>VXBX01007483.1:9158-200217 GCA_013400415.1 Scytalopus superciliaris
TTGTCAGCTTTGTTAAAGAGGAGAGTCTACAAAGTTGACATAGAAGAAAAAAACGAAGATTTTTGAGGTCCAAACCAGTGGTGGTCACCCATTCAGTTTAAGGCTATTCTCACTAATTTTCAGTGATAATTTCCTGCTTTGCTTGTACTTGCTGCTTCTGTAATCAATGATGGGGCTATGCAGGAATTTTAAGGTTTTTGTTATTACTTTTTTTTTTTTTAAAGCAACAGCTGAATTTGATACAGGAGTTGCATTCAGCTTTTGGTACATTTAGGAAAATTTGCTCAAGTCTTACAGACTGCTTTGCAATGGCTTTTAATTTGTGGCCAAATAGCAGGTCAAGGATTTGTCATTCATTAGTCTCCACTGAAATGCCGGTTTAGTCCCAAGCCTCTCCCCCTTCCATCTCCCTCCTATCCAAGCCAGAGCAGCTCTCTGGAAGAGGGAAATGTTCAACATGAGAGAGCTCAAAGGAGTCAAGGCACAACCTACTTGTACTGCTTTCGTTATACAAACACCCTGTGCACAGGAAGGGAGAAAGGAAATAAAATAGCATTATGAAAACACTGAGGCAAAAGAATATTGGAGTGAGCAGTGTGAACGAGCATGACGTTATTTGCATTTCTTCAGTCTTTTCTTCCCAAAGACTTAACAGTATTCTCTGAGCACAAATGAAACATCTTGGAGAGCTCTCCTGTGGGACAGGGCAGTCCTGGGACTATTCAGTGTCTTGCTCAAGGTCACCTGCAGCATCTGTGGCAGAGCCAGACTTGTGTCTGCACGACTTGACTCTGTGGATTTAATTAGGCAAAGGGGCTGCTTATTTCTGGCAAGGCTTCTAGAAGTGACAAAACTTTTTGTTTAAGAAAAATAGAACTATAATTTAATTTGAGTTAGCACCAACCTACATCCAAAGTAACTTCCTGAATGCAGAATTAATTCTCATTTTAAAACAAGTGCAGTGTTTAAGCATTTTGAGGGAACTTGAGAGCTAAACCTGGGTTTTCCTGTGAATGCCACAGGGAAAGGAGTTGGAATGAGTCGGTCAATTTGCATGTGAAGTTATTAGATTATGCCAGTGTTAGATTTCACTTGACTTGCTCAGAGGTTGTTATCAACTCCTGTGCCTTGGTATGGGGTTGGGGAACATTTAGTATTTGGCAACCTGCACCAGGCCAGAAACTGGTGGTTGTTGCAACTGAATAAAAAGCTGTTAAAATCAGTGGAGTTCCCCTGCGTTACAGAGCTGAGCATCTGCTGCTCTCCATCCATCTTGACTTTGTTTTGGTGTCTCCTGAAATGCTGGTTCTGTAACCTCCAGTAGCTGTTCACAACCACAAATTGCTATATACGAGAGCCAGTCCCTAAAACAAAAATATACCATGTGCTCTGCCTGTGGTGTACTTTGATTTTACACAAGCTTGACGGGATGAGTGATAGTATTTGTTCTGCAGCATGGGCAAGCCAAGAGGGCCAAGCTCTGACAGCAGGGTTTCTGTAGGGGCAGAGTTGAAGGCTTTTGGAGGAACATCATGTCTCTGAGTTGTCAGTAACATACACTAGGCCTTTTAGCCTTGATTCTAAAAATAAATTGTTTCCACTGGAGAAATAATGGGAAAAGTACTCATTTAAGGAAAAAATCACATGAGAAGGTGTTTGGGGAATGAGGAATCCCTTTCTCACAGCCTGGTAATTCAGGATCATCTCAAATTGTTCATGTTTCCTGGGTGCCCATACCTCTCAAATTTTGGTCTGCTGGTAGGGTTGAATTACAGGGCTGGACAAATCCTGCCCAGAGGCTGCTGCAGGCTTTCATCTTTGCTCCTTTCCTCCGATGAATATCACTGAGGAAGAGATGCCTGAACTAGTCCTCGAAAAGAAACATGAAGGAAGGCTTGAATAGATCTGCGGCCTTGCTGAGCCTGCCCAATTCAGGTTCAAGTCACTTGGCACTACAGATGCTCCTTGTCTGCTTAGAATGACACGGGTGGACGTGTGCCAGCCACGGTCACCCATAAGCAGATTCACCTCAGGTGAACCTGGTGGGCAGGACTTTCTTCAGTGCAATCTCCTGAATCCTAAAAAAACCCGTTTGCCTCAGACGTGCAAGGACAGGGGTGACAAATGAGCAAAAGCTACACCTGGATGCCCCAGATGTTGCTGCAGCCCCTCTGACTCGTGGGTGCTCTCTTTGCTTCGTGGGAGCTGTGTGTGTGCAGTCGAGAGTCAGTTGATGTGTGTGGGTTTTTGGGGATGCTGGACACTTGTCTGTCTCTCTCTCTCAGCCAAGGCTGCTCACCAGCCTGTGAGCTGGCCTTTGTTTTCCTCTCTAGGCTGGGATTTAAAGAATATATATTGAGGATCTCTGTTTAACCTGTGGAGAAAGGAAATGTTTTTGTTAGGGCTAAAAGCCCCTGAGGAGATGGTAAGTCCTGCACTTGCTCATCCCTCACAGGGCCCTCGCTCACTTCCAGAGGGTAAGTGCTCATCAGTGCGATTTATAGCATCGTCTTTGCTTATCAAATGAGATGTCTGCAGAGAGGTCCCTCCGTCTCCCTTCCCAGCCACTCTCCCATTACGCTCTGGCCTCCAGCTGCCTCCAGTTATGTGTGTTTGCAGGGCAAGAGTGCTGGGATAAGGATGTTTTTTTTTTTCCTTTTGAGCCTTAGCACCGCTGATCTGCACAGCACCTGGCTCCCAGGGGCACCGAGGCTCCTCCTGAGGGTGGATGGCAAACAACAGCAGGGTGGAATGGTTACAGAAGGTAAAATGAAGGAAAGTGGGTACGTGGTGTCCCTTCAGCAGCACTTAGGGGAATGCTCCATACCATGCAGGATTAGACTGTAACCAGCTGTAAACCCAGGCTTTAATAATTAGTGGCTCTTATAATTGAAGATTAGCCTCAAATGCGCCTGCCTATATGTACACAATGGAGCTTGAATGGAAAAGTGTCTATTGAGATGTAATATGAAAATGACAGAAACATCTACTGACAAAATACACCTAGGCAGTCTTGATTAGATTAAATCAAATGGTTACAGCATCTGGAGCCTTTAGCATGTACGGGGCATCCTAATGGCCCTGAAAGCTTCCCCAAATCCTATTAGATCAGTTAATCTCATTGGAGAATACATTCCAGGTCTACATAAACTGCATTGTTATAATACTTTCTGTGGTTGCCTAATCCTTTAAAGGTGAACTGTCACAGACTAGCTCTGTGGAGTCCAACATAATGCAGTGCCCCAGAAAAGTTCAGGAAAGCAATTAAAAACAAACAAACAAAATACCCCCAAAACAAACCAAAAAAGCTGACCCAAACTCTTGAAAGTAACTTGAAAGTTGGCAGTGTAAAGTGGAATTGCAAATTAGGGATAACTGCATTGCCAACAGATAAAAACCAAAGGTATTTACCTCATTATCGTACTGCATTTTATTTGTGCCACTTTGAAAGGATTGCTTTATTCATTCCTTTGGATCCTCCATGTGCCCTTTCCGGATGACTCCTTATGGCTCAAACAAATGAGATCCTCCCAGCTATGACTGGGGATGCACTGGGGAAACTGTGACTTGGAGAAAGGATAAATTCATTTCCATGCTGGAGGCTCAGGGGAGCTGCTGTGTGTGAAGCCACCTCCTTGCTTTGCTCAGGGCTCGCTGTGTCCCAGGACATGGTGACCAAGTGCTGGCTTTTTCAGGGAGCACGTGCCCCCAGGGTGCAGAGATGGAGCAGGGCCCTCTGAGCATCCAGCCCTTGCCTGTTGGGAGTCACTTCTGAGAGTGCAGCGCTGTAATCTGGCTCTCAGAGCTCAGCTGTGCAGGAGGAATGGAGTGGGTTATTTCACTGGGTGCTATTCCCTCATCCCAATGCCATGGGAATGGGCCCAGCAACTGCACTGCAGCTGCTGGACTCTGATTTGCTTCATCTCCTCCTCCCCATTCTTGTTCCTGGATTTAGCACCAACCTGTTTAGCACAGCAGCCCTCTCTGGAGTGGCAGGTGAGGTGTCCCCCCATCCCAGCCTCTGCTCCCTCCTTGCCCATCCCTGCTATGTGTATGTGTGTCTGTTTTCCTCCAAAGTGATGCACAGATCTTCACTCTCCTGCACCTCTGGGGGCTTGTAAGTGACTGAAGTGGCTCTGCTGCAGCATCAGTTTAAGATTTGTACCCCAGTCGTCTCTACCCCATTGCCACCTCTCACACCCTTTCCAGCCCATGGAAATAAGAGCCAGTTTCCCCAGCCTGCTGTAGGAAAGGGGCTGGATTCTGGCACTGTAAATGATTAAAGCCTCCAGTGTGGTCACTATTCTGCATTGCATAGATGTCTCCCGTGACTTTTAAAGAAATTCAGAGTATTCCAGGTAGACCTGATTGCAGCCTTTCAGTACTGGAAGGGCACTTATAAGAAAGATGGGTAAACTTTATAGTAGAGCCTGTACTGGTAGGACCAGGGAGAATGGTTTTAAACTAAGGGGGAAGATCCAAACTAGATATAGGGGAAATTTTTTACAATGAGGGTGGTAAAACATTGGCACAGATTGCCCAGAAAGGTTGTGGATGCCCCATCCCTGGACACATTCAAGGACAGGTTGGACAGGGCTTTGAGCAACCTGATGTAGTTGAAGATGTTCCTGCTCATGGCAGGGGGGAGGGACTATGTGACCTTTCAAGGTCCCTTCCAACCCACACCATTCTCTGATTCTCTGGTTCTATATTCTGCCTCCTGCTACTCAGTTCCTGCAATAAGGAGCCCAAGTCAGAAAAAATGAGACTCTTTCTCAGCTGCTTTGATGTGCCTTCTGGCAGAGTGTGTCCAAACACGTGGCTGGGAGACGTGGCGCTGCCTTCCCTTTCCCAGATCCAGCTCCACATGCAAGCAGCAGTGCACTAAATGTACATATGTGTATTGTGAGTGCATCTACAACCTGGCTGGCTGCAGTTAAATAACAATTAGATTTGCTTGTTGACCATTTGGCACTTAGTCTCATAATCAGTAACTGCAAACCAGTAGAGAAAATGAAGCAAATCCCTAATTTTTGTAATACTGCCCTGCTTTTTGACTGTCTGCAAAATCATAAACTCCTGCTTGTAAAACAAAGCAAACACTTCAGTATTTTGAGAGATATCATATATAAAAAAGATCTAAGTTTCTGTATTAATTTGCTGTGCCTTGTGTTGTCTTATTTTTTTTTTTTTCATTGAATACATCCATAGTTGGTGTTACCTACTTTGGAATTAATTGCTGCTATGTTTGATTTCACTTCTTCCATGTGGTGCTGGAGGTGGAGGAGCAGGTCCACAGCACCAAGGCTCCTCTGGGAGCTGTGGCAATTCCACATGTGGATGGGCAGGTGTCTGTTGTCCTTTCATGTCTCCCATTGATTTTGGGGGATGTTATGTAGTCACAGCAGATGCTTGCCAGATACCAGGGTTTGAGAAGTGAGTGTGATTGATACCAAGCCAAATGAAAACATGCCAATTACTTTGCAAGGAGACATAGGATTGCTTTAAGGGAGTGTGTTTTGGGTCAGTGTCTCCAGGGGCTGTTCTTGTGAAAATGAAAGAATTTGCAGTATGAGTTACCTGGGCACTGTGCATGGAAAATGCAACAGTATTGTCATCTCTGCAGAGCAAACAAGTAGGTGCATCATTTGTCTGGGAGCTTCCCTGTGTTTGTGCTGTCCTTGGGAGCAGGGCTGCTGTTCTGAGATCCTTCAGTGTTCTCCTGTGTGCTCTCTGCAGCACAAAGGCAGGAGGGTTTGCCCAAGGCTCAGTTCCAGTGGGAGGTGTCCAGAACATCCCACAATCATCTTTCTTCTGGTCCCAAGGAACCAGACATGGAGAACACACAGAGATGCTCCCACATTTAGTTACTATTACCCGTAGTTCATTTGCTTGCTTGATGAAGCACTTCACTTTCTTGATCACTGTTCACTTTGGATGGGTTTAAAACTCCCTTTGGGAGCAGTAGCTTGGGTAGACTCATTGATTTCAAGCATGAAGTCTCCCTTGCTCCCAGTGATGGGGTTCATCATTTGCATTTGGGTGTGCAAAGAATAGAGCTGAGCTGGTCACCCAGGGCTCTCCTGTAGCTTGGGGCAAGAGCCAGGCACCTCTGGGGGGTGGAGTCTGGGTGAGTTTCCAGCTGTTTCTCTCCACTGAGTCTGGAGCCTCTGCTAACTCCAGTTCCTCATTTAATGAAGCCAAATTCAAACAGAAGTGCAGATTTCTAATTAATATTGGATAGAGTTCTCTCTCACAGATTTGTCATTTCCCTCACCACTCCCTTTTGAAATAATTTATTTTCTCTGCTTAAAGCATTCCTGTATTGTTATTTCTCACACAGTGGTGTGCACTGCACCCACTAAATCAAATTTATAATGGTGGAATTAATTTAGTAGGTTTCTTCCATTTTCTCTTCATGTACATTTAAAAAAGAGAAGTTCTTTAAATTAACCTAATGTAACTGGATTTGTTTTCACTTTATTAGCTTTGGAAGGGGTTCTCTTGAGGACCTCAGTGTCATTATATTATCTGAGGAGCAGATCTGCTTCAGTCCGATGGGAATTTTTAACAAGAGCAATGTTTTCCCATTTCAGAGTGAGTAAATACTTTACTGAAATCCAGGGGGCTGATGCTCTACTGCATTACCAGTAAACATGAAGTGAAAAACAGCTGGCAGAGTGGAGAGGAGACAGAGCATACAAAGTGCTGGTGTGCCTGCTGATCTGCACAAAGGCTGGCACTTGGGTGTATTTTTGTGTGTATTTTATCTGTCTGGAAGATTTTAGCTCTTGGGCAGCTCTAAAGCAGTCTTGGTTTCAGCATTTAGTGTAAGCTGGGTGTCTGACCTTCACCCTGTACCACTTACCAGAGGTGTGGGAGCCTTGGTGACTTCATGGGGATGTGCCATGCCTGGGAATATATACTCCCTGTCCCCTGAAGCTTTGGGCTGCAGCCCTTGTGCCCACAGCAAGCTCAGCAAAGCGGGACTCTCTCAAAGGTGGCAGGAGCAGGCTGATGGATATCACAGCAGGATTGTCACACTCTGCATGCAGCAGGTGAGACAGACATGTGGTGGAGTGTCCTTTCCTTTGGAGATGGGCCCTGCTCCTGATTTGTGCTGTGTAAGGAAAACAGCCAAATACGAGCCTTGTCACGAAACTAATTTTCAACTATTTGATTATCCAGAACCATTTTGGTGCAGATAAATATTTCTGACCCTGGTCGGCACATTATTGCTTTGACCTCTCACCCCTGGCAAACCCCTGTCTGCATCCTCCCAGGCTGGATGGCTTGAAAACTATTATCAGTGACAAGTAAAAGGCTGCAGAGAAATAAACAATGGGGACCTGTGAGCTTGCCCTTGTAAACCATGGTCAGGCATCACCCGAAAAGCGCCCAGAATACAGACAGATCAATTCTCTGCACAGTCCTCTGCAGACACGCTTGCAGAGGGCTTTCACAGGCTATAATGCATGTTTTGATAATGTCTTAGCACTGCATTTTTTTTAATGTTCTTCCTTTGTTTGTTAAGGTGCCTTTCAAGCCGAGTCAGTGCTGGCTTTCCATAAAGATTCTCTGGTGCTTCCATCATGTACGTTGAAAGTGGTGTGTGCAGAAGTGATTCTGTCAATATATATTTTTATGTATTATTCAGCTCCTGTTGTTTGTGTTTGCCAAGGAAGTTTGCATGCAATCTGCCAGGTTAGTTTCTTAAAAGCTTGGATGCTGAGTTTCAGTTTTCATCTAACTCTTCCCCCCTTTAGGAATGAGCTGTCAGGAGTGGTGTATTTTTGTTCAGTGCTGTGCAAGTCCTGATGTCCAAATAGGAATGTGGCAGGCAGAAAAAGCACAAACATGTGGTTTTTTAGTTTGAAAAGAATTAATAAGTTATTGAGATAGATTTTGTTTAGCAATGTTGGCGTCAAAGCAAAGTACTCCATGGTTCTGCACTGTGGCAGCTGAAATTTGAATAAGGTCCTGTTTTTTATCAGCCATCACTTGGAGATCAAGATGAGCCATAAGGCCTTTCGTATGGAATCTTCTGTTTCACTGAATTAGCACCATGAAGGCAACAGCACTGGGGTGAGAGGATTATGGTTTGAATGAACACCCAGAACTAATCTGCTTCCATGATTCGCTGGGTGCAGTTGGGAAGCAAGCTAATCCAGAGGGAGCGTTTTACTCTTCCCCCCATGTGCACTGGAGATCACATTGTCCTGAACGACCCCACTTTCCTCTTACACTGCTGTGTTACAAACTGCTGCAAAAAATGTGTCTCTGGTGCCCCTGTGTTACCTTCAGGGTGTTCCTAATCCCATTGCCATGAAGGTCCTGGCAAAATGTCTTTCTAGTTTTGCCCTTTTCTTGCTGCTGCTTAATGAAGTCCCAAGAAAAGAGTAAAATTAAATTTGGGTTTACAGAATTAATCTCTAAAAAGCATTTTTACTTTCATGGTGACGCACTGGTTTTCTGGGTATTGGGTGTAAAATCCTATTGAAACCTTTGCTGATACTTGTTTTTCACCTCTTGGGAAGTATCAGGGTGGATGTGATGGTCTTCTGGTGAAAGGGGATGTGCAGGAGGGGCTGGGGGGCTTGGGTCCAGTTTTCCTTCTGGCAGGGGACTTGGTCCCACAGCGGTATCTGGGCTAAGTCCTCACTCGTGAGGTTCCTCATGGCAGAGCACCTCTGATGATCTCTAGACAAAGTATACTAAAGACAGCACCTGGTGTTGGGAGGGGAATTTAGACCCAGAAATCTGATCCTTTGCTTTCTCTGCACTGCTCTGTAAAACAAAGAGCCCTTTCCTGCTTCAGTCATGGGTGCTGACAGAAGATGCCTTAAAGATTTTGGTTGCCTAAAGAGTTTGATAACAGAAGAAATACCCAGATTTGGAAATCTGCTCTGAGGGCTTAGTCTTGACTTGTTGGAAGTCTGACTGATAGATCCTGGAGCCCATGTTGAGAGTTCTGCTCTTCCTTTTAGCCAGGCTCTGCTCTAGCTCAGGTGTTAATAGAGATGCTCGTGGACAGAGTCCAGAGACATGAGACAGAACCTGGTGCAAGGTTAGTTCAGGGATGGCGTTTCCTTCCCTTTGTTTCAGAATTCCTTAAAATCCTGATTTGAGGCATCAATCTCGAGCCAGGCTGAGCACGACTACATTTTCTTCTCTCCATTTCCCTTTCTCTCCATTTGACTCTTTTACCAGCTTTGCTTATATTCCTGGTGTGCTTTCCAGGAGCTGCCATTAGTCATGTTCCCAAGAGTCCCTGTTTCACTCCTGGCTGTGATACATGCCATTGCCAGAGGTTTTCAGTTTATTTAAAACCCTGCTGCAGCAGGTTTCCCCCCCGTGTCCCTTTCCGAACTGAAAGCACTAGGCTATTCATTATTTTCAATAAATAAGCAGTCATTTTGTTAATCCATCTTAAAAAGTATGATCACCCACAGGTGGAGTGCTTTTTTATTACTGTTATTTGATTCCTTCCCATAGATCATTTTTGCAGGGCTGCATCTCTCAGTCATGTTTCCTGGCTGCCGCAGGGGATGCAGCAGCTCTGTCGGCTCCTTGGGTCCTCCCCAGAGGTTTGGGGTGCTCGCCCAGGGACAGGGCTCAGTGTGATCTACCACAAGGTGGGCAGGTTTCTCGTGGCAGAATGCTGCTTCTTGCCTTATCCCTCAGATCTCTCTGTCAGTAGCCAGATCCCTGAGCCAGGTTTCTTGAAAACACATTGTAGCTGCAGTTGCACAAGACAGGGAGGAAACAATAACCTGCTTAAATACTTGCCTAGACTAGCTTGTGGCAGGTACTGCTGTCCTGGTGTTGGACTTGAGTTAGGAGTGCCATTGATCTTCATGTCATGAATACCAACTCAACTTTTACACTGCAGTAAATTCGTAGTGTTTCTGCCTCTGCCTTTAGAACTACATCAGGTACAAGTGAGATAAAGATCAAGGTTCTTGTTGTGGTGTAATTCTAAACGGGAAAGCAGAGTATGAGTGTTTAGAAATGCTTGTTCCTAGCAGAAGATTGCACTTGGTGAATTATGCTCTTAATTTCAAAGATGAGGAAAATAAAATCACTGACATGAAAAACCTGTCTGTACCTTAAAAAAAGCAGATACACGGATGTGTATACACACGCTATTGTTTAAAAAATAATAAACCTATAAAAAGCAGTTATTTATGCTGCAGGTGACACTCACTGCCAGTGCCTGGATTTTGTTTGCCTCACATTGTAAAAAGCCCCTGGCTGTGATCTCTTCCGCTCCGAGTGAGCTCCTGGTGGGGCGTCCCCCAGGCTGCTGGGGAAAGGCTGGGCTGTGGGCAGCAGAGTCCAGAGGAACATCTGAAACATGTTTAAAGTTACTGGTTGAGATGCTTGAGAGATGAACAGGGAGGCTGGAGATGGTATTTGAATGGACCAACTATAAGGCAGGGCCGAGTGGGAAGTGCAGGGATGGGAAGGCAAACTGGATCCCAGCTGGCATCATGGACCCGTGGAGGGAGCCATGGGGCGAGACACAGCTCAGGAGCTGGGGGCTGACTCAGCCTGACAGTGTTGTTGTTTGCATCCTGCAGAGGTAAAAGGGGAAGGCATTTATGTGTTTGTTTTAAATTAGTTTGCCTTTTTTGAGTTTGGGAGCCCTGAGCCAGTTCTGTGGAGATGGAATTACTGAGTGCATGTGCGCTGAGCATATGTGAGAGGGGAATTGAATTGCTTGGGGAGGAGTTTGTGAGCTCTAGGTACAGCAAAGAGATGAGAAAAGACAGACGTTTTGGGACTGTTTCCACTAATTTTATGTGAAAGAGTAAAATGCATTGAATTATGCTGGGAGGGGGATGTGGTACGTGAGGCACTGAGGTGATGCTTCTTTGCATGGCAAGGAGCAGCCTATAAAAGCAAGGGCAGAAATGGGAACAGATGGTATGATTTTGGTTGGGGGAAGGTAGTTGCTGGTTCTTTAAGTTTATTTTTAAGAGGCGACTAAAGAAAGCAAGACCGATAGTGGAGACAAAACTAAGAAGAAACAACCTTGCCAGCAAAGCATTGCATTCATTGCAACGTTTCCATTGTTTTCTTAAACAACAAACCCCAAAGGTCAGATCGCAGGACGCGTCTCCCT
This sequence comes from Scytalopus superciliaris, assembly GCA_013400415.1. NCBI lineage: Eukaryota > Metazoa > Chordata > Aves > Passeriformes > Rhinocryptidae > Scytalopus > Scytalopus superciliaris. The sequence goes on from VXBX01007483.1 coordinate 20,287, forward strand.
TCTCTTTCCTAACCCCTGCACCACTCCTGGCTTTTCTCAGAGCACATCTATTTGCAGAGGGGAGGCTTCTCCTTCCCCCGCCATGCAGGGTAAGCCCCTGCAGCTCCCTGCTCTGAGCGTGGGGGTAGGAGGTGGGACACAGGCACCTTGTACCTGTGCTGTTGTCACTGTTATCACTGCCTGTCCTGCCCGTGGTTGTGTTGCTTTCCCATTGGATCCATGATGGTAAGCACTTGCCATCACCTCTTCAGGGACCCTCCAAGAGGGAGAGGCAGACACAGGCACTGAGTATTACACACCAACCACAATACACTGGAAAACAGCAGAGGTGGTGTGAGCACAGGCAAGTGGCTGTGCTCAAAACCCCCATGTGCTCAGATGGTGCATTTGCTGCCTTACCAGTGCCCTTATGGAACCGTGTTTCCCTCACAGGCTCTTGCCAGCATGGCTGGGATCCAAGTACCAGTGAGCAAGGGTGCCCTGGTGTGTGTGGGGCCTCTGTGGTGAGCTTGCACTTTGCAGCTGGGGGCTGCAGGTTCTCTGAAGTCACACGCCTGAAGCAATCACAAATGGAGACCATTGCCTTCATGGCTGGAGGGAGATGCTGCTGCCAAAAACCCCCAACCAAACCAACAAGGTGAAGGACATGTGTCAACTTGAGCAGGGAGGATTTGCTGAGGAACATCATATTTTTCGCATTTATTTTGCCTTTCTCCTGCTTTTGTCACAGCTCTTCCTACAGCTCTGATCTTTTTGTCTGTGTTTAAAGATCTTTCTATTCTCTATTTAACAACAGGAGGCTTTAGGTTTAAATGGCACAATAGTGTATGTAATTTATATATACAAAAAAGATAAATTGCTGCTTCTCGAGACACAAAATGCACACTGCTTTGTTGGCTGAATTAACTTTTGTGCTATGTCAGGCGTGGAAGGTATTGTTAGAGATATGATTTTAGTATATAGCAGTACTAAATATTTTATCTCGTTGGCAAGCGATGTTGTTGCAGAGGGTTTAAACTTCAAAGTGAGCTTTGCTAAAATGCCTTTAAAATAAAATAAAATAAAAAAAGGTGGAGAGGGAGATGTAAGAGTGACTCGATTCGTGCTGGAATGATTTCACAGAAGGATTGTTATCCACTGAGACACAAGGCTTCTATTTGACCTCCTGCTGACTTCCCTAAACAGTGTTTGGAGGATGTTTAAGGAAGAAAAAAAAAAAGCCAAGCTGCTCTGCCAGAGTGTCTTGGTGCAGAAGAGCCACATCTCCTTTTTCCAAAGTGACACACAGAGAAGGTATTTAGCACTTAGAAAGAGTTTGTTGGCAATCTCTCAGTTCTAGGGACATAGAAACAGTCCAGGCTCACTGTTATAATTTCACTGTTGGTGCTTGGGTCTCCCTTTCTGCTCAGACTTTGCACAGAACCAGCCCACCATGGCTGTGCCCCGTGCGCAGGCGGGATGCAGGATGTGCGGGAGGTGCTGCTGCGTAGTGGCTTCATCCCCTGTGCCTGTTGTGGTCCCTGCCTGGGCATCACCTGGCAGGAGCCCCTGCCACACTGAGAGCATGGGCTGCAGCAGCCTGTGCGTGATCCGGGAGCTATTTTGGGATGTTCTGGCAGAAAAATGCAGTATCATCATTGAAGAGACTGCTGCAGGAATAAACCCTGACTGAGATCTGAGCCAGCAGTGCCGAGGGCTCCCCAGCAGGGCATCTGTGGGGCATGTGGGCAAAGGGTCATTCAGCTGCTCCTTGTCACCCTGCAGGGTGGGTGGGGTTAGCCAGGCAGACAAATTCATGGTCTTGAGCCCTGGTCAAGGGGCAATGCCTTGCTGCCCTCCCCAGGTACTGCAGGTACACTGGCCTGGCATCATTTCAGTCGCAAGTGTCCAGGTCTTGCTCAGTGACCGTGAGCAAGCTCATGGTAAGGCAGTTATTCATCTGCTTGAAGCTGTTCCCATTCGTTTCACCCTCTCCTTGTCTTTTCCTTGCACTCCTCACACTCCATCTTCCTCTTGGGCTGCCTTGCTGAGCTGACGCTTTTAGTGAGCAGCTGGAAATGTGACGTGATCTGAGGCTGCATCTTGTACCATGGAAGCATCCAGGTCTTGGTGCTTTCAGGTCATCCATGACTAAATGCTGCAAGACAGGGAAGGTCGGCTGTGGGATAAGTGTGGAGCACAGGCTGTGTGCCCACATTTCCCCTCTGCAGTGATCAGAGCACCTTTGCTGCAGGAAGTAGCGGGAGACATCAGGGCAGCAGCATTGTGACTCAAACCTTGTAGATCAAGGTGTGCCCAGGGGTGGCTCATAAACCAGTTACTGGGTTAAGCTGATAATGCCATTGGTTAGTGCACAGATTTATTGTCACTTTTGCTGTTTTGAAGTACCAGGAGAGAGGAAGTTTTGCCTTTGTTGCACTGAGGATGCAGAGAGAGCTGTGGTGATCAGTGGGTGGTCAATGGTGCTCTGCTCTTCTGCTCTCCCGTCCTTCATGCACTTTTCAGGACATTGACACACATGATTCCCTTCCTCCTGCTTGCTCGGGTGTGGCTGAATTTGGGACACTGGTCCCCTGGGAACAGAGCTAGTTTTTAAGCTCTAATAGGCTGCCTGTTGTCACCATTTGGGACAAGTCAGCAGCAGAAAGGGGCAGTGACCTTAGGCAGGGAAGAAGGGAACTGCACAGATTAACCTGGGGCAGCTGTGCCTCTGCTGTGTCACTCTGGTTGTGGAAGGAGGTGTTGCCTGGAGCTCTCAACATCATCTCGAGCTGATGCAGATCCCAGTGGGATTAATGGAAGGACTCTCATGGGCTGGGCAGGGGCAGTTGGGACCCTCTGACAGGACTGCAGAGATGTGCTGGTGGGGGTGCTGTGTTGGGAATTAGAGTCTGCACAGAGGCCGCTTCCCATGGTGACAGATAACATCATGTGTGATCACGTAGTGCCATGAGTTGTGTTATCTGGATTTTACTCAGAGAAAAGCCCATTTTTCATTTTTTGCACATCCTTGGGAGAAAGTGGGCTCTTCAAAGGATGGTTTGAGCTGCAGGCAAAGGAGTTCAGCTCTGCAGGGCCTTTGCCCATGCCTTTTACATGGCAGAGTTGCGTGGTTGCACCTGGCAGTGGTGGTCTGGAGCATTAATGGAAGTAACATGGCTCTGTAACTCAAACAGAAGTGCTAAAAAGGTAAAAAATTTTGGCATAGATTAAATATTCAACAAAGAGCTTGAGCTCTGCTTGCTTTGGCAAACAAGTACATCCCCAAATGGATCAAACAAGTTGTAATGCAGAACAAATTGGAGTAGTAGGGGATTTGTCTCAGACGCTTAAAATCATATTTTATCCCCTGCCTTTATATTACCATCTATTCAAGCAAAAAACATGTTTTGAAATACTGATGGATAAAAAGGTTGAGCACGTGTTGTTTATTCCTTCAGTGCTGTGGTACAGTCTTTATTTCTGTCCTGTGCTCTTTTCCAACCTTGGAACAACCAAAAAGATAGCTGGCTAATGCACTGTACTCAATTGCTGTCTCTTTTTCACCCAAGGTTTGCAGAAATTATTTTAAATGAAGCAGGGTACAAAGTTTTTCTAATTTCTAGCACAGAGAATTCATTTTCAATTCCTCTGTCAAAGCAAAATGACAAATACAAAATGCAAGTGAAACCAGATGGACTAACTATATTAGGAGCTCTGCATGCATATTTTGTGTCACTTATTAGCATTCATTAAGTCAAACACGGGGAGAAATAAGCTTTGCCTACATGTATTAAACCAATAAGGCTGGCAAGGATCCAAGCCTGCTCTCATGGATTAATTGTTTTATAACTGCTTTAATTAAAATTGTTCAGTATATGATTAACCTAAAAGTTTTAATTTCCACAAAATTGTTGAACAAATGAGACATTAATATTTTACATTAACCGTGGAGAGTGTGCTGTGGTTCTCTGAGCAGCTCACTGTAGACTTGAGGCGAGTGGCCTTGTGACAGGACTGGGGGGTGGCCCCAGGTGACCCCGTTGGGGTGAGAGGCTTATGACTGAGCAGCATGTTCTGGAAGGTTCCACTCCTCCCTCCATTGTGATGTCAGGGGAGCACAGAATGTTCTCTGCTTCCACAGGACTGGTGTGGTGGAAGCAGCAAGGCAGGAATGACGGGCTTGTCCTGTGGGAGCCTCTCCTGCCCTGGCTGTGCTGGAGAAGCCATGGACTTTCCAGGCCTGGATCTGCCACACACCGAGAGCTGCCCCTGTGTCAGGGATGGACAGCAAAGTGGTGATGGACACAGGGATGGACAGAGCAAAGAAGTGGTGGCTGCAGAGCAGCTACAGCAAGGAGGTACCAGAGGTGTGGGCACCCTGTCATCAGGGTTGCCTGCAGCCTCTCTTCCTTCTTCTCTAATCGGGGGTGCTGTCTCGTTGCTGTAGATGGCTAGTTACAAGCTTTTGCCCCTATTTAATCACCCAGTTTGTTTTACAGGCTGACTGGGGTTTTAAGAGGTGTTCCTGCAAAAGGGCATCAAATGCTACAATAGAAGTGGAGGTTTGGGGCCAGCTGCTGTGGGCACCTCCTAAAGCTGTGCCAAGCACAGGTGACCTGCTCATGGTGTTCACTCTGCAGTGGCTCTTGTGCAAAGCTAGAAGCTGTTAAATCTCCAAAGTACTGAACTCCTGTGGGGATGCAGCACTCAGAAATGTTGGTTTAGGCAGAGGAAAAGCTGTGCTGCAGCCTGGCAGGGGTCAGGTCACCTCTGCCAAGGAAAGCTGCCATGGGATTTTTGGAAATGCAGGAAGTCATGTTTTTTCTTGTCTTATCAGAAGATCTGAACTTTCCATGTTTATGTTGCATGAAGCATTTCTGGGATGTTACATTAACAGAGAAGGGGGGCAAGTGGTGCGAGGGGCTGTGCCTTGCAGGGTTGGGGTGTGCTAGGGAGATCTGCAGCTCACTCTGCCCAGGTCTCACCTCCTCCTCTGACAGGTGAGGTGGCTCCAGGGTGCAGATGTGCTGCCATCCTGATGGTTTACCTGTTCTTCTGGAAATATTTTGACACGTGACATTGCAGGCAGACGTGTGCTGGCTGAAGTGACTGCAGAGCTGAGCTGCACCTTGGTGTCCTGCTTTTAAAAACCAGCCACGTCATGGTCTAAGCTCATGGCCCCTTTGGAGCTTGCGATAAGAGTGTCACTGACTTAAGTGGGACCGAGAGTTCATCTCTAAATTTGACTCCTTAGGGACTTGCTTTTGAGGTGGCTGTTGTGCTTACAGCATGGGCAGTGTGGTGTCATGTCCCCAGTCTGTGGGACTTCTGGGGGGGAAGAGGCTCCTTCCCTGATGGGGGAGAGCTCTGAGAGGTTTTGGTGGTGCTCCTTTATGAACTGGCATTGGGAAAAAAGTAATCTTTATGTTGATGGCCTCCATGGTCCCACAGTAGGCCAAAAAACAGACTTAAGTGAAGTCCTGGCTGTGCAGGGTCCAGAACCTCAGCTGATTTTGCTGGAAATGTACACAGCCATGGAATCTCCTGCTGTTGGGTCCTCTTAGAAGTATTTCTGTTCAAATGTAGCCGCCTCCAGTTGAATATTATTACCTGGGCTCTGAATGTGCCATAAAGTATTTTATTTTCTGATTCTTGTCAAGCCGCTGTGTGCTTTCCAAAGCAGGGCAGAGTGTTTACCATTGCTTTGGAATATGGGAATTTCTCCTGGTGGGAGGTTGGCTGCAAAGAGCTGGCTCTGCTCCCCTTCAGCACCTACTCCTGCCATCACCACTGAAACTTCACATGGCTCAGTCACCAAGACCTGCAGTAAACTGAGCAGCTGGCCATGGTTTGCTGGGTCAGAGAGGGCAAGGGAATCCTTCTTGTCTTGGTAATGAATTTCTAAATGGTGCTTATGTCTAGATTAAGTGAAGCTTGTGCAGAATTGTTGGCGTTCATTCATATTTCAGTTTTAGGATATTTGGATAAGCTTGCAACGTTGAGGAAATGAAAAATGGAGGAATTTTCAAGGAAGTCTGTGAGGGTTATCCAACTCAAACGGAGATGGATTTTGATTCCTGTAGGCTTCTTGGGAGAACATACGGAGGGTGTGTACACACACACGCACACACAGAAACATATGTGCTATGTGCCACTCTATGTAAATACAGCAGTTTCCCTTTCTGTCACATCTGATGAAAGATTTGGTGTAGCTGAATCAAGTAACACAGAATTATAAAGATAATGACCACAGCTTTCCATGGCAGTGCCTGCAGTTGTCTGTTGTTCGCTGGGCATTGCTGGAAATCAGCCACAGCTCTGGCTCAGTAAAGCCTGAGATTAGTGCCTTTGGGCCCTGGATCAGTCTGGAAAAGTCCATCTGAGAGACTAGCTCTGAGGTATTTGCATGTAAAAATGTTGCAGTAATCGACCTTTCAGGGTGCACATGGAGGATTTGAGAGCTTTTGCCAGCCCCGGAGAGCCCAGCTCTGCTTTCCTACCCTGTCTCTGGGGGAGAGGAGGACGCAGCTCCTTGGTGAGGTGTCTTAGCTCCCAAATCCTTGTGTAAGGCTGCTGTGGAGCACTGCTCTCTGTTTTAGGCTCTGGGAAATGCCCAGCAGCAGCCTCAGGCTGGGTGTGCTGTACCAGTGGTGCCAGCCTTGTGGACCAGGCAGGGCTTCTCTGGGGCAGCTTGAGAGCTGCAGCCGATGGATGTGGTGGGTTCGTGCCATTCCCCTGAATTGAGGGGGTTTATATTTTCATGCTCCTCTGATGTTACCCCTGGTGATGAGAAAAGAGGGAGGAAAACTGCAGTTGGAATTCCTGGAGATGTGAAGTGGTTGGAGTGTCTGTCCCTGCCTGTGGAGATGGGTGGAATGCTGCCACACTCCCTCCCTCCATCACTGCCAACCTTCCCCTGCAGAATCTGTCCAACAGCTCCCAGTGCACTCGAGGATTTGTGAAATCCTCAAGATGATGAAAAGCAAATAACTGGAGTATCTGAACACTGTCTCCTGTACAGCAAGAGATGTTTAGGTGGCTCTGTGGAGATTGTCAGCCTGCCTTTCATGCACAAAGGAAAGGCCTGTGCTCTTTTCCTGTTATGCCCTTTCCCTTCTGTTGCTGCACAGAGAGGTAACTGCAGTCTGTGGTGAGGAAAATACAAACCCAGTGCATCTCAGTAAGTTGTTGTGGTTTGTTTTTTTCTTTTTAAAAAAAGCATCTTTTCAGATTTGAGACCACCACTTCTCATTGATGCACAACTTCATCTCTGCTGCTCCAATGTGAAATAACAGCATGTCTGTGTTGAGAGAGCTGACCTGAACTCTCCAGGCTGTACTTCATGGTGTCCTGTGGGGGTTTAGCCCAGCACAGGCTCCCTGGCTGTAGGTGGGCATGTTGTGCAGGGAGTGGAACCAGCTGCTTTGGGAGAGCTTCCTTCAGTGGGAAATGCCTGATGGTGTTTCATGAAACCTGCCAGGGGCATGTCCCATGGGTTGGCTCTTTGTGTGAGGGTACTGAAAGGTGTCGCCGGCGGCTGTGGCCGAGTGGGGAAAGCCGCCGCCCCTGGATCCGTGCTCCTTCTCGGAAGGACGCCGGTTCGAGTCCTGCGGGCCTCGCTCTGCCAACTTCGTCCGGGCTTGCCCCGGCCAAGGCTAGAAAGCGTCCCAGGGCTAAAGGGGGTGGGGCCAGTTCCGCGCACGCTGAGCTCCACGTAATAAATCCATTCGCGCAGGCATAAAAAGCATCGTCGTTCACGACGGCTAGCCACACACACTGAAAGGTGTATCAGAGGGCAGAGCCCCGGGAGAGTTTGGTGTTAAATGCTGGAGATACTTCTGCCTTTTGTGATGGATGTCCTCTGGCAGAGTACAGTCACCAGGAGGAGGAGGTGGCCTGGTGAGCGGCACAGGTAATGCCACACTCAGGTATCCTTTGGGAAATGCATTCAAGCAGATCCTCCTGCTGGTTCACCAAACTTTTCTGTAGGAACTGGCGGGGAAGAAGGAGCATTATTGTTTTTTGGGGGGTTCGGTTTGGGACCTACTGAATGACTGCACCAATGAACCATCTAAAAAGAGAAAGTTTCAAGAGATAAAGACCTTCCAGCTCTTTTCTGCAAGCATGAGTTTAACTTTGTGTGCTTACGCAGTATCTACTCCTCTCCTGGATTTAATGGGAAGTCCAGGTGGAATGATGAGCCTGACAGTTTATTGAGAATTCTCCTTCCTGATGGCTGTGGTTTGTATTTTGAATGTAGTACCCCCAGCTAACTCATTGGTAGCCATTGCTTCAAGATCGTTGACATTATCCTCTGAGAAAATATAATGTGTGGTTAATCCTATTTCCTGCAATCAATATGGTAATAGTAATTAAGTATCTGAATTATGAAATACTTGTGTTGTTTATTTTCAAAATCACACAAACTTCCTGCAATTAGATACATAAAGCTAAATTATTTAATATTGGGAATTGAATCTGAGTCATCTGCACACTAAAAAACATTGTTTCTATCAAGACAGCAGTACTTGGGTTTATAATAGTTGTGTTTTATGTGAGTCTTAATGAATTGTCACGTTTTCCAGTGTTTTTTCAGGTAATCTTTCAACATCAAGAATTTAGAAATATGAGGGACCAGCTCTTCCAGTTGTGAGTTAGAATTCAGACCAGTCTATACAACTGGGCTTTGACCTGGGCACTTTTTGTGTGGCAAACGAGAAGTTTTCTGTCTCTGTATCCCGAACACTCTTGTGGGCTGGGGCCGATGTCTGTCCTTGCAGCCTCCTCCTCTTCCTCCCCAAAGGCTGCTGCAGCCATGCACACCCAGGCACCTGGGGGGCTCAGTAGAGGGATGAGGCCATAAATCCAGCACCTGAACTGCTGGTCTGCAGAGCCTGGGGGCAGGACAAACCTGAGCACCAAAGTGCCCCGAGGAGCTGCAGGGTTCCTCTGCCCCCTGGATCCCTGCACAGGGAATGCTCAGAAGATCCTCCAGTGGTTTCAGTGTTATGTGTCCTGTGAGCAACACATTTGCTGACCTCACTTTGCTGTACTCTGACCTGTACCCAAATGGGCTGTACATCCATTCAGAACATACTGTATTTTCCACCCTGGTGGTGTTTTTAGTTCTTGAGTTCTTGCTTCTCTTTATTCAGCCCAAGCTCTGTTATTCAGTTCATTTTGGTCCTGACAGGTTTTCATTTCCTTTATAAATATATAGCATTTTTGTTGGCCTCTTGGCTGTGAAAAGGATTGAATACATTGCTTTCTCCACACTTTTTTTTTTTTTTTGTTACTATCAAAGGCTATTCTTTCTTTTGCCCATCCCTTGAATAATCACTGGAGACAGTAAGGGAGTCTTTCTCCATAGCTGCATGCTTGCAATACATGGTAATAAATATTAAGCTCCTTATGAATTGAAGGAACTTGTGTTTTGGTTTAAGTTTTAGGAAGTGGGGATGGCTTTTGACTTGTAGACAGAACACTATGTGGTGAATTTCCAGAGATCTGCCTATGGAATATACATCTGCTTGTACATACAGGCATTTACACACCCCGCTTTGCAATGCAAATGTGTGATCTGTGAGTACAGTACAGGCTCTTCTGTGTGCACGGAGTGTGAGGTGGGATCTGAGCTCAGGCTCCAAATTCCAGTTCTGTTCCTGCACTGATTTCTGTGACCAGAGGCAAAAGTTGCTTAACATACTCCATCGCTCAGCATAACGCTCTGCAAATGGGGGTGTCAATGCCATTAACATCGTGCTATGCTGTGTGGAGATGAGGAGAGAGGCTGGAACCACTTCTGACTCTGAGCAGTACCTTTCCTTATGGAAGTGTGGTACCTGGCCTTCCAGGTGAGGTGTCCTGCGAGTCAGCGTGGCAAAGGGGGATGCAGACATTCATTCTGAACCAGTTTGTTTCCAAAAGGATGCTGGCTTGTGCTCAGCCCCAAACATAAACCTTGTGATGACAAGCAGGGCCCCAAAAGCCAACAGGAGAAGTTTCCATCACTTTTGCAAGCCGGAAGGGAAACACTGGGCATGGAACAGCCAAAGCACCTGGTGCAGCACGGGCAGCCCTGTGGGGCTGTGCAGGGACCCCCCGAGCTCCCTGACAGGGCAGCGGCTTCCCAGGAACCCAAGTGTCCCACCAAGGGACCTGCAGGAAGGAAAAGGAGCAGAGAGAGAAGCAGCAGGAAAATGTAACTCTGCCTTTCACTGGCTTTAATATTTTGAGGTAAACTTAATAGAAAAGGAAGGGATTTCTGTTTGCATGTGCTGTGATTTATATTTTAAGGTGAACTGCATCTCTGTTATACTGGAAGACAAATGTGCTCTGTGTTCAACTGCTGTTATCTATTACTTTTCTCTCTCTAGCTTGTGCAGAAGAAACTTCAGTGTGCCTGAGCTGGGAGCTGTCTTTCCTGAGGGATTTGTGGCATGGACCCATGTGTCCCAAAAGTCCCACAGTCATTATTGTATTTCCATTTTCCTGCAACATTCAGCAGTTTTTTCATGTCACCTTCCTCAGAGTGTTCCTCTTATTATTTTCTCTGCTGGTTTAAACAGTCCACAGCATCTGTTCTTAATTTTATAGAAGTATGAAATTCCATTCCTGGTTCTGTTTGAAGCACAGGAATCAAATACACACACACATATGCATCCCCTATTGAACAAAGCATCTTTTTGTCATTAAGATATATTATGCCTAAATATATACTTGGGGGGAAAAAAGTCAGTGTCATATTTATATGTGAACTGGAGAGGAGGTAGAGGTACATCACCCAGCCCAACCTCTAGGAAGTTTTGCCTGCATTTAATCAGGAGCTGCATCCCACTGGTTGGGAACTGGTGTTGGGCAGTGATCTGTGAGCAGGCAGGCAAGGGTGAGGGGTCAAGACGGTCTGAAAGGGTTGTTCAGCCCTGGCACAGGCTGCCCAGGGCAGTGATAGAGTCACCATCCCTGGAGGGACTTAGCAGATGTGTAGATGTGGGAACAGGGCTCAGTGGTGAGCTCAGCAGTGCTGGGGGAGTGGTCGGACTTGATGGTCTCAGAGGGATTTTCTGACCTAACTGATTTTGTGTTTCTGTGGTGCCACAGAGATGCACAGCCTGTGGGGTTATGCCCTGGGCTGGCTCTGTGTCTCTGTGGGTGGTCAGTGCAGTTGGTGTTACGGCATTTCTGTGTTGTTAGTATGGTGTGAGAGCTGCAGGAGCTCTCAGTGTCTGCTGGAGTGCCAGGGTTCTGTGCAGGGCTTACAGAAATTAATCAGAATGGCTTCATAAAGAGCCACCACTCTGAGCACTTGAGGATGTGGGCGAAGAGGAAGAGAAAAGGTGACGATGAAGGAGCTAGACGGTGTATAAGAGAGTTTGGCTTACCTGATGGGGAGAGCAAGTTCAAAGTGGCTTTTGCAGTGTCTACCACTCCAGCAGAGATGGGATCCCTTGAAGGAGCTGTGCCTGGACAGCAGGAGAGCAGTTGTCTGAACATGGTCTGAGCATAGCTGTGACTCACAGCTGAATGACTTGGGATGATACACAGTCACTGCTGAAAGGAGAACTGGGTGGTGCAGCCAGGGACCTCCTCTGGGTCACTTATGTCCAAGGAGGCCTGGCAAGTACCAAGCTGCCCTTTCAAACCATCTTTAGACAGTTGGCTGTTCCTCTCACTTGATTCATGCTGGAGAGGAGGAGCCAGTGCAGCAGGATTGTAGCTCCTTTGAGATGCCAGGTCAGTCCCTTGCTCACTCAGAGACTTTGGCGGCAGACCAGCCCCTCTCTGAACGTGGGAAGGGCACATATGGAAGGAGAATGAGTTGCAGGCATATCACAATGTGGCCTGCATGAATTGCATTTCCCTCCCTGCTTCTGTTCAGCCAGGACTTGTGACACCAAGACCACCTGTGAAATGATGGAAAGCATGTGCACTAGTCTGAGAGGGTTTGCTGTCTGAGCTGCCTTCACACTTGTGCTGTTTTAGAAGGAGCAATTCAGTCCACATTGGGCTTACTGGAAGAGTTGGCTGAGGAAATGGGTGTCTGCTTAAAACATTGAGCTTTGCTTGTGTTCCTGCCATTATATTTCAGACCCAGCATCCAGCTGAGGATGGGAATCTGGAGCAGAGCGGTCTCAGTCCCTTCTTATTGGAGTTTAACTGAGATTCCCATGGAGCATCCCATCTCAAGACTGCCTGAGCATCAGCAGATATTTTACCTTTTATATATATGATGAGATTTTTTCATCTGGTGATCTCAATTAATTAAGCTTTGTAGTACTGCTTTGAGTTATATAAAAGCTGGCTGGATACCCTGGCTGCTCTTACTCCCACATGATGTTAAACTGCTGGAGCAGTAGGTAACTGACTGAAACCAGATTAAAGCTCTATTATTCACATAGATGTTAATCATGAGCAGGGATTCTTTGCACACTGCAAAACTCCACATATCTCACTGGGCTTTGAAGGAGAAGCAAGGCTAAAAATAAAGGGTATGAGTTATTACCACGTCCTCCTTCAGGGAGTGGGTTAGCTGTGTGTTTGAAGAACTGGGATGATCACTGGAGATGTTCACAGAGAACTCATCTTGGTTTTCAGCACTGTCTCTGTGCATGGAGTTTGGATGGGGGTATCTCTTACGTAAATGCAGATCTTGGGTCAGAAACAGATCTTGCTAAATAGACTAGAAAAAGTAGTAGCTTCAAAAATATCAGATAATTGGGTATTTTTAGCCCAGTCTGCAGTATGTTGGTGCTCTGGGCTTGCCAGCGTATCACCTTGGTGCATTTGATTATCATGAAGCACACGAGTCGTACAACTGGTTTCTTTGGGATTATTGCTTGGGCAGAAGGCATTCTTGGAGCTTGTGTCATCTTCAGGGATGGAGCCCTTCCAAACAGATTTGCTATAATAGGATGCAGTGGAGAGAACATAAACACAAGAAAATAATGGCAGGAAATACTCTCACTTAGAAAAAATACTCAGACACGTCATTTATGTCATAGTTTTCCTGTGAGAAATCTGCCTGGTAATAAAACCTTGAAAAGTGCCCCAAACCTGAGGCTAAAAGCCACTTCATTCTAAATTGTTTTCTACCTCCTGTAAATATATTGAGTTACAGCTGTTGCAGTGGGTACTTCACAGAAATACTAATGCAAGTACTGGAGAGAAAAGGCCAACCATCAGAAAAAGTTGGAACCCGCACATATTTCTTATCAATGGCTTCTGTTAATATGAATTTCCTCCCTCATTTAGTGCTTATGAGCTAACATGGGACTTCCGTGCTGAAGTGCTGGCAATTGGATTGAATTTCTTGTTTGACTTGTCCTGCAATGGGTAGAAATGCTGGAGTGGTTCTCTCCTCCCACATGGCGTATCTGAAGCCCCAGTTTGCCTGTTGCTGAGCTGTAGGAAGGTGTTTTTGGCTGTCCTTCACAGCTGCACATGTTTGCTTCTCAGAGGCAAACTGTGTTTGAATTCATGTTTCTTGCAGCTCCACCTGTGCCACCAGTGACTTGAAAGGCTTGTTCTGCTGCTGTTTGGATTTGGGTCCTTGCAGAAGAGCCATGGGAGCAACCCGGGGTGTGCCCCTGCTCTGTTTTCTCTTCAGTCACTGTCACTGCTCCCACTTTGCTACGTTCATGCCGTTAAGTGAAAAGCTGTCTTGGGAGGCTGCTGGGTGTGTTGTTGATAGGCTCAGAATTTCCTATTTTGTCTCCTAAGGAAATCCTTTCCTAGCTCTCTGAGCAGCTTATATGAGCCTTCATTCCTGTGAGACCTTCTTGTCCCAGTGTCTTCAACACATAATGTCCTCAGTACTATACACGAGGATCTGAAACCTGAAGGGACAAGTGACCTGCTCAAAACCTCACAATGTGGCAAGTTTTGATCCAAGGCTTCCCAAGTTCCTGCTGCGGTGCTGCTCACTGGGGTGGTGACCATCCCTCCTGCCCGCTGCTGTTGTGCCTGGCATGTCCAGCAAGTTGGTGCAGATTTCTCACTGTTTTAAAATTAGGTCAAGAGCAACAGTTCTTCAACAAGGATTGCTCATGCAGTTTCAAGAACCTACTTTGATCTGAACCTGATAACTCCATTCAGGACAGCTTGTCTAAACCTCCAGGAGACTTGCAGGCTCTTCTTAACTTACCTCATTAGCATTATGTCTGTCCTCAAGACTCTCTTCTCTTTCTTCCCAGGACACATCACTGTTTCATATGAGGATGCTGGGGTATGGTATATATTAGGATGTATGGGGCATTCTGCTCTCCAGAAGAATTTCCCTGCTTTTGGCTAGTTTTGCATTGCCACCCCCTGTGCAAAATGGAGAGGCTGCACTGGCGGAGCTGCAGTAAAAGCCAGTCCTGCAAAGCCCTGGTTATCTGGATGTCCTTTGTTGTTGTGTTGTAGGGTTTGAGTTTGTTTAATTAATTGCTGGAAGGAGGAAATCTTCTCTTTCTCGGAGCAGCAGGGACAGATCTCACAATCTCAGTGGTCAAGAATGAAGCAAACTGCCAACAATACCCCAGCCTCTTTGAAATGTGATTATATGGTTCAAGCCTAGCCCTGTGAAGTGTAATAAAAGCCAGCAGGAGACTATAGCAAGGCTGAAATATCATGCTGCTGCCTGATTTTACCAGTTCATACTGCCTTTTGAAGAGTTGTTGGCTTGGCAAGAGGTTGGCCAGCAGCCTGATAGGGCAGAGCCAAAGCAAGGAGAGGTCTGGGGTGCTGGAAACAGTTACACCTTTCCAACATCTGTCCTTGGAGTACAGAAGATGCCTAACCTGGATTAATCATGATGAGAACAGAGAATTGGTGGGAAAGGGTGAAAATCACGTTCATTTACAGTTTACCTTCAGACTCCAGGGGTGTGGATCCATTGTCTTTTCCTGTGAGGGAGCAGCACGGGGGGCTGCAGGGTCTAACTCTGAATGCTGGAAGAGGTGATATCCACATGCATTGTACAGTCAGAGGATTTGCTTGTGGTTCCAGAGATTCTTAATCCAAACTAAGGCAAAAGAGGTGTTGGAGTGTTGGCACTGGCAGTCACATCTCAGGGAGCACAAGAGCTGACAGGACCAACCTCCTCTGGATCCAAGTGGGCCCAGGAGGTGCTGGATTAGTTGCAGCCAAGTCACTACTATGGAGAGCCAGGGAAGGTACTTAGCAAGTCCCTGATCATTGTCCTACCATCTCTCCTATGGCCTCTTTCCTTCAGCATTGCTGTTGTGGTGTCACTTCCAGCCCCGGTGCATTGTGTAATCCAGGTTTTCTCTCCTCCCACACTGCTGTGTTGGCCCTTTCTTTCCTCATCCCACCATCCCAACCTGCCTGTTCAAAACCACTGTCATGTGTAGCTCCCAATGTGTTTCATAGATCTGTTGCAACTCCAATTTACACAGATGAGGTTTGGCACAACAGGAACATCCATCATCTCTTTCCTTAGGGTAGCTGGGGAGAACAGAGGGTATTTCCCCAGTTCCTTCCCTGCAGTCACTGGACTTACGGCACTGGAGGGTCTCCCCTGCAAGAGGCTGAGGGTGAGACTGTGATGGATTGACTCTGCCTTCTGTTAACACCAGCACTGCCTTTCATGCCCTGTTGCTATTTGTGTTTTTTGATAAATGATTAATTAGAAAAATAATCATTTGTAAATTGTGAGTGAACCAGACGTTTGGCCTTTCCTGTAGGGAAATGGAGTCTCTGAGCTCTGCTGCAGCGAGCAGCCTGCTCACAAATGCAGGAGTATTCCCAGGCTAGTGATGAATTTACATGAAGTTCCCTTTCAGCATTTTAATGACTGTTACAGCTGAGTAACTAATGAAAGATATTAACAAACAGAAGTAAATATTTAATTTTTCTATAGTATTTTTCCAGCTTGTGGCAGCCAGTATTTTAAATGTACGTACAGGAGGATTTCTGCCTCAGTCTCTCCATCTCTGCCTGGAGTACAAAGCTGGCTGTGTGTGTTGGACATGATGAACGCCTCTGTGGGGGCATTTTACCGTGAAGTGGGCTGTTCCTCTGCCCTGTGACAGGCTGCAGTCAGCACTGGATGGCTGTGAGTTAGCACAGCCCACAAGGCATCATTTCCCTGCACCACGGATTGTTACAGCTTGTGGTCCCCTGAAGATGAGATGGCCACAACAAGGTCATTCGGTAAACTACAGTGATTAGTGACTCCATCAAGAAAAGCTGCTGAACGCAGCAGGGAGCAGTCATTTGAAATGTCTCAACTCTGGTAATTTACCTTCTTCCACCCTTTAGTATTTCACCTCCTTCCTTTGCCTGAAAAAGCCTGCTGGGGAAGATTTTCTGCAGGGTCTTGTTATCTCCCAGCAGATTCTCTTGCTTGTTTTTCTATTGTTTTCCTCCGTGGTTCACCAGGATGTGATGATCTGGTTTACTGGGGTTTGGGGTCAAGCTGAGGGATGCTCTCCAGCCTAAAAGGTGGGCAACTCTCCTGCCCACATTATATTCAGGTACACAGGGAGAATTGGAGGCAGAAGTTGCCTAAAGCAAAGGTCTGCAAGGCAGGTTTGTCAGTGGCTTTAGGGGTGTTTGTTCTTAAGCAAGCATGGAGCTGTCTGTATGATTTTGGCATGTGGTGAACCAAAGCCATCACAGAGAATGCGGGGGGGTGGCTGGTCTGATAGTCCTGGTGTGTCTCAGGTGCAGTGCCAGGCATGGGGACACTGCGTGTTCTTGCCCACCTCACTGCCAGGCTCGTGCCTGCTCTGCCATCCAGGCTCATGGCAGCAGATCCAGCAAAAAGTCCCAGCCCAGGGAATTCGACTCTGTGTGATTATGAAGAGCTGGGGAAATTTTTGGGGGTACAGTCTATGAACGAGTGAGCCAGCTGAGATTTTCAGCTCTCAGGCATGACGTGCTTTGGGGGGGGAAGAATAAATCTTTACTCAAAGCCTGCAGGAGCTTCATCAAGCGTTTATTTTGGGAAATTTGGCCAATGTGGTACACCCACTATGTCGTTGTGGTTGTCCCTGTAGGGCCCTGCATGAAGTCAGTCTCTGGGTTGTCTCTGGCTTGGTCTTTGTTTTTGACGGAGCCCGTCCAGGCTCCACATGACTGGGATCCAGCTGCCTTGGCTCTTCCCCACTCTCATTTAGTCTCCCCAGCCTGCCATCTTTTACAGCCAAGAAAAACTTCTGCTAAGTGAACAAAAGCATTCATCTGGATGAAGATATATGTATACAGCAAGAGTGTGTGCATATTTTTTTTAAAGAGCTCATCAGAGTAGGTCATAAAGCCAGAGTGAATTTTCTGATTTGAGACAGTGTTTCTTAAACACTGGTTTGTTGCAGACCTTCTTTTTGCCTGCATCTAGACTTAATTGCCTCTTCTGCTTCTCTCTGTGCACTTTGAAATATATGAGAAAATGTAAAAACAGGGCCTTCCTTCCAAGGGCAGGAGACAGGAGAGGGACTGTCAGGATCTGACCCTCCCTTCTGAGGGAGGTGAGGGGAAATGAGGCTTGCATGCTCCAAATGTAGTGCTTCATGCCTGCATGTGCCAGTCTGTGTGGACACCCCTGTCCACCAGTGGGGCTGTTCTCCATCTTCTGCTTCCTGGGACTCCCCTCTGCTGGTCTCTGTCCTTGCTGAGCTGGAAGGGGATGATTCCTGTTTGCTCTGGAGGGTTGTGTGGGTTCCTGCTCCTTCAGCAAGTGCCAGATTGAAGCTCAGTGCCCTGACCCTGACTGGCAGCAGGGAAGGGTTTTGCAGAGCTGCTCGGTCAGGATCTGCTGTCCTTTGTTGGTTATGGTCTGGGCTGGGCTGGGCTGGGCTCTGTGTGACTTGCCAGCTCCTTTTGTTCAGTGCAAGTCTGGGGGTAGAAAGGCCCCCACTATCAGCTCTGAGTGGTGCAGGGTCTGGAGTGGGGACAGCCTGACAGGAAAACATGAGCCATGTTTTCTCTGCTGCCTTCAGAGTTATTCCTGCAGGACTGGATGGTGCTGGGTGCTAAGCCAGGGGTTTTGGCAGGACTGGCCTCTGGGATGTTGGTCCTTTTGGGACTGGGCTCTGCTCAACCAAAGCAGGTCATATGTCAAGTTTAACTGGCCTCTGCCTTGCTGGTTTTCCTCCCATTACAGGCACCCAGCAAAGTTGTGTGCCTTCCTAAACAACCTTAGGAAGGTTGTTTCTTCCTTTCTAAAATGCTGGAGGGGATTAGATCACACAGTGGAGTACTCAGCTGTTGAGTGATTTAAGGCGAAGATGCAGCTGAGTTATGGGAGATGTTAAAATGCCTGTTAAAGTAGTAAATGTTTTTAAAAACTCATATTATATGGCTGATAGAATGTAGGGATCTGATGGAGCTGTTACTTTTCTCTGTATAATACACATTTGGGCAGGTGTTATTTGTGTACATACACTCTCACTGTTGTGGGTGGCAGTGAACCAAAGCCACCGCCACCAAATGGTTGTACATCAGCCTGCTTAAGCTGGGCAATGGCTTCATTCCTGGTGGACTATTGGACCAGAAGTCCTCACCCTGTGGAGGTTTAGCCTCCTCTTGGGAGTATTGGGGTGACTGGAGGAGTAGCATTGAGGCATGGCTTTAAGGCTTTAAGATTTTCAGTGCCTTGGCCCACTGGCTTTGTGGAAAATCTTGGCAGAAAAGCAGCAGGTCTGTTGTCCCAGAAAACATGGATACATCTTTCCTCAACACTGGTATTTCTCACATCCTAATGTTTCTCATGATGGATGTGAGCAAGCAAGCCTGAATAAATACTCTTAGTGTTTATACTTACCTTAAAAGAAAAACGGTAAATTTGTGGTCTGTGACCTTTGATAGTTGATATTTATTTTTAAAACTCAGTTTTGCACCTGCTTTTAAACATTTTCCCAGAAGAAACAGTGGGGAGTCAGTAAGTTTGCCACAGATTTATGGCTGAGTGTCAGACCTCCTCTCTTCCTTTTCACCCCAGCAGTCACTGTGACCTCCTGATTACCCACCACTATAACCACTGGAGACAGTTAAAATCTGTTCCTGACAAATAAAAACGGGAGACTTTGGCCAAGTATGTATATGGCTCTAGTGTACAGCATTCCTGGCTTATCTGGAGCTGTTGGATACTACATCCAAATTCAGATGCTGCTGGATTTGGTGAACAGCAGATGCACACTCTGGTATCTGTTCCCTGCACCAACAGCCCATGGCTGATACAGAGGAAAGACTTCACACTGGCTTCTCATCTAATGTATGAAAAATTAATTCTTCTGACTTTCTGACCCTTTGTGTGCCTACAAAGGGTTGCAGAGTTGTGCTGTGCAAATCTGTGGTGGTGTACAGCAAATATTATGCTTTAACAGTCACAGGTCTGACATTTCCAGTGAGTTATGTACCATAATGTTTGAACACCATAGGTTGAATTTGATCTTAACTACGTGGGTGCACTTTAGTGCACGCCTGAAGAAAATTGGCCACTAAACTTGCAGGTTCGTGTGCACAGTCAGTGATTGAACAATCTGGTGATGCCCCAAAAGGTATGAAATTAATTTTCAGGTACAATAAACAATATTTCAGCCCTGACTGGCTTGACGGAAGCTTCATCTTCCAGCAGTAGGTATTGAAATGGGTTGCAGGATTGCATTTAAGAAGGGATTTGTTCTGCCTGTCTGTTTAGTGCAAAGGAAGCTCACGACATTGTGCCAGGCAGTGGTGATGCTGCCGAGGGCCGCTTTGCCTGAGCGGTGCCTCACTGCAGCTGGAGCTTAGAAATCATCATTACCTATCGTACAAATCCTCATCATGTAGATCAGAGTGATTTTTCTTGTGGTTACCTTTGTACAGGTTGGGCATGGTGCAGTCTAAATGCATTTATCACTGACTGTTTTGGATAGGGGATTTCTGCACTGTTTCTCCCTCTGCAAGTGAGGGGTTGGGCAGGACCCCTTTTCCTGGAGGGGGATGCTGGCTGGTCACAAGGGCAGAGAGGCTCAGGAGGGGCATGCAACTGCATGGTCAGAGTTTTAATTTCAGTGCCTGGGAATTCTCTGTCCAAGGAAATATCTGAAGAGACTTCAGCAGGAAGTGTCTGTTGTGGAATGTGTGGTCTGTGATAACCTGCAAGGGGAGTCCAGCAGCAAGACCAGGAAAGACTTGTTGGCAGGAGGTGCAGGACCCTTGGGACAGGGTCACTGAGAATGTACCAGCAGCAGCTAATTTTGTGTTTGCTCTTCTATTATTAACATATTTGCACACTTATCCCCATGTTATGTCAGGTGTGTGCTGCCTTGGAAGAGCGTTTGTGAAATCTGGAAATGTGGTAGGAGCAAACCCTCTTGATCCACATTATGAAGCAGCCTTTGGTATTAATTGTTCCTACTGTTAGCTCTGTAGGTCCCATTCAAGGCAGGCCTTAGATAGGGAAGTTGGTGTCAGAGCCATCCTCACCTTTCTGGCTTGGATTCTGAGGCTGGGAAATGATAAGCAACGTATTACACAAATTTAGCTCTCGTTTTTACTCTCCTCTTTATAATTGTCAAAGCTTTGAGTCCTCTGAAATAATAAGGTTAAGTAGCCCTCTCTGACCTTAGGTGAATAGGAAAAAATATAGCTGTGAGGGACTCGGGCCATTACACCTGAGCGGTGAAGGATCGGAGTGGTTTGAAAACCCTGCTAAATTATCCCGCTTAATGCCAGACACTCCAAGGTGACTTACGGTGGTGCAAAAACATAAACATCCATAACTGGGCTCTGCTGCAGTCCAGAAGTGAGTCTGCCACGTGCCTGTGCTGAGGTTGGTTAACAGGAGCAGGGACAGGTGAGCTCCCCTGGGTATCACCTGCTGGGGGTGCCACTGTGAGCAGCCCCGGTGCTGTGCCCGTCCCAGGCTCAGCTGTGCTCCCACCTCTGGTTTCAGAGCTTGTGTTTAATCTTGGAGCCTGACTGGGCTGCAGGATGCCTTGCTGTGTGTGGCAGGGGCCTGTCATCTTTTCAGGCAGCCTCATCTCTCTGGCTCTGCTTCTGTGCTCCCTCTCTCTGTGGAGGGCTCTTTGTAGCTTTGCCCCTTGTACTTTGTGTTTGCTGCTCCTTTGCTCGAGAGTCTAAGAAGGGAAGCATTTATTTTCAAGTGGGGGTCCCTTTTAGATGCCACCTGTCTTACCCAGCTGAGCAGGAGACAGAGGAAGCATAACTGTCTGATGTGAAGTTTGATTAAGGACTTGATACCCAAAATGTTGTTTTCCTGGAAGGAGAGCAAGCCTGTTACTAACATAGCACCTGATCCAAACAAACATGGAAGTGGCACTGAGGAGTCATCTTTTCAGCTCTGTCTAGATCAAAAAAAACCCTAGATCATTTTAAAAACCATAGCGGGTTTGGTCTTGGGTAGCCATATGTCTGCTCCAGGTAGGGGCTCAGGAGAAGAAATGTCCTTTTGTCCTTGAGTCCAGAGTCTTGGAGAAGAGCAAGCTGTCCCCACTGCTGGGCTGTGTATCAGCCTGTGCTCCTCAGTCTAGCAACCACTGATGCCAAAGCTGATTTGCACTGGGTGAGACCCTGGTTCAGGGCATTTCCAATGGGATACCTTTTCCATGCACCCTTCTGTTACCTGATTTATCTGCAATTACAGAAATTCCGGCTCACAGATGTGCTTGTTAGAACGTTTGGAGAAAGAAGGTTCAGAGCTGGGCTGAAATAGACTTGTTGGAGCAGAGCTCTGTTGTAACCGCTCCCCCCCTGCTAAAGGAAAGCTTCTTCAGCAGGCACATGGAATAAATTGGCATCGTTACTCAGAAGCCAGATGGAGCAGAAATCCAGATTAAATAGAACAAAGTCAAATTCAAAGAAATTTAGAGCGAAAGCAGAGCGGGAGTCAAAGGCAGCTCCGCGTTGCCCTCGAACTGAACAGTCATTGTTCCCCCACGTCCCCCCGGGCACCGATCGCCCCGTGGGAGCCTGAGCCGGGTTCCTTACAGTGGTGTAAATGAACTCCTCCTACAGAACTGAAGATTCAACTCCCAAAGCCAATCAGCAACATAGGGATCTAATTTCCCCTCTGCTGTCTAAATAAAATGCTGCTGCAGATGGAAGGCTCCCTAGAAGCTGCTTCTGGACCGCTTCCACCTTTTTATGAAAGCTCCACTCAGACGTGGTACAGTGTGCAGTAACATAACCCACTGAGTGCCGTGATCCCTGGAAAAAATGCAAGGGGGAAAGAGGCTGGGAACAAGCCTTGAGATTCAGGGTTGGGAATAATGATAGAAGAGCAAAGTATTAATATTTCACAGCACAATCTGCTTTGCAGAATACAAGAGGGCTTGGGGAAGGAGCAGATGGAGGGAGCTGAGTATATGTTTCCAGAGAAGGTGGCATTGTGTCTGTTGCTTTGTTAGTTGGAGCTCTAAATACTGAAACAAAAGCACAGAAAAGAAAGAGGCTGAAATTGAAATTTGATGATTTGCACTTGCTTCTCAGTTTGGGATTAAGCTGTTGTTCAGTCTGTGCAGGCACTGTGGCTGTGTGTGTTGTGTATGAATCTCTGTGCACACGTGTGTATGTGTTGTGTGTGCTCCTCTGTGCACGCGTGTGTGTGTGTGTGTGTGTGTGTGTGTGTCTGTGCTCCTGCAGACTCTGCCAGGGTTAGCACAGCCCCAGAGCTGCCCTCGGAGCTCATCCCAGGACAGCTCCTGGCACTGAACCTGGCCTGGCATTGGCACGCACCAAGGTAAATACAGCTCTAGAGATGGTCCAGCAGCCACCTGCACAGGAGCACGTTCGATTCTCAGTTCTGGTTGTGCCCACATCTCTTGGGGAATAGTTCCCTCCTTAAGTGCAGACTTGCAGCATCCAATCAGCAAGACCAAAGGACAGCTCTGCTCCTCCAGTTTCATGGTGGCTTGCAGAGTTCTGACCTGAGAAAATGTTCAGGTGGACCTTCAAACCCAGTGAACACAATTAAGATGTGCCTTATGCTGGCTCTTCAAATTGTTGATGCTCTGGTTTGGTCCATGGGCACCAAACTAGGAGTAAAGACTGTGTGTTCTTGGAATGAGCATAGCATGGACAGGAGCTGCTGGGAGTTGTCTCTTAACATGGAGAGGCTGGGACATGGATGCAGAAAAGGGCTTGGTTCAAAGTTTAACTCAAACCAGTAAAATAATTCCTGGAAAATCTCATGGGTACCAGATAGGGTCTGAGTCAGAGTGTGCATCGTAGTTTGAGTTGCAGCTGCATGTTTCAGTTTCTGATTGTGAATTTCCCCTCCTTACCAACCAAGTTGTTTGAACTGGAGTCACCTTGGTGTTAGAAGGTGTTTTAAAAGATATTAATTAACCTTCTGGAGTTACAGGGAAACTCCACATCTGCTGTGGACAACTGTGCAAAAGGAGGACTTCAGGTTTTGAAAAGTCTTGCAAGAGCATACAAGGGAGGTGAATGTTCTGTGGCCATGGTGCTGCTCTCGGGGCTTGACCTGGTCACCTTGTGTGACTGTTCCCACTGGGTCCTCCATGGAGGTTTTCTGCTGTCCAGCTACCAGGACTGAGGGCTGTGTTCTTCACTGGTGAAATTATACATAAACATACACACTCTGAAGCTCAGCCCTGGGACTGTTCACAGTAAACATCTCATTGTCCCACAATTTACATTAATGAGAATGATTTACATTTATATAGCTCTTTTCATCCCCATGGATCTCAGAGTGCCTCAGAGACTGAAATACACAGGGCTTCATCACAGCAGCGTGAGCTGGTTGTGGTGTGAGCCAGCCAGGCAGGACAAATGCACAGGGACATTGCTTTGTCTTGAGCAAGAGGTATTTTTGGGAAGCTGGTCGAATATTTCATCCTGTGCATCCCGGGTGGACCTTGTACTGAGATCTGGTCTGAAAGACAGGCATGTGGAGAGCTTGGTGGTCTTGTGCTTTATCTGCTCCTGGGCAGGAGGGACTGAGATGACCTTCTAGTGATTTCCAAGTGTCTCACAGAAGGTTGGGTGACCAGGGAAGGTTGTTCCTAATCAGACAAGTGCTTCCACTGCCCCAAAGAAAAGCTTCTGTTAGTGGTCCCTCGGTCTAAGGTGCAGCACTTGCCCACCACATCTCCAGGCTCGTATCCAAGGGAGGCAAGGATCCACAGGGGTGAGATGAGGATGGGACTTGTCCTTTTGGGCCATATCACCTCTGGGAGAGCTGGGATTTATGGAGTTCATCTCCCATGATCTCCCCCAGTGTGAGCATCTCTTTTGGGGTCCCTGTCCAGCCCCTCACACTTCTGCTTACTGTGCTGAACCCTACTATGAACATGGGCTTCCTCCTCCAGGCCATTGCCAAAAGAGAGTTTTAAATATTCACTTGCTTTATTTTTAGGTGTATATTTTAAATGCTACCAATATTTCCAGGGAGCATTTGTAAATGAGGACTCTATGAAAGTTATTTTAGTGTATTCATTCATGAGGCAGCTTCAAAAATTCATGAAGTAAATAGAACTTTCTGCCAGGAGGGATTGGGGTGCCTTTGCTGCCCCTCCAGAGCAGAGCAGACATTTCAGTGTAAGGCAGTAACACTTACATAGAGTCTCCTGATCTCAGTGTGCTGATTAAGATACTAAGACAGGCTGCAGAGGTGCTTTGTATGTCTTTAAGATGTCCTCGTTTCACCAGCTTTAACTGTGATCTTACTTCAGCAGGGATTAAATGAGCTGCACAAATACACCTGGGTGGCAGGAGCAGCGGCCGTCCCCTCGTACAGAGGGAGGCTCTGCCGTGGATGGGGCTGACAGGGCTGCTCACCCGCTCCAGGCACGATTCCTCACAGCCTGGGATCCCAAATGTGGAGTGACTCTGCTGGAATCGGCACAGCCACGGTGGGCCTGTGCTGGGGTGGCTGAGGGGTGAAGTCAGCTCTGCTGGGGGATTATTTCTATCAGGCTAAAAGCAGAAGTGATTTAAATGGAGCAGCTTGTGCTGGGGAGGCCAAGCTGCACTGGTGCCTGCTCTTGTATAGCTAGAGACGGGCTAGTGAAGTTGGGGTCGGTTTAAGGAGTCACTGCAGTCACTAAAGCAATGTCAGTATAAAATGAATGCAAAAAGGAGGAGATTTGGGTCTTGCATCTCCAAGATGAGCTAAACTAAACCAGAACGAGCTGGTTTTACTCTGCAATGAGCAGTATCCACATGTGGAATTATTTATAAACAGCTCTTCAGAGTAAATTCATATGTAGACAATCTTCCTTCTTATGCTGTAATAGGATCTTCCTCTAAATATTAAGCTGCATGTTTGGATGTCTGAAGCAGGGAATAGCAGAGTGTTTCAGAACAGGTAAAGGACCAGACCAAACCTCTTCTTGGTCTGTGAGGAAGAAGGAGAGATGTGTATTTGTGCTGGCTCCTGCCCCCAGCTTTCTGCTTCACTTCTGATGCCAAGCTTGCAGCGAGTGTGCTGCTGCTCCTGGGTGTGGGATGTGTTTCAGGCTGGACAAACATTCATTGTGGTTTGAACAAAGGTTGCTTTTCTATGCACAACACAAGTCTTGAAAAGAGAAGGGAAAAAACACTCTCCAGACTCTCTTGGGGTTATTTTTTTCCAGGTAGCTCCTGACCTTGAGTGATATTCAGTGTTTTTCCATTGATGCCAGTGGGGCTCAGGCTTGTGGATGATTTAGGGGTAGTCCCTCCTCCTCCTCCCCCCACTAAATGTTTTTGTTATTATCCATTAATGAATAATCAGAAATTTCTAACAGGATCGATGGCTTTTGTTCTGTCAGACAGTGGGATCTGTGCAGCTTTGCAGTTTGTAGACAGCTATAAATGGTAATGAAAAGCATGTTAAACCCCTGTCTCCATAGCATGGCTCTAATTGCTGTTGATTTGCTGCTTGATTTGGAGGAAGATGTTAGGCCAGAGCTCTGAGATGTGTCCACTAATGAGGACCCAGGCTCCACTCAAGTGCAGACCTGGCACACGCTGTGTTGTTTGTATTGTTGCGCTGTCAATAAACTTCCCGTCAGAGACAGTCCCTTCCCTCCACACTTACAGCCTCTTGCAGTCCAAGGTGCCCAGAGTGGTACAGTTTTGCCCCTTGTAGAAATGAGAAGGAGGCAATTTCTGTGAGACCTTAGAATAGGTCTGTAAGAGAGCTGATAAATTACTTTCTGACCTCCTGAGTCTGCCTTTATTCCCAGACTGTCCTATGTATCTGTGAGCCTTGCTGAACATCCTTTTGCACTGCACATGTGTGACCCAAGAGATGCACACCCCGATGTCTGCAGGTGGCACACCCATGACTCAGGGGGTCATCCTGTTGGGACTGTGGGCAGGGCTGCCCAAGTGAGGCTTGTGGTGGCCTGAGGTGCAATGTAAGGCTCTTGACTGCCCAGCTCAGAACCTGTGTTCCCTAAAATGATTTTGTGTAGCAGAGACGAGTCAAGAGCACCTGCATGGCTTGTGAGGGTCAGCTGGAGTCTCACCTGCAAAATGGATGCAGCTTTTTTACAGAGTGTGTTTGAGAAATGTGGGGATTTGCTTCCCTGTAGTGTGTTTTTTGGGTTTGTTAAACCCTCTGTAGTTAGAGGAGCAGAAGAGCTATTGAATTATTTGGTCCATTGAGCTGATGTGCTGTGAAGACTCACTTGTACTTTTAACACACTGCAAGTTCACCCAAGGTGCACAGCCCAGCCCAGCCTTCAGGACAGAACACTGAACATCTTCGGCTCCACCTCGCTGTGGGGAAGCAGAAGAAAGGAGGAAACTGTAACACTTGTTTTATATCAACAAAGGAATTTTATTATTTCTTGGAGGAACCTGATCTCTGGACTGAGGTGCCTCCTGTTTTCCCATGACATCGCCCATATATTGAGCCATTTTTCCTGGCAAGTGCTTGATGAGAATCCACCAGACGCCCATGCAATAGGGCACTTTCTGTAGTGATTTAATGTTTAGGTGGTTACAGACTGCACTCACTTACTGTGTGTTTCTACAGAAAATATGATAAAGTATTTTATATCAGTTTTTCTCTTTTTTTTTTTTTTTTTGGGGGGTGGGGGGGCTTTTGATTTTGTTTCCTTAAAAGGGGATGGAGTGCTACCTATAAGAGATTGAGAAGTGTAGCCAATAGTTTTATTATCCCCCCAGTTCTGGCCTCTTCTTGTCTTTACAAATGCTCTGAAGCCACAACTCTGCATAAGAAAAATGGATTTGTCACTGAATTTTCATGCTTCATCCTTGCAGAAATGTAACTGTTGTCCTGGGCTTTAGTACTGTGCCTTCAAGCTTGGATTTAATGCTGATCATTATACTTTTAGAGCAGGTTACATAGAAAAATAGAGGCACGGAGCAGATCCAAAAGCAAGTGGTCTTGCTTTCACTCCCATTTTATTCTGGTGAGGATGCTGAATATTTATTAAGAAAATCCCACAATCCCACTTTTAAAGAGGGGAAGAAAAACAGAAAAAGATCTCAGTATTTTAAAAAGGAACAGCTGTAAAGTGCAGCTGTTGAAATTAATTGTATCTCCTAGAGCCCAGTGACAGGGGAAGAGGGAGCTGGGGCTGTGCCACATTAGGGTGGTTTGATGCTCGTCGGTGGAGGGACCATCCAGCCTTTTTGGGAGATAAAGGCATGGCTGGTGGTACCTGTTCCTGCTGAATAACCTGCCATGGCTCACTGGTGCAGATGGGTTCAGCTGGATCTTGTGTGACTTGCAGGGAGTCTTCTTTGCCGTGTGAAAAATGTGCTGATAGTTGTTCTCACCCCACTGCATTTCAGTGCTCCAGAGAAGGGCATTAGTGATGGGGGTTGTTGTGCACCTTTTAGTGCCTTCTGCATTCTTCTGTTGCTGTGGTGGGAGTCTCCAGATGGCTCCTTTGACAGTTTCCCAAGCTATTTTTATTTCTGTGTTGGCACAGTTATGTTTGTTTTTAAGGAGGTTGTTCTCATTTTGGGATGTATTTTGTGTTTCAGATGTTGGACATGGCACAAGAGTTAATTTATTGTTTTGATCCAAGCAGATTTGACCCTGAAATTGAAGCATTGCTGCTTTGGGCTGATGTTTGTGGAGAATTTCCTAGAAACTCCTTTTGCACACCTTTGTTTGAGAATTGGCCGTATAATGTCAAAAGAACACCTGTCCTGGAAAAAACCCCTCTCTTGGACATCTGAGTGGAGATTTCCCTTTCGTTGAGATTCCAGTTTACAAATCTTGGTAGCAAGGCAACATGTTATGTCTGCTGCACTGAGCGTGTTTGGTTCTGAATGCAAGGTCAAAAAATTCCCTTGGTTCTACCCCCACTGCATACTCAGCACTGTGAGTTTCCAGAGGGGAAGAGCAGAGGGGCTGACTGTCCTGCTCTGGTTCAGTAATTCAGCCCAGCCCAGCAGAGCCAGCTCAAGGCCATTTTCTTTTCATCTTAGCCAAAGTGAGCAAAAAATCAAGAGGAACAGCAAGTAAATGCAGTGTATTTGTTGTACTTTGCTCTGTACAGTTTATCCTGAATTCCAGCTACTTTCTTTTTGCTTTGCCTTTCTCCTGGCAACTACATGGTTGGGCAGTTGGGGTTTCTGGTATATTTTCAAGCCATCTTTCAAAATAAGCACCTTTCTCAGAGGTGAGTGCAACCTGGGGCCCTGATTGCATGAAGTATCATTAGCCAAATGGCACCAGAGACAAAGGGAATTAATACACACGCTTGGAGCTTTGTAGTGAAACCTAATGGTGTGATCTTGAAGCAAGTGGTGTACAGCCTTCAGGGGTTCAGCTCAAACCCATCTTCAAGCCTGTGTGCCTTCAGCTGTGGATTTCTGGTCTTATTTTCAACACCCAAATGAGTATGAACTTAGGCTCTGGTGCCCTTCCTAGGAGAAAGCAAACTGTGCTTTAGCATCCTTTGCTGTGGGAATGGTGGTATCAGTGGCTGCAAACTATTTTGCTTGTCTTCCAGTGCATAGAGCCACGGGAGCATGGCCAGGGTGGTGGTCACTGGCCCACCACAGGCTGTGCAGGACCACTGGGTTTGTGTTCCGAGCCCCAGGTGGTGTGTGGGTGCCTCTGCCACGTCCCCCAGCACTGCAGTGCTGAGTGATCCCAGTGTTTATGCTTCCCTTCTGACCCCAGGCCAAGTACAGGGCTGGGATCAGAGGGCAAAGCTCCACTGGCAGAGCCTCATGGCTTTGTCCCAGCCTCTTGGGAAGCCCCTGGCATGGGGTGGGTGTTCTGGATCTCCTCCTTGGAGGAGGTGCTGGGCAGGCATCCCCATCCCAGTGCTCTGCATCCCAGCCTTGCTGGTGTGGTTTGGGAGCTGAGCTCTGGAGCAGTGGGAGGCAATGTTACAGAATTAAAAAGGCATTTGCTCTGATGTGCGTTTGTGTAGCCAAAAAATGAGGAAAGAATCTAGGAAAGCTGTGTGAAGGCCTTCAAAAACCCAAACCCAAGTGATTTAGTGACTTGACTTGGTGGGGTGGGTGACACTTAAAATAGAAAACACTTATCTTTTTTTTCCTTTTAAAACGTGTCCTTTATCCTTGGGAGGATTCTTACCACCCTTTGGATCAGTGCTCTGCCTATTCAAAGCCCTTTTACTTTCAGCAGAGGACTGTAATGTGCAGCTTGTTCTGGGCGGTTTCCACCCTGTGCTTGGCTGTGCTTGGTCCTCTCCTGGTGTTCAGACCCAAAGAACCCCTCAGGCCTGGCCCCTTTCCTTTGGGGGATGGTGGGTCCTTCCATCCCTGGCAGTGGCAGTGGGTACCACTGCTCTGCATCCCTGCTCTGCATCCCTGCTGGCACCATCACCATCCACCCTGGGAGAGGTGCCGTAATTAAGCATCCGATTAGGAGTGAGCCCTTCCCATCAGCTCTCTCTCTGCCAGCACATTCTCCTCTGCTGTCTCTTTTTCTAGCAGAAAGCTTTTCCTACAAGTGGTACTTGTGTAACTTGGCAGGGTTGTTTTGATGGGCTGGCCGCATTGTTCATTGAATTACTGTCTGGCTGGAAAGCCAAGGGCTGCAATCTTCTGTGCATTATTATTCTTGGGATTCAGCCTCTTAGAAATGCAAAGTGGGACAGTTTGCTGCTAGAAACATTTCCCAACAGTTCAGGGCCTGGCAAGAGATGGAGGGATCTCTTGGGCTTCAGTAACCTTCGCATTTTCACATGCTTTGACATGCATTTTGAGTGAGTCCTTTTATTTATTTCAATAGTTCTGTCAAACATTCCTCCCCCCTTGTATGAGCTATGGTTTCACTGCCCTAAAATAACCCAGCAGGGTTAGGAATATTTGCCACAGGAATCTTGTAAATGGCTTGCACATAATTATGTTTTTATTCTAAGGCAATGGAGATATAACTCTTCAAAATGGATAAAAATCTTGAAATGAACATCTGGACATACAAATTAAATTGCTCTTAGTGTAAGGACAGTACAGTGCTTTATTCTCCCTGCCAGGCTTCAGCACACTTGCAGACTCGACACTAATCCACAGGATCAGAGTCATCGTGTAAACTTAATGTCTCTAAATGTTTTCCCATATTTTTATTGCAAATCTATCCTTTCAGGACGTTAGAGACCAGCCTGAGCCCTGGTAAGGCACATGTAGCCTCTTTGCATTGACTGAGAGCTTTATATACTTAGGTTGAGATACCATTGGGTCTCAAGATCAAATCATTCTTCCAACAACAAACCCTCCCCTGCCCTGCACAAGCTGTCGCCCTCTCCATCAGTGAAATTATAGATTAGGTTATTGATTATTTTTCCTTTTTTTCCCCTCCCACTTACTCTTAAACTGTCATGAAAATTCAAGACATTTCATATATTTCTATTGACAAGAGCAACAACTAAATCAAATTACACAACTCCATTAATTCCCAAAAGTAATTTCCAAATTGTTCTTAGGTCCTTTGCCTGTCTGGTGCTTGCAGTTGGAGAGAGCACGCTGAGATACTTGCAGCTTGTCATGGTTTAAATCTTAATTACTTCATGGGAGTGCATCCTTTTGAAATGCAATACTTGGACTTTCTCAAGGCTATTCTTTTCTTTTTTTTTTTTTTTTTTTTTTTTTTTTTTTTCTGAAAGGAATTAAAATATCCAGTATCATAATTAAGCACTTCTACTTGCTTATGTTAGAACTTTTTGAAGAGTATTTAAAGACAGCGAAGTCAATGCAGTGACTACTAATATTGCAGGAAAGCAGAATGTCCTTTGTCTTCATATTTGTGTTGTATTTATTTTGATGTGCTAATATTTCCAATTAAAATGGTAAAGTGCCTAAAGAACTTCCCAGAACGGAGTTGTATGGGATGCCCAACACACGCAGCATGCAGGGAGCCGGGGACTGGCACAGCTGCCATGGTGGGATCTGCCATTTCCCTGCCCTCCAGCAGGATGTGGGTGCTGGTGCTGGTGCCAGTCCCTGCTGCCAGGGCCGGGTCCCCCTGCCTGGCATGGTGGTGGTGGCAGCAGCGCCTGCTGACGTAGGTGTTGGTCCTCCCTGCATGTGTTTATGAGATTTGATGCAATTCTGGTTCTTCCAGACAGCCTGGGTGAGCTTGAATTGGCTGAACAAATAATTCTTGATCCAGATGCAGCAAGCTGATGGTTTTGGGCAATTTTTATTTAGAAAGGGAAAGAGGCCAGGGCACCAGTAAATACAAAACTCACCACTCTCCCAAGCCAGTAACATCAGCACTTCAGTCAAGTTTCCAGGGGGAGATTTATGAGTACTGAGATGATGCTTGTATAAAACTTGTTTGGCTGTGATTTTTGAAGCCTGCAGCACAGAGGAGCTGCTGAGGTGGAGGATTGTGTGTGCGGAATGCTGAGGAGCCTGATGGAAGGTGAGGCTGGAGAGAGCAGGGGGCTCATGTACAACAGGCTCTGCCAAGGGGATTGAGGTGACATCTCTCTAGAAAAGCCAACGAGTGGTGAATGCCCCACCCCTAAACGTGACAGAGATGTGTGCCAGACAAAGGGGATGGTGCCTGTCAGAGTCACGGTTAGGCCCTGTCCATGTTAAACACTCTCATAAAAGCAAAGAATAAACCCCATAAATCCTTTTGATAGGTCTGATAGTTATGTTTTATATAAATGGGGACGTAAAAATAAAAAAAGGATTTGTTTTCCCATGCTCTGCTTTTCTCTGTGGCTGCTGCCCAGCCTCCAGCAGGATAAATGAGCAGGATGGAGACAGCCTTCCCTAAAAGGTGTGAGAGGGTGCTTGGGTGAGCACAGGGACTACTCCATCCAGCAAAGATTAGTCCCTTGCCCATTGTTATTGTGCAGTGCATTCTTAGATTGGATTTTTGCAGAAAAGCATAGGATGGCTGGTTCCCTCTTTAACCCTGAAGGGTCTGGCCTGTGTTGCCATGTCCTCTGTCCTATTTCAGTCACGTAGGCACAGTGAAGTGCACGTGTACACTCTCAGAAGCAGAGGTGTCTTGCTTTGAAACACTATCTGCTGGATCTGCTGATATTTTCAGTGCTTGAGTGGAAACATGGCTGTTTTAAATAAAAATTGGGTTTAATGTGCTTTTAAATTGCAGGCAAGTGCACTAGTTATGCAATTAACTGCAAATACTGAGTTCGAGAAAGGGCAATGCAAGTACTTCCAAAATAATCAGAAGTGTTTTTAAATGGATGGCTAATGGAGAACAGACACTGCAGTGTGAGCTGCCTGTGTTCCCTAACAAAGCATTCTTTACCCAGGCTCTGCATAAGCTTCTTTTCAGCATGTACATTAGAGCAGGAGTCTGGCAGGCTGTCTCGTCATGTGTCTTGTCCTGTAGAGCCACTTATTGGATTTCATCTGCTTACCCTTGTGTGATCATCAGGGCAGTGCTTAAAAGCAGCTCTTGTATGAAAACAAACGCAGCAGATTATGCAGCCTTAGTCTCTTCATGGAAGAGAGGAGGGGAGAGATGGGGAAGGGAGGAAGCCTCCATTCCTGACCTTTAACTCAACAGTAAACATAAATCTCCTCTAATGCTCTGCATTAGACCTTTGGAAGAAGGGGCAGGCAACTCAGGCAGGTTGCAGGGATGTCGTGAGAAAATTAGAAGAGCCAAAAGCCCGACTGGAACTTAATGTGGCTACTGCCATAAAAGACAGTAAGAAATGTTTTTATAAAAACAGTGGCAGCAAAAGGGGGGCCATCCTTTATTGGATGCAGGGGGAAACAGTGACAAAGGATGAGGGAAAGGTTGAGGTGCTTAATGCCTTCTTTGCTTCAGTCTTTAATAGCAAGACCTGTTGTCCTCAGAATACCCAGCCCCCTGAGCTGGAAGATGGAGACAGGGAGAGAATAAAGCTCCATAATCCAAAGGGAATTGATCAGTGACCTGCTACACCGCAGGGGCTGGATGGGATCCACCCAAGGGTGCTGGTGGAAGTCCTCTCTGAGCCACTTTCCATCTTTTATCATCAGTCCTGGCTCACTGGGTGACTGGAAATTGTCCAGTGTGACCTGTCTACATGAAGGGTCAAAAGGAGGATCCTGTCAGCCTGACCTTAGTGCTGGGGAAGGTCATGGGGCAGATAATGTTGATGATTTGATTGTTTGCCATCACATGGCACATACAGGACTACGAGGGGACCAGGCCCAGCCAGCAAGGGTTTAGGAAAGGTAGGTCCTGTCTGATGACCCGAGTCTCCTATCACAAGGTGACCCACTTGGTGGGTGAGTAGAAGGCTGTGGATGTTCTCCTGCACTGCAGTAAAGCCTCTCCTGGAGAAGCTGCCTGTCCATGGCTTGGCCAAGTGCACTGTTTGCTGAGTGGCTGATGGCCCAGGGAGTGGTGGGGAGTGAAGTTACATCCAGATGGAGCCAGTCCCAAAATGTGTTCCCCTGGGCTTAGGATTGAAGCCAGTCCAGTTTAGTGTCCTTGTCAGGGGATGAGGGGATCGAGGGCACCTTTGATCAGTTCGCAGGTGACACCAGACTGGGTGGGAGAGTTGATCTGCTGGAGGCCAGGAAGGCTCTGCAGGGAGAGTTGGCCAGGCTGGATTGATGGGCTGAAAATAAATCATGTAATGGTTTATCCTCTTAGAAGAAGAATGTTTGCCACTGAAGTTGTGTCCAAAATTAAAAATGAAGACCTGAAAGTACCACCATCAGTTGGCTTTCCATAATGCAGCTGCCAGGACTTCACCTCCCAGGAGTGGCTCTTTCTCACCTCACAGGTGATCTTAAGTCATTCATTCACTTTCTCTTTGCAGGGTCAGTTGTGCTTAAGCTTGGGGAAGCTGTTACATTTCTCTGCTCTTCGGGCATGATGTGAGAGTCCTGCATTGTGATTCCGTGCACAGCCCTCCTTCCCTTGGGACAGGCTGCTCTGAAGGTTACTGTGTTTGGCTCCACGTTACAGTGGAGACGTTTTGAACAAGACCAGACTCTCTGTGGAGTTCAGGCTATCTTGTTCAGACTCAGAGATCTTATATAGTTCAGGGAACTGTAACATCATTTTAGCTGAAATGGCATAATCTGCTCTGTTTTGTTTTGATTTTCCTCCCTTTTTTAGTTTTATGCTCAGTTGGTGTCAAAACCTTCCAGTGGAACTGGAGGACCTCAGCACCTGTGGAAAGACCAGCAGGCTCCTTGCGGGATGTGTTGGCCCCGCTGGTACCTCTGCACTTTGCCTTGAAAGCTCAGATGACTTTTTTAAAGCCATGCAGGGAGTGAGTGCTAGAACCAGGAATGAATCTTGCTGTCACTTGTGGTCCCCTTGTGCTTCCTACACTGATGGCTGCAGTTTGTTCTCATCTGAATTGCAGTCATATGGCTTATGCAGAGCCAGGGTGAAAGGGTGGGCTTGCTTTGGGGTCTCCAGTTTGTCCTACTCTTCCACTAAAATTTGTGTGAGTTTGCAAAGGTGATGAAGTTGGTTTCTCTGGGTTGAGTCAGTTCTGGAAGCTGAGAGATTGTGTCATGATATGGCTCCACTGGGATGGTTTCAGTCCTGACCTCTCTCTGATTTGTCCTTCAACTTGTAAAATTTCAAAGGACATCTCCATTCCCATGGTACCTCCCCTGTTCCAATGTCTGAGGGAAGTTCACAGCCCCTGCTCTGCAGATGTTAAGGAGTGGTGGGTGCAGCAGCAGCAGCAGCAGCAGTGACCTGGCTGCTGTGGGTGCTGTGGTTGACACAGGGCTGATCTACTGCTTTGTGGCAGAGAAAACCCCTGTCCTTCTGTAGGGAAGCAGCCACGATGCTGGTTGGATGGAAACCAATTAAAAAAACCTGCCTCATAAAACTGATGATCATGAAGTGAAAGAGTTGGAGGAGCCAGGGAAGAGTTTGAGCTGTAGCTGCAGGGAGCCAGTGAGGTAATTCTGGCACGTTCATACGGGCACTTTTGTGTTGAACAGGCACCTCAGGGGTCATGGGCACAGGTGGTGGCTGGGCAGAAGAGGCTGCAGACTGACAGTGTGAGGTCCACAAAACATGGAGCAAGGAGGTGCAGGAATCGACCTGCATCCCATGGGTGCACCAGTGCTATTCACTCTGCATGTGCCCTCCTTGAGCAGAATTCCTGAGGAGAGAACACAGTGTAAATTAAAAACAGAAGTGATGATTGCAGAGGGAAAAAATAGGTGATGGATTGAGGAGTTGCTGTAAAGAGGGAGGCGCTAGGCAGATGAGATATGGATATGAAATGTAAATGAAGCTCGGAGGTGATTAAGTGGACTTTTCTACAGTCATTTCTTAGGCTGGATGTGGGAGGCTGTGCTGATGGGGGAGGAGAAGCACCACAGCACAGGCATCAGCAGCGTTTCCCTGTTGATCATGTAGGCAGAGAAAGAATGGGGGCAGCTTCCTAGTTGGGGGGCTGGATTGAATCAAATCCTCCCAGTGCAAACCTTGGCCATGGGACCCTTGTGTCATGCAAAGGGAATCTGCCTTCCCACCAGCCCCCTGCAAAGAAATTAGTAATTCCTTGTGACATCTCGTGGCAAAATGATTTTGTAAGACGTAGTGTGGAGGTGGGGAAAGAGGAAATGAGTGAGATGTTTTTAATTCCAGATAATTTGTTTGGTGTGTAGCTGTGAATTAGACACATAGGGAGTCAAAGTTAATGGATGAAGGGTGTATTAAAAAAGACAGAGTAATGTTACCAAGAGAAGAACAGAATTGTTCTCACCAGGCAACACACTTCTGCAGAAGGGAGGGCTTTCAGCTGGTTTTATTACAAAATAGAGGTTATCCTCTTTTGCTTAATTTTCCTTCCTTTAACTGTCCCTGTTTGTGAGGTGTTTTCACAATAAACACATTTTCCATGAAAATAGCAGTTTTGCAAAGAAGAACTATTCAAATGGTAATGTAATGAAGAATTCCTGCAGGTGAATGCACATCAGCTTTGCATTTCTTGCATGTTTGGGAGCAAAAGAGCAGATCTGCTTGCAGGATGAGCACTTGGATGGCATTCGTCTTGCCTTTATAGACTGCCACAAATTGTCCTTTAGCAAAAAGGCACTTAGAAATTTGCTCAGAGATTCGAACAGATGATTTTCTTTTACAGCTTGGAGCAGGGAGGTAGAGTACAGAATCCTGAATCCCCAAGAACTTTCCCTCTGAATGACAAGGGTTAGGTCTTGGCTCTTGCAGGCTGTTGATAATTCTACTTCTCTGAAGCATAACCCAGATCCCAAAGAAAACTCCTACTAATCTGTTCTGCATGTGAAGGAAATGCCAAAGAATATATTACAGCTGTGGCCCAGCTTCAGATCCTGCTGTATCCATAAGTGATTTCCATGGAGTGTCCAATGTGTGTGGAGAACTCCAAAAAAAGCCTGGCACGCAGCAGCGTAAACTGGTGGAGACCTGGAGCAGTGTTAGTCTTCCTTTTGTTTTTTATTATTTCAAGGAAATGCTTGTTCCAAGGAGCGAAGGCTTTAATCATTTGGCTTGTGAGGGAGTTGTCTCTTTAATCTCTTGCACTTTGGTTTTGGCTTCCTTCAAAAAACCTTTGTAGCGCTGGTGTTGTTGGTGCCTGAACGCTCAGATCAGCCCTTTCAGAGGGGAATGAAAGTAGTGTTTCCTCATTTAAAAAAAAAAAAAGGAAAAAAAAAAAAAAGAGATGAAGAAAAAAGGCATATTATTGCAGCACCAGGTTTTTAAGGTACTAAGCCTGGCTTGCATCCCTGAGATGAAAAGGAAATTGAATATTGTGTTTTCTAAAGGACTTTTCTATCCCTGGTGGATATGGATCTATCAGCCAAATATTGAAATAGAGGCGCCTGGTTTACTGCTGCACAGCTCCAGCTCACACGGAGCGTCCGTCCCTCTGCCTCTGGAACCAGGGCTTGGATTTCTGCAGTGCTCCCAGCAAAGCTCCTCTCCAAGGTCTGGGAGAACATCAGCTGTGTGATGGGGCTGCCCAGGAAGGTGCTCAGTGCCATCCCCACCCTCCCCTGCGGGCCCAGGGGTTTGGGAGCTCAGTTCTTCACATCAGAAAGTTGTTTTGGCTTTGGGTGTTGCCTGTCCCAGCATAGTCTGTGTCCAGACTGGAGGTGTGAAATACAGATTAAAATCCAAGTTACTTTTAAAACTGAGAAACACCTGCTTTCAGCAAGATATTTTATGTATCACTAAATTCCTTTTTCTCTCAAGTCTTTTGTTCTCCACCTTGAAAATACTCATGAAACGTGCCTGGTAATTAACAAGATGGTAGCAAGTTTTTGGAATGGAAAGCAAGTGTGTTAATTCTTTGTAAGGCAGTTTAAAAAACATATTTCAAATGTTTTCCCAATGATGGTTGGGATTTTACCTTCTAAAATTGCATGAAAAGCCAAACACTG
Organism: Scytalopus superciliaris; assembly: GCA_013400415.1. Taxonomy (NCBI): domain Eukaryota; kingdom Metazoa; phylum Chordata; class Aves; order Passeriformes; family Rhinocryptidae; genus Scytalopus; species Scytalopus superciliaris. Next base: position 58,009 of record VXBX01007483.1, read on the forward strand.
TTCTGTGATGATACTAAACTGTATAATGTGTTAGGTCACAAGGTTCAAGGAAACATGCTTTCCTGGAGGAGATAAAAGTGTTTATCTAGTTAAGTGAGTCATTTTCCTAGAGAAACAAGTTTTCTAACAACTGTAGAAAATTAATTTTCAGTAGTGAATAGCGAACCTTTAATCTCAGCTTCCCTGTTCAGCATTAGGAAAATCTTCACTAGAAGATGACTGGTATCTATCTCCCTCACGATGGCAACATTTCGGATGAACACCAGGTTTCTGAGTGTTTCTCCAAGTGCTGCCAGCATGGAAAATCCATCCCTGATTGGGATTTAGCAGTGAGTGGTCGGGGCAGCTCGTTGCTTGAAAGCAGAGAGCTTTTATGTATTTACAGCTTTGGGTTTTTGGCAAAGAATGTTTGCATTACCTGTGATCAAGGAGCCTTGAAGGGCATTACGCAGGCAAGTCATGAATTCAACTTCATTTCTTCCCAGGTCTCTGGGAAGTCAATGTAGGTAACCTGATTCATGTATATTTTAAACTAGAAGAGAATTCTACCATTTCTGGGGTTTTTAGACAAATAAGTTTGTTGTTTAAATTTTTGTTTGAAAGCAACAGCAAAGAGTTTCAAATAATGGTTGTACTTTTGAAATGGATTAAAGCTGGTTGATAGGAACCAACTCTCCCAAGACTGGGGTGGGTGAGGGGTTGTGCTGTGTTTGCAGTTGCCTGATCCAATTTCACAGAATCACAGACTGGTTTGGGTTTGAAGGGACCTTAAAGATCCTCTCGTTCCACCCCTGTGCTGTGGGCAGGGACACCTTCCACTGGACCAGGTTGCTCCAAGCCCTGTCCAGCGTGGCCTTGGACACTTCATTGGTTGTTGTTTTGCTTTACAAAATTGCTGATGTGCAGCAGTATCCAGCTCTGAATTACATAATGAAGGCTCACCAGAGAATGTCAGAACAGGAGAAAATTTTTGTGTGGCACCCCCAAAGCCAGCAGTGAGTACTGGAACCTGTCATTATCCCAGAGTCACAGATGGAGGGTAGTGTAGGCTCTGTGGAGATGGAGTTGAAAAGCTAAAAAAGATTGGATATGGGCAATCTTCTAGTTTGCTGTGTTGTAAAATAAGTTGGTAAAATGCAAACTGGGAAGTTCTGCAGTGGGACTGACCCACAGAGGGGCTGCTCTTGCCTTGGGCTGCACAATTAAACCCCTTTCTTTTGTTGAGCTACATTACACAGTTCCCATTCAGCTCACTGATTCAATGCAGCCATCCCCAATGAAAATGGGATTTGATGTCCTCTTAAGCAAAATTCATGCATAAAGAAAGGAATTATTAAGCCAGAAATTAAATTCCACTTACTCTGGGTTTTCCAGGCGTGCCTGGAGCTGTTCTGGTTTAGATGTGCTGCTGCACAGGGCTTGTGCTCCAGCCTTTCCCTGAGTCGTCCCCGGGTCTGCCGTTTGATTCTTTGCCTGCTGGAACTACCCTGTCTGACAGACCCCTGCAGCCAACACAAACCAAGGGTGATTCCTTCGCAAAACATTCCTGAGTGAGGAGCTGGACTCTAACTCTGCTCTGGTTTTACACTGCTTTAACTGACCTTCTCCTCGGGATGTGGTGGGATAAGTGGTCACAGTTCACTTTGCAGTGAATTTTTTCTCCCATCCTGCCCTGCTTTTGGTTTCAGGTGGGGAACTGTTGCTGCAGAGTAAATAATGTGGCTGGAAGAGGCTCATAGCATCGAGGATTTCTGCCAGGTTGGCCTTGTATGTCCCAGGCAGTGGGACATCCCAGTATGAGGAGTCCTGAGCGCTCACACCTGCCTTGCTGCAGAGGGGACCCGCCACCTCTCTCGGCAGCTGTCAGGTTTCCAGCTATGTAGAGGACTTCATAAAATTAAAGATGGATTTGACAAACTCGTTCTATTATGAGAGATTAATAAAAGAATGGCCCGTATTGGAAAATCCAGTACGGATCATTCTGCCTTCCACTTGGTTTCACTTGGAATTATGGCAAATGGGCTGTCCTGTTGCCTTAGGGAAGAGACATTGGCCACTGTCGTCCAGAGTGGAGGGACACCTGGAAATTTGGAGGTTGCATGCTCTCCATATGTCTCTAAAGTTTCATTTCAAACTGTGTAGAATGAACTTAGGTCTGCACAGACATTGGTTCTGCTTTTGAGGGAGCGGAGGGGAGAAGCAAGAAAGATTTGTTGTCCAGATACATCCACAGCTGAACAATCTCATTTGTACAGTGGGATTTTTGGCAGCTTCTTGTGTCTGCTGGTGCTTCCAAGGCTCTGATATGTTACTACAGTGTCATTCATGTTGGTAGGCTGCAGCAGAATATTTGTTTACTACCTTCTACCAGAGAAGGTAATTCTTCAAAGAGTAAATGAGTGTTCTGAAGGCTCCCCCTCCCCAGAGCTGCAGCAGGGAGTATTTACACTGCATGGCTGTGAGGGTGCTCTAGGAATGCCAACACTGCTAATATTTAGAGTCATAAAATTCTGGCTATTGGACGAGCTCCTAATTATTTCAGTCTCTCTTAGTCTTACCAGAAGTTGGATAGATCATACTAAAACAAGACAGTTGCATTTGCATTTATCTCCATACGTAGGTCAGTGGTTTTTTTCTTTTTCTTTTTTTACCACAGAAAAAGATGGGAAAATTAATTTTCCACTTGGAGGTTTAAATGAAGGGCATTACTGTACATATGGTTTCTTTTGCCATATCCCCCCACTTATGTGATTCTCCAGCTGGGTGTCAGTGGACTCATCTCAGCAGAGCAGGTTTGTGGTGTTCTTAGGATGGAAAATACTTAGAAATTCCCATGTGGACTTTGCCCTGGATTGGTGTCATAAGAGATACTATCAAGTGGAAATAAATAAAACCAATATAAGTTAAATTTTCATGATTCTTAGATTCTTCAAGGTGCATTCTTTCCAAAATAAGTGGCAGCAAGGTATTCCTTGCAGGTGTTGGAATGGAAGTTACTGCATTCATTCATCAGCAAGTTGATCTCTGCTGCTGTTCCTGGAAGTCAGTATTTCAAAAATACACTCTCAGTCTCTGCAAAACGCTGCACTGCTGAAAACTGCCAAATTGTATTCTCTCTTTCTCCTTTCTGATGAGTTGATCGATAAGGGAGGCATTTCCATAACATGGTATTTACTCCCTCTCCAGCTGAAATATAATATTTACAGCTGTAAATATTCCTCACAGCTGGTTTCTCTATCCTGCTTTTATGATAAGTTTACAGCACGTTGCTGTCACCAGGCTCAATCCTACATGTTTTTTGGCTGCTTCATCAAAAAAAAACAGAAAAGGCAACTGCTCTGAAGTCTTGTGTAGTGTTTATGCATGAGATGTGTGTTTCTTTTGGGTTAAATTATGAACAGGACCTTCCTGGTGCTCAGCTGCACATGCCGAGTGTGAGTATCCAGGGTTTGTGGGTCCCAGTCAGACATTCCCCTGCTCAATCAACCTCTTAATCAACCTGTCTGTGGATTTCTTTAATGGCTCTTGAGCCATTTAGTGGGAGCCCAAATCAAGTGAAAAGTGGGAAATAACCTGAAGCTTGTGGGGGAACAAAAGTGCTGGATGTTTGGATTTGGTGAGCTCCAGGGAGGGCTGGGAATCTTTGAATTTCTTCTGCAATTCTTAGTCAAATATTCTTCTCATTTCTACATATTTTTGTTAGTCCTAGTTGAATCATTTATAGTGCAAGAATTACTGGAGATACACATACATACATGTACATAAAATATAGATTTTCCCAGCCCTGTCAACTTAACAGCCTTATTAGCATTTTCATATCATCTTTCCAATTAGTAAACCCTTTTTTGTTGTTGTTGATGTTCATCTTGCAAGTAGAAGAGAAAGCTACCTTGGATTAGATTTACACCATGTCATACTCTGATGAAAGCACTGATTAGCACGAGTCGTTTGGTGTCGTTCCCCCCCGTGCCATTCCCCACGAGCTGTCAGCTTTCATCAGGAGCAGGGAGTGCATGTTTGTAAAGCATAACTGCTGTTAGCAGAACTCAGACTATGGGAAGGTTGGGGTTTTTTCACTCGCAGATGTGTTAGAGGAGTAGGGAAGTGTGTGGGCAATGTGCTGTTTGGTTTCGCTCAGAGTTCTCCCCTGCATTTGCAGTTATGGTGCTGTTGAATGACTTAGCACAAGTTCTCCCACCTCTGTGCAAAACAAGTATTTGTGATAATGGGTTTTTGTTGTCGTTGTTGACTGGTACATCAGGTCCTCTGTTAGCAAACCAGATAAATGGTGAGTCACTCCAAGGAGTAGGAGTGATTGCAGCACGCAAGAAAAAACAGCGTAGGAAACTTTGGATTAATATAAGCAGAGAAACTATCAATAGAAATGCTGACCACTGGTGTTCCCCGAAGCACAACAGTCTGGCTTTGAGGAGGAGAAAATAGATTGATGTTGGTATTAGCAGTGAAGTCTTAGTGTTGTCCATAGACATTTCTGCCTGGCCTTTGGAAAGGAGAGGCTGTGCCAGATGAGGGGACAGAGCTGGCAAGAGGCTCCCTGTGCTGGCAGCAGAGCTGGGGACTGTCCCCACACAGTGGACATCCCCTGGAGTGGCTCTGCATCTCCTCAGACAGGCAGGAGACTCCCCAGAGCATTATCCCAGCTGCAGGCAGGGCAGGGCTCCGAGATGTGAGCAGGAACTGGCTGCTTGAGCTCCTGGAGCACTCGAGGGATGCTCTTGTCCTGCCACAACACACTCGTGTGCCAGCCCTTTCCTTGGGAAGAGAAGGAGTGTGCACTGCCCCTGCCAGAGCCTCAGCAAACATCTTCTGGTGGTTTTCACATCAGCAAGCATCTGTTAAAAAAAAAAAAAAAGTAAATAAAAAGAAAGTAGTTTTGGATGTATTTATGTGGAGTATTTGTGAAATTTCAAGGCTTTGACTAAATTGGTTTTGCTGGTTCTGTTAGCTAATAGAAAAAAGTGAAGTTATATAATGAACATGGTCTTTTTAACGGTAACATAAATGTTTGCTAATTACCATATGGAGATGAAGGTCATATTAATTACAAAACAGTTCTTGCAATGCTACCAAGCAACCATCCTTTTAATTATTTTTTTTATGGGATTAATTAGAGATAATATGCATTCAGGACTGACAGCTTTTCTTCATAATGCTTTCCAGAAAAACATATATGGCTCTATTTGAACCTAATTGACTGCTGTGTGCCCTGCACATCTGTGCTGGGTGGTGGGATCGACATCTCAGCTGCACTTTGTCCAAAAAGGGCAATCAAAGCAAATAGTAACTGAGCAGCAGCATCAGAGCAGATTTGGCCTTCTTAAGCATGAATTTAAAATATAGATGAGAGCTTGTGCCAAGAGGCTTCTTGGGAGCATCGGGTCTGTTCTCATTAAAGACTGTGGGTTAACTCCTGTGCTGGCAGTGCAAACAGTGGAGTGGGATGGGCAGGATAAACCTGCTGCTGCTCAGGCTGGTCCTGTCTGGGGCTCTCTCTTCTGCTGCATTGCCAGCAGACCCAGAGTGGGACTCGGAGCTTTCCCCTGGCACTGGGCTATTCCCATCAATGGCAATGGTGAGCTCTTCCCTTCCCCCATTTCTGAGCATCTCAGCACTGGAGACCTAATTTAGTTTAAGATGGGCAAGATGTGCTTGGCCAAAGCCTTCCTCCTCCTGTGTGTGCTCCTTAGGCCCTCAGTCCATGGACATGGTGTGCAAATGGCCGGTCTGGGCAGCATGGGGAGGTGTTTACAGGCCATGCAAGGATATGAGCTTAGGCACTGCTGGTGGGCATGAGTAGGCTGGTTCCTGCAGTCTGGAGTGGGATGGGAAGGCTGATTGCAGTGTGGGGCTGTTTGGGCTCAAGGCTTAGCTGACTTCATTTTGAGTGTCTCTGGCACCCCTTGCACTGTGCTGGTGAGGGAGTACAGAGCATCTCTTCTGCTTGCTAGGGCACTTGCTGTGGTGCAGGGTCTCATTCTCAACCTGTCAGAGGGGGAAGTGCTGTTAGCTTGTCGTGTGGTAGTACCATGTGTGGAAGTTGCAGTCCTCCATCCTGTTGACCCTCCTTGGAGCAGAGCTGAGACTCTGGGTCTCTACAAAATGACCTACTATGGCTTGAACCATGGAATCAAACCTACAAATGGCATGTTACAAAAAAACCTCATGGAGTCGTAGAATGGTTTGGATTTGAAGGGGACCTTGAAGATCACCTAGTTCTAACCTCCCAGCTGTTTTCAAGGACACCTTCAATTAGACCAAGTAGCTAGGAGCTCCATCCAACCTGGCCTTGAATACCTCCAGGGGTGGAGCAGCCACAGCTTCTCTGGGAAACCTGTGCCAGGGCCTGCAGTAAAGAACTTTTCCTAGCATCCAATCTATATCTACTGTCTTTCAATTTGAACCCATTCCCCCTTGTCCTGCCACTTCAAACCATTGTCAATAGTCTCTCTCCATGTTTCTTGTAGCCCCTTCAGGCACTGCAAGGCCACAATGAGTTCCCCCCAAAGCTTCTCCTCTCCAGCTGAACAATCCCAGCTGTCCCAGCCTTCCCTCCCCCCAGAGCTGCTCCACCCTCTGCCCATCCTGGTGCCCCTCTGGCCTCTCTCCAGCAGCTCCCTGTGCTCCCTGTGCTGCCCCCAGGGCTGGGGCAGCTCTGCAGGGGGGTCTCCCCTGGGGGGGCAGAGGGGCACAATCCCCCCCTGCCCTGCTGCCCACGCTGTGGGACCAGCCCAGGGCATGGGGGGGTCTGGGCTGGGCCATGTCCAGCCTCTCCCCCACCAGCCCCCCAAGTCCTTCTCCCAGGGCTGCTCCATCTAGATTGATCCTGAGGGTTGTCCCAACCCAGGGGCAGCCCCAGCCCTTGGCCTTGTCAAAGCTCAGGAGATTCCCAGGGGCCACTTCTGGAGCTTGTCCAGGTCCCTCTGGGTGGCCCTACCTTCCAGGTGTGTCACTGCCCCTCAGCTTGGGCTCACCTGCAAACCTGCTGAGGGTGCCCTTGATCCCTTTGTCTGTGTCATTAATGAAGATATCAAATAACAGTGGTTGCAATATGGACCCTTGAGGGACACCACTGGTCATTGATGTCCACCAGGACTCTGAGCCATTGACCATGATGCTCTGGATGGGGCCATCCAACCAATTCCTAATCCACCTAATGGTCCACCCATCAAATCCATCACTCTCCAGTTTGGAGAGAAGGATGTTCTGGGGGACTGTGTCAGAGGCTTTACAGAATTCCAGATAAATGACATCTGTAGCCCTTCCCTTATCCCCTGATTTAGTTACTCTATCACAGAAGATGACCGGGTTAGTCAGGCAGGACTGGCCCATGGTGAAGCTGTGCTGGCTCTCCTGAATCACCTCCCTGCCCACCATGTGCCTTAGCACAGCTTTTAGGAGGGTCTGTTCCATGATCTTCCCAGGTACAGAGGTGAGGCTGATAGGCTGGTGGTTCCCAGGGTCATCCTTTCTTCCCTTCTTAAAGATGGGTAGTATGTTTCCCCTTTCACAGACACCCAGAACTTCCCTTGGGTGCCAGGACTTTTCCAGTATCTTGGAGAGTGGCCCGGCAGATCCATCAGCTAATTCCTTCAGGACTCTGGGATGATCTTGGTTGGGTCCCATGGACTTTTTGCACATTAGTTCCTCAGGTGGATCTGATCTTTGCCTACAGTGGGGGGGGCTTTGCTCTCCCAGTCCTCATCCTGTTGTCCATCCTCTGGAGAGGTGTGGGATCTGTGACCCTCGAGCTGGCACTTGCTGTACTCGCCATTGTGGGAGGTCTGAGGCAGCCTCAGCGTGCAGGCACCTCCAGCCCTCTGCTAACCTCAGGCAAGTGGAAAACTGGAGCAGTGAGACAAAACTGAAGATTGCAGAGGAATTTTGGCATTTGGCACCTTCTGGTACACATGTGCTTGTTATATTTGCTTGTGTGGGTGTGTGTTGGTGCCATGCTGTAGGTGAACTGAACCAGTCTGAAAATTACAGCTCTTGTGCCCAGGCATTCTTTGATTCCTGAGAAATGATCACCAGTGATTGGGATTTATAGTACTCAGGGTGGGAATAAAAGGGTGGCAAATCTGACAGTGCTGTCTGCTGTTCAGGTGCCTTCCCCAGGGTCTGTCCTTGCAGCATGGTTTGCCCCCTCTGTGTTGGTTGGGTGACTCATGTCATGGCTGAGCAGTTTCTTTGCCCTCTTCCTGCCCACACTTTGGAAGATCACACTGAAGATAAAAGTCAAGAGGAAAAATAAGCCCTTGCCCGTGTTTCACCCTGTGCCAGGATTTCAGTTTTAGCCCAGAACTCTTTGCTCTTCAGTTTTAGATGTTTAACGTGTCACTCAAGTTGAACGTTGCGATGACAGCGATCAGATTCACTCGAGTACTTTTGTGCTGGCACGGTGCTCCCGCTCGGATTCGTGTCAGCAGAGGGGATTTAAAAATACGGACATGCTACACTAAACCAGACTCAGAAGGATTGTGTGCACAGAGAGATGGCCAGTGTCTTAAAACAATTGCCATTCAAATAGGGTGGAAAAGAGGAAGGAATACTAATGTCTCTGTTCTGTTGATGTATATCTGAAGGGTTTCAGACTCAGATGCTTGAAGGTATTTAGGAGTGTAAGCCCAGCTTAGGGGACCAAGTCCTTACACGCAGAAGTCTCTTTGGAGAGCATGCTGAAGGTCACAGGATAAGGACTAGTAACAAGCCAGTACTAGAAGCTGAACCCAAAGTGCCTTAGTCATAAATTGTTGTAGTGTTTCTCACCTTTAGCTTCACTAACATGTAAGTGCTGCCTTTATTTTTGTAGCTTGTTGTTCTTCTCAAGGTATGTATAGTGGCTTTAAACTTGTTGGTTGTGGGCTGGATTTATTTTGTTACCTTTCTGAGGTCTCTTAGATGTTACGGGTCCAGTCCTTTGAAAATCACCATTAGCATTAAACTACCCTGTTTAGTTTCTCGGTAGTTCAGAGAGATCTGTGAGGCTTAATGTGTAAATGTGGCAGAGGGTTTTCGTTCAAGTAAAGAGAAATCATGAAAACATAGCTGTAAACATTTTTAAAGAAACCTTGTCTATAAGATCTATCTAAAGGGGTTGTCTTTAAGACACTCTTTGGACCTCATTTTAAAGGAATCATTTTCTTGATGAGAAAATTACTCTCTTACTGATTTTTTGTTATTCTAATGTGTTGTTCCTGATGAACCTGAAGGTGACCTTCTAAGGGAGGATACCCTGAGACATCTGTACTGATGCTGTGGCTGGAGCAGCTGGGTCATCACACAGTTCTGCTGGTTCTTCAGGAATATTGGGAGGACTCTGGGGAAAAATACACCCACAGACATCACACCAGTTGTGTTGGAATGGGACCAAGTGTGTCAGGATGATGCTCAGAAATGGAGAAGGTCACGGACCATTTCTGACTTGTTTGGGACTTGTCTAAACAGTGCAACTCTTGCCATACAAAGGAGGGAGTGACATTGAGACACCAGATTTCTCTTCCCTTCCCTCTCAGTTTTGACTGTCACTGATTTGACTTTTTGCATCTTAGGTCCACATGCTTTCTGATGAGGCTGCACCATTTGAGGGTGTGTTCAGTACAAAGTGGCTCTGTGAGAAGGTGGTTGGCAGCCATCCCTGTCCCTGAGTGCTTGAACTCTTGGATTGTCAAACTCTCTGGAGCCTGTTTTTAAGCTTGATGCTTGGTACCTGTCATCTGCAAACTACCAAGTGCTGGTGTGGTCTTTGTGGCACCTCTGCATCAAGAACTGGCATTTGCTTACCCGACGCAGGGCTGGCGTTCAGGCTTTGGGAACTTTTGCGGCCACCAGAGATGATGTGGCTACATGGAAGATCAGGGTGGGTGTCCTAGGATGAGGACAGTGATGATTGGACCTGCTGCTTTCTGCTGGTTCAGGGCTGGTGCAGAGGACAAGGTCCTTTGTGCCGAGCTTCCACGTGTGTCTCAGGAGCTCCCCAGAGAGCAGACGAGGCCAAGTGCCAACAATTTCAGCTGTGGAGGGTGAGACAATTTATCCCAGTTTCAGGGTGTGTCTTTCATCTTTTAGCTGGTTTGAAAAGATGCCTTTAATATCACTCCAGTGATATTAAATGAATGGTTTAGTGAACTGGGGGCTAAAAATCACTCCAGCTTGAAAAAATTAATTCCTCTGAACTATAATCAGGTAGAAAATGAGAGGCTTGTTAAACCCGTGTTTTCTTTGTGGCAAAGACAACTTAATGGAAGTCTGGAGTGTGCAACTGAGCTAACAAAGTTTTCAAAAGCCAACAGAAATAGGTAGCAGAATGATGTGTGTCTGACAGCTGAGTACAGAGGATGTGGTGACAGAGGCACAGAGTGAAGTCTGCAGAGATACCGGCAAAGGGAGTCTGGCAGCAAAAAACAGGTTGGTGAGAACAAAGCGCTGCCTGTCGTGGGAATGACTGCTCGTCCCTTTTGATCACGGTGAGGAGGGATGCTCAGGGAGCCGTGTTCAGACAGAGGCAGGTGAGGGGGGCGAGAGGCTGCAGCGTGGGGCGGCATCACTGGGCATCCCAGGCACGGCACTGCCCAGCACCAGCAGTTCTGGGGAACAAGAGAAAGGGGCTTTTCTCCTTGAGCTCAGGGCCAGAAACCCTTTAGGTTTCTGACTTCTCTGAGGAAGTCACTGTTGGCTGGGACTTAGCTATGCCTGTGAGGTCCCAAGTGATAATTTTAAGGGCTGAAATACGACGTGTGTAATGTGCTCAGCCTCTGCCCTGGCTTTGGTTTCCTTCCAGCCCCGTGGGTGGCCAGGAGGAGATGGAACCTCTCCAGTGACACACTGCAGTAGGTTTTGACCTCGGGAAGGACAGAACAGGAATTGTAATGGGCCACATTGAGTGTCTGGTGGGGTTTGAGGAGGAGGCTTTGGGGACTCCAGTGGTGGCAGTGCCTGGACTGCTGTCCTGCTTGTTCATCCTCCTCTTGCAGCTGCTCTGTCACGTCTCACAAGCAGACCCTGAATTATTCATCGTGAGCACAGGGCTCTGACCAGGACACACCGCTCAGCAAAGCCAGAATTACAAACGAGGCCTTTAATATGGAAAAGGCAGCAGTGCCCAGTGCTAACATTGCCCTGCCTGTCCATCTTCCCATTTGAGGAGCAACAACATTTTACTAGTAGTTTCATGTTGAGCCTTTCCAGCCTGCAGTGTGCTGTAGAGCTTTATTAATATTGTGTTTTTAATTTATTTATGGGGTTTTTTATTATTTTTCAGACTGCTTGTGTGGGCCAGCTCTGGCCACACAATGGTGGATTGGGTGGTACACTGGTCTGTTTGTGTAGCAGCCCTGCTATCCATATGTATAGTCTGTACCCTTGCTGTGGAACAACTGCACCAAAGCCTTTTAATCAGCTTGGTTTCACTCAAGTGTACAAATTCTCCTCTCATTACACATACTAGCTCTCAAGTTTACAGGCAGGAACTTCTTGGATAGACTAATATTCCTTGGCCACCCTAGCGTGCAAATTTAAAATTTAATATCTTGCTGCAGGTCTCTTCACTTTTATGCAAATTCTAATGTAAGATTATGTTTTGTAGTTGTAAATTAGAAATTAAAGTGAGTTACGCAGGGGAAGGGGGTGTGGAAAATGGCAGTCTTGGATTTATATTTTTTTAAATGAGGCAGTCTTAATGGTTTGAGTAACACAGAGATGCACATCCTCTAAAAAGGAGAAGACTTGAACAGCAAACATGGTTTTAAAGGGCACTTAGCTCTGTAGCTCTTAATGGAGAAGTGATTGCTACAAGACTGTGTCCCTCAGTCTCCTGACTTCTCTGAATGCATTTTGAGGCAAACAATAGGTTAATTGTTGTGGTGTAGGGAAAAAAAAAAACCCAAATCCAGAGGTGGCTGAGTTTTGTTCTCCTGCAAGCCCCCAGGCTGAGGTGTGTGTGGGGACCTACTGTCTGGGGAGGGCGGTGGGGGCAGTGGGGCTCAGCTGGGACACCTGGCTGGAGTTGGTGGTTCCTGGGAAATGGCAGTTCCTGACACAGCTCTCTACCCTTCATTTCTATTAAGCAAATCTCTGGTCTCTGGGACCTCCAAGGATAGCTGTATCTGGCTGTTTCCCCAAGTGTCCTGGACCTTTACATGGCAACTCGCCTTGACCCATTCCAGCTGTGCTGTGAGCAGCTCCTCCCAAAAATCAGGAACAGCACAGGGAAAGGAAATGCAGAACCTTAATGAAATCACTTTGCTTCTGGAGTGCTGCTCACACTTGTTCTAGAGGCAGCCAGAGCATTAGAAGAAACCAAATTCCCTGAGTCCCCATATTCACCCCACACAGGCTGCAGTGAAGGACTGGTCTCCAAGACTGACATTAAGTTGCCCAAAAATTGCCATGAGATAGATGAGAGGATATGGGCAGAAATCAATAATAGGAGAATGCTTTTGTGTATAACCAAAGAGCTTCTGAACACTCTCAGTATTTAGATTTGCTCTTTAGAAATCAATATCTCTTTTAAATCACCGAAGGGAGTGACGGGCTCTAGTGCTGTAATATCTACACCCAGCACACTTAAAAAAGCTAAAATCAAAAGTACTTCACAATAATGTTAATTGCATATGGATAAGATTTTGCAAAGCAATTTGGGTTCTGTCTCCCTCACTGACTTTCAGTGCTGCTGGAGCTGTTGTGCTTCAAAGCAGCTTTTGAAAATGGAGTTTCAAGGGTTGAGCCCTGTACGTGCTTTTGAAATCACTCCTTAACTCTGAAATACTTGTGTTTTTCTAGATTGCCTGTTGACAGGGTGTCTTTTCCCTTCCCATGGTGTCTCAGCAGGAAATGTGATGGAACCCTTGGAGCCTGGGTGTGGGACTGTGCCTGGTCCCAGAGGGTCAGGCTTGCCCTGGGCTCGCCCGCACGGCAGCCCTGGCACACACAGCAGGGCTCCCAGAAATGTCTTCCTGGCCCTCAGTGCAGGCAGCTGAAAAAAACACTGGCATTATGGGCTCTGCAGTTCATTTCTTTGCAAAGCTGCAATGGCTGACATCTGTTTGCTTTTCTTTGTGGTTTTGGAAAAGAAGAGAGGATTTGGATCCAAAATAGCTATAAGACGGCTTGACATGGAGTAGCATGAATAGGCTTGTTTTGTCTCCTCCTGTTATGAATCACTTTCCATATTAATTTCAGACTTTGAGTCGATGTGTATCTGGCCCTGTGGAGCTGCACACTTTGAGTCCTGTTGTTTGAAAAAGAAGTACCTCGTGTTTGTTTGCTCCTTGTCAGAATCCCACGTGGAGGCCCAGAGAGATGGGTCAGAGCAGAGCTGGAGCTTCAGGGCGAAGCTGAGCCAGTTCGAAGGCTCTCCCATAACTGGGGAATTTCAGACGTGATCCCAGCCCTCCAGTCAGAAGTTTAGACAGGATAATTATCCCTATTGTGCAGTTTCTTCATCCACCACCTCAGGTTTTGGTTTCTGTCATGTCTCTGCAGCCAGCCCATGGAGCCGCCGTGCTCTGCATGGCCAGGGCAGTGTTCCGTGCTGTGGTGGGACAGTCCTGGCATTCAGAGCCTCCAAGGTCCCCTGTTGGCTGCAGTTGCTTGCAGAACCACCAATTAGAGCTTTTTTTTCTCCTTTCTTTTAGATTAAATACCAGTCAACTTGCAGTAAAGGTCCTTCCCTACTCTTTTGCCAGATGTCATGGATTACTGCCTCTGAATGGCTTTCCCATGTAAAGCATAAATAAATATAAGTTCTCAGGTTCCTGGCGTGAAGTCAAGACCCCCTCCTCTGTTTTGTTGAGCTTTTTTCCGCCCCACTTTTTCTCAGACAGATTAATGTCTTGTCTTTATTGGCCTATTTTGGTTGAACATCAAACCCACCCATCCTTCTGTGTGTGGGTGTGTGTCTGGAGGAGACTATGGCCATTGTAGGGATGAAGCGAACAGCCATGAGGTGGGAAGCTGAGCACCTGCCCATGGGGAGCAGCAGCTCTGGGGTTGTCTTTGGACATTTCTTCTGCCTTTTGTGCTGGTCTCAGGGTCAGATGGAAGTGGGAGAGGGTGGTGTTTATGTATAGGCTGTGTTACACTGTATTGCTCAATGCGTGATCCGTGGGATGAGTTCCTGTTGTGTGGACAAGGTAATGGAGTGTTGGGGGCTGACTGGAGCAAATGGAGAGGATAAAAAGCTGTGGATCTTTTCAGTGCAAATGATGCCACAGTGCTATTCCTTGTTCTGTATTGCTGCATGGGTTTGACCCCACTGAGCTTCCAGTACACTCAGAGGGGTTCTCCTCGTTGGCTGAGGGATAACAGGATCTGATCCACAGGATCAGCTCATGGACTCACAGTGTTTCTAGCCCTGTAATGCAAAGCTCAGGAGTTAGCTCCCCACATAAAGGTGTGATACCAGTTTAATAATCATCAAAATGGGAAGTAAGGAAGGAGAGGGCTTTACATCTGTCATTGGGTTGTATTTTCAATTCCTTCTCTAATACTTAGAAATTCTTTTTATTGGAAGCTGGGTGTCCCAAGCCACGTGATTCCCGGAAGGGTAGATAAAAAATGAGTAACGGGAGTGAAGAAAAATGTAGTTGTGAAAACCTTTGCAATGAAATCAGAGGCATTACCAGCACTGCACTAAATGAGTGTGCTGATTGAAGCTGGGAGGAGCTGTTTGCATTTCCTTACATTTCCCTGGGAACATGGCTTCTCATCCGAGCACAGGCTCCTGCAGACAGATGCAGTTTGCTGTTGTTGTGGCACCTTCACATAGGGAATATCAGGCTGCCTTTCCAGGGCAAACTGCAAACCTGGGAGCTTTGCTGGCAACACCCATCACCTGGTGTGGAATCAATAAATTAGAGGCCTGGGCCATGCCTAGAAAGGGTTTGCTGTATGCCAGCCCTCATCCAAGCACTATCTGTGGCCACTGTTTTGTTCTCAGCTGCCATCCTTGTGATGCTGCTGTGCTGGCTCTGCTCTCCTCCCAATTCTTTTGTGATTTGTGAATGATTAAGATGGAGTCAGACAGAAAGCAGAGTTGGCAGAGCCAGGCTG
Source organism: Scytalopus superciliaris (assembly GCA_013400415.1). Lineage (NCBI taxonomy): Eukaryota > Metazoa > Chordata > Aves > Passeriformes > Rhinocryptidae > Scytalopus > Scytalopus superciliaris. The sequence continues at coordinate 73,078 of VXBX01007483.1, forward strand.
TTACCCTATTAGAAGGTCCAGATGTACTGAATCAGTGTTCCTTGTGGCTTCTGATGAGGAAGAAACAAAACAGGGCTCTAGTTAGGTTTAAAGGATTTGGTAAGTGCACATGTGTCATGGGTCTAACTGCCTTTGATGGGTACCAGATGGCAAACAGAAAGGGGAGGATGGAGCTGAGGGGGGGGCAGAAGGATGGAGATGTCCTTTGTGAGCCCCTGCAAGGAAATGTCATGTGCAAAAGGTGCCTATATACACATGTATGTAGATGCTTGGATAGAGTTACACATGTCTATATGTATAAAATCATCTTTTTACCCACTGGGCCACTCAGATATGAACCTGTTGCTTACCCTGCATCTCTCTTTGAAATAATAAATCTCATTGCAATGTATCTCACAATTCTGTGTGGGTTTGCAGCCCGTTCATTTCCAGAAGAGAGTGAGACTCTGCAGCTTGAGCACCAAGAGCCAGGAGTTTGGTGGGGGTGCTGGCCTGGGTAACAGATCTTCCCTGTCTTCACTTGAGTCCCATCCAGTGCTGTCTCAGCCTCAGAGGGGCTCAGCTGCTGTCACACAGACGTGCAGTGCAGGGATGCTGCTGGGGGCTGGCTCTGGGAGAAACAAACATTGCATCCATTCTTACTATTTCAAAGTGTAATTGCTTTCTAAGTCACTGAATCCTTGGGCTGATGAGATTTTCTCTTAAAAAAATTACATTTGTATATAATGAGTCGGGAAAGAGAAGACAGCCCAGTGATTTATTTGTGTGCAGTGGTTTAAACAATGTGAGTTTTCTCAGTCAGTCCTAAAAAAGCCAAACACTGGAAACAGTTGAAAGGATTATGTATGGGCAACAGTGCTGCAAGAGATCTTCATTGACCTGGCACCATTTTCCAATTTGCAACCTGTAGAACGCTGCGGCTGTAACCAGGAGCTTCTCTAGTTTAGATAATTTGCAAAATATGAGATATTAGGATTAAAAATCCAGGCTAAATGCCTCATTAGGGTAAACCAGCACAGCAGTTTGGCTTCCAGGGAAATGTATAGATTTATATACCACCTTCAGGTCTGACATGGTATGTTTTCCACTCTTGTGTTGTAATTCAGTACAGCTTGTACAATAATGTAGATGAACTGCTGGCAGGGAAATGGAGTAGATAAATCTTTTATGAGCGAGTCCAGTGTCCCTGGGCTGGCTCAGCCCTCTGGGGAGCTGCACAGGAGCTGGGCTGGCTCTGGCCAGCTCTGGTGTCTGCCAGGGAGAGACAGGAGGATGCAGCACAGCCAGTACCTGTGACAGGGTCCCTGAAGGCTCCGTCTGCTGGGGTGGCCACTGCTCGACCTGGGATTGCCCCACATTTATGGCACAAACACATCCTATGTGCATGTGTATATATGTCTGTCTCTTGCAGTGACAAACTGGGTGCCAGCAAAGCCCACAGCTTTTCCTTTTTTCCCGCAGGAGCAGGGAAGGTGTTACTTGCAGAGCTAAAAAAATGTTTTGCCAAAACCTATTTGATTAAAAACAAACCCAAATATTTGTTATAAATCACGTGTTTAGAAAAAAGTGTCCATTCCAATAAAATTTCCATGGAGAAACATATTGGAAATAAAAAATACGTAGATCTGGAAAATGTCAGAATTTAACTGGGGAATTTTTCAGGGTAGTTTTATGTGTGTGCCTTTCTCACACAATTTTGTTTTGCATTTCATAGTATGTTGAGTGATCATATTATTGTACCAGCATAATACACTGTGATTTGATACGTAGCTAATGCATTTATTTACATTTCTAAAATGTGTGTATTTAGACACACATGATTATTTGTTGAATTATTATGGGCAGCTGCTATTTAGTATGGTGTGAACCCCCTTCTTTCATATGTCAAAGTGTTTCATTACCAAATACTAAAAGTTGGTATTTTTGATATGTCTGAAGTTGAGCTGAAGCATGATTTGAATCATGATGAGTAGTGAGGGTTACAAGGGTCTTTGATCCATCTGGAAGTTGGGCTGGAGATGCTTTGGCCCTTCCCATTCCTCAAAGAAGGCCAATCTCAAGTTTAGATCAGCTTGCTCAGGGTCGTACCCCACTGAGTTTTGAACACATCCAAGGGTGCCAATTCCTTGGCCTCCCAGTGCTGGATCACAGTCCTGCTGAAAGCTGTTTGCTGATACTGCAGTGCCTCATGCTTCAACGTGCTTGTCCTTGCCTCTCTGGAGCCTGTCTCCATCTGCTCCACACCCTGAAGGCTGCAAGAAGGTCCCCTGCTCTTCAACAAAACACATCTCCCTCAGACTCTCCTCCTCCATCATGTGCTCCAGCCCCAGGGCTGCAGCTGAATGCTGGAATATCCATCTGACATTGATCTGGCCGAGCTGGATGCTGGTGGTAACGAAGCTGCACTGGCACGAGCTCCAGCCGGGGTGGCTGCTCAGTGCCCGCCATGTGTGCCCTCGCTGGGCTCGCAGCTCCATCCCCACGGCCTCTGCCACCTTCTGCTGCTGGAGCTGCTTCAGGGCTGTTAATTCTCCTTGTCATCACGTCTCCAGAGTGTAACGCAGATGTGACCTTTGTGCCAGTGTGGGGGATGCTCTCCCTGCAATGCAAATCACAGATATTTTCATCTAGACAAAAAATTGTTTCAATTAGTAATAAACAACAGCTGTCGTGGAGGAATTAAAAATAATAGAGTTGCTCAACTCATATGGTGTGGTGCATTGTGCAGACAGCATTTGAGGCAAAAAGAAAACATTCTGCACAAAATTCTAAGAACTTGTGTTTTATGGCATTTACTCAAACTGAAACCCAGCACATGCACTGGGGCTGTTCTGTGATGGAGGAGTCCAGTGAGAAATATAACCCTCAATCACTGCTCACACCCTGCAGCTGGCACTCTTACACACTTGGAGGCATCTTCCACCTGAGGATTTGCAGGCTTTGCCACCAGACCCATCGATCTCGAGCCAGCCCAGAAGGTGCTCGCTGACTGCTTGTTCAGGGTCTCTGCAGACTCACAGAATTCCAGAATGTACTGAGCTGGGAGGGACCCCCAAGGCTCATGGAGTCCAACCCTGAGCCCTGCACAGCCACAGCCCCAAGAGTCACCCCCGGTGCCCCAGAGCATCAGCCAAAGGCTCCTGGAGCTCTGGCAGCCTTGGGGCTGTGCCCACTGCCCTGGGGAGCCTGGGCAGTGCCCACCACCCTCTGGGGAAAGAAGAGCCTTTCCCTGAGATCCAACCTGAGCCTGCCCTGCCCCAACTCCAGGCCATTCCCTGGCTCTGTCCCTGCTCCCCACAGAGCAGAGATCAGTGCCTGCCCCTCCTCTGCCCCTCCCCAGGGAGTTGGACCTGCAATGAGGTCTTCCCTCAGTCTCCTCTTCTCCAGCTAAACCCCCCAAGTGCCCTCAGTGCCCTCACATGCTGCCCCTCCAGGCCCTTCCCCATCTCTGTGTCCTCCTTTGGACACTCTCCAATGGCTCAATCTCTCCCTTCCATGGTGTCCCCCCAACCTGCCCCACTAATGCAGAGCAGGGTGGGACGATCCCCTCTCACAGTGCAGTTTGTTGTCTCTGCCAGAGCCTCTCCCTGCCCTGGCAGTGCCTGCAGAGCCTGGCGCGGTCCGGAGTTCAGTCCTAGCGTGCCACAGACATGGAAAGGGGGCAGAGCTCCCGCTGCTGCTGTGACACAGCTCCCTGGGATGGATGGTTTAGTGCATCCTTCTGACTGTTGTGCCAGCAGATGCAGGAGTGTAAGGAGATCTAATACGGGCAGCTGAAACCAGGGAACAAAGGACACTGGTGTGCACGAGCCTTGGGAATACTTGGGCTCATCCTGCCATCAGCAGGCTAAATATTTGTAATTTCTATCATAAAAAATTCACCAGCTGCAGAAGTCAATAGAGGGGAAGTAGTAAACATGACATGACATTGCTTTTCTAGCATTGCTGAGAACAAGAAATCTCTTCTTTGATACAAAAGCCAGACGTTGCTGCCTGGATGGACTTGAATACTTTTAGGATCTTGTCAGAAAAATGTCTGCCCCAATTCAGTCATTTGGAAGAGGATCCCAGGTCTCTTTAGAGTAATGAGGCTTGAATGTAATCTTGAGCAGAGTGATTTAAAGTGCAAGAAATGTTTCTTTACCCTGCCTATTTATAGGGCAATGCATTTTTAATATTGAATGATCCAAAAGTCAGTTCAGGAAGGATATACAATCAAAGGAAGGAAATAGGTCATAATTTCTCACAAGGGACTGCATGAAACTTTCAGTCATCTTAAATTCCCCATCCATTTCCCTGAATATTAGATGGTGCCGAAACAGGGGCTTGTTTTGGTGTTTTTCTCCTGGTGATTTGGTGTGGCAACAGCACCATATGCTGAACATCTCAGCTGGGGTCCTCGGGGCCAGAGAGGTAAAACTGTGCCCCATGGTGAAAACAGATGGGCTGATTTATCTTTACTTGTGGGAATAAGGCACGTGCCGTTACTGTAGAGGAGGCACAATAGCCACCCCCTGAGTTACTGGAAACTTCTCTGGTTCCATTGCTGAGGTCCCAAAGCCCTTATAGCTTCACTGAGAAATGAAATTATCTCTCTTATTTATATCCAGGAATAATTGCTTCTTCTAATTGCCCTAGTTTGTGGGTTTCTTCCCAGCAGGTTAGACTGAAATTTCAATTTCAGTTTGATTTGCATAATCACTTGAGCCTCTTTCCCTTCCTCCCTTATTTTACTTGACATCATAGACTTGTTCGTCCTCCCTTGAGACCAGATGTGGTCCTGCAAGTGTATGCCATGGAAGGATGTGGGTTAAACTCCATCAAGTCTGTCCTTCAGTGCCACCTCTGAAGTTATATTTGTGTTGTCAGACTCTCACAGTGTTCCTCGGCAGCCCATGATGGCCTGGCTGAAGATGTGGGTGATCAGGTGTCCCGTTGGGGGTAAGGTGGGGAGCTCAGGGGGGTGTGCTGCTCTTCTGTCTGTATTTTCTTTGACAGGAGATGTAGAAGTGTCTGTTACCCCTCTGACAGCAACTTCCCCAGGATTGGCAGGGAAATGAGAGCATCCTGAAAGCTCCTTGTCAGTCTATCCAGGATCTGTCCTTAATGCTCCTGTTACCATTTAATGGCACACAAAAGAGGAGCAAAGACACATCTCCCTGTCCTGATGTCCACTGCTCTCCCTGGATGCTCCCTCCTTCTGGGGGTATCTTGGTACAGCTGGTGCTGCAAGGCCAGGGGTTGGGGACGGGCTCAAGGGGCCTGGGGGCTCACAGACAGCTGCTGTAATGTGTGTCTTACAGCATTTCCCCACTGATGGCTTGTGACCTGATGTGGGCACAGGTTGGGTTTGCAGCGACTCCCTGACGCTCACCAACAAAATCTGGGCCAAAAGGCACAAAGCTGCCTCGAAGACAAAAGTCCTCCCTGTTTATAGATCACACCTTGTCCTCTAACAGATCTCTTTGGGAAAAGAGCCTATTTTTCTCACTTCTGTCCCAGTCTTTCAAGGTGTGAAGAGCCTTTAGTCAGGCTGGAGGGAGAGTGAAAGGTTTCTGGTGAAGAGACTTGGTTGATCTGGGATTTATCTTCAAACCGCATCACAATTTTTCTTTTTGCCCGTGTTTCTCAGTTCACAGATTGCGATCTGCAGAAATTTTTGGAAGGAGCTGGTACTTTCCCTAATTACAGCAAAGGGGTGCCAGCAACCAAAGCCATTTGAATTCCTGGGGGTGGTTTGTGAAGTTTGCTGAGTCCGTGAGAGCGCAGGGTGGGGAGAGGTGTTTGCGTTGCCCAGGAACCCAGACAGCCTCCAAATGGGATCTTGTCCCTGTGGATGTTGTATCTTCCCCTGAGCAGAGGGAGAAGGATGTTGCTCCTTGGTGAGTAACCACTGCCTGTGTGTGCTGTGTGTAATGGGCTGAGGGAAGGTGGGGATGGGAAACCAGGGTCACAGGCAAGCTTTGGTTACTAACTCAATATCCGAGCACACAAGCATCTATTTTTTTAATGCATCGGGGTTTATTACTGGTTGCTGGTGTTTTAGTGCTTCCTCTAACCCTGTGGGACTAAGATGTGGTTCTGCATTCCAGTATTAAGAAAGCAAAAGGACACTCAGATTTAAAAATAAACTGCAGGGAAGAGGTTATATATATAACCTTTTTGTTGCTGAGGTGACTCTTGGGCCTGGGTTTTATCTCTAAGCAGAACTTCCTTTGCTCTTCCAAACTCATTTGGAGAGGAAAGGGGGTGCCCTGTCCTGCCCACACTGTGGACCTTATTGATGCAGTGGGTGTGTTTATGGAGGGAAATTAAGTGGCCTCCTGGGGCAGCCTGGGCAGTGTGAGTGAGCTGTAAAACCTGTTAATGACTGAGCAGGAAGGAATCCTCACTGCTGATGCAGGTGCTACCATAACCCCACATCTAAAGACAGAAGAAATCCCCATCTGCAGCATTTGGGAGCATGATGAAGCTCAGGTTTACACAGCCCAGTGTTTGCCAGGATGAGATTTGACAGCCCTTTTCCACCACTGGCAGTAATTAGAGCTTTGATGGATGTTTGCCAGCGGCATCGGCATGGGCAGCTGGCCATTGCCTATTGCACTTTGGATATGGTGAAGAGAATGGAAAGAGAGCAAATAAAAATAATCAGTTTAACTGCAAGAATTGTTTCTGAGGCAAGCTGTGCTGCTCTTGGAGCCTGGCAGCATTTTGTCCTAAGTCACGACTGGATGTTGGCTTCCTCATTTGCTTAAACATCAGATTTGTTCCAAAGGGAACAAATGTTTTGAAACAGCAGAGTTGTGATGCTCATTGGGAAGACCAGGATGTGTCTGGCACAGCCCCACAGGAGGAAGTGGGACAGTTTAGCTCAAGAGGATGTGGAGGAAAGGCAGCACGTCTGTACGGACAGCACATGAGGTACATGAACATGTGGGATTTGTCTTGGTTGGGAAACCAAGGAAATGGTGGTAAACTTAAGGTACTACTTTGGACAACTGAAAAACATTAAAATGCTGCTTTGGAAAAATTGCTGCTCTGTGTCCCATCTCCCTCCCCTCCTTCCAGCATCCTCATCTCCACACCGTGTGCTGAGTGGGAGCCCTGGATGGCTGCCCTAAGCTTCAGGAGCCCGTGCTCTCTGACTTGGTAGCAAACCCACTCTAACAACTGCAGTGATGTCTCTTGATGTTGCCAGTGTGATAACAAGGAATTAAATACAGTCATGTTCATTTCGAATTCCATTTGAAATACAAATAGGTAAACCCTTATACTAAATGCAAAAGAGCCAGTGCAAAAAGCAAGTTCAGTGAGCATTTTTTGTTTTAAATCTTCTGAGAAATCCTACAAAGGGCACCGAGTAAAACAAGGCCAAGTAACAGGAGAGGAGTTCTTGCTGCCTTTTGGTTCAGGCATGTTTAATCCTGGGCTTGCTCCTGGGATGGGAACCCATGTGTCTGCAGCTTCTTCTTGGGCAAATGAAGGAAGGGGCACAGCTGAACTTGCCTGACATGCTGGCCACCTACTGAGTCACCTCAGGCAACTTGTTTTATTCTTTCTGGGCTTCTGGAGCACAATAAAATAGTATCTGCTGAGATATTGTGGGTGCACATCTGCCCTGTGGCCTCCCAGGGAGAGGAAGAGTTGCTGTTCTCCTTGGAATAGGCCTTTGATACTTTTAAGAGGGTAGTCCCTGCTTGGCTGTGCCTGTAATTATTGATATTGCTGTTGACCTGTTTGTCTAACAGCTGCCCCCAAACCTGTTAATGCAAAGAGAAGGAATCCTATTGACTTTGCTGGACATGGGAGCAGCCCTGGTGTTCTGTCCTCTGCCAGCAGGTGCTTATGGGTGCCAGCGGCCCTGGCCATGAGACCTGCCCCGGCCACGCTCTGTACTCTGTGGGTGCCAGGCAGGGATCCCCTGCCATGCTGGGGTGGGAGAGGGTGGGTTTGTGTGCTGGGATGATGGGGGGCCCTGGGGCACAGGGGTGGTGGCTCTGGGTGGCCATGACAGGACAGCTCAGTGGGGGTGACAGTTTTTAGCTGCAGGAATTCCTGTGGAGAGAAGGGGACAGGAGAGGGATCAGGATTTAGCACAAATTTGCTGTAAGCTGGGTTACACCTGCGGAAAGCTTTAGAAATGTTTGGTTTGTGCTTTGCTTCACAGAGTGGCACTCAGGGAGCAGTTTGATTCCCAGGTCCCTCTCCTATGAGGAAAGGCTGAGAGAATTGCGATTGTTCAGCCTGGAGAAGAGAAGGATTCAGGGTGACCTAATTGTGCCTTTTAATACCTGAAGGGAGGCAGCAGGAAAGATGGAGAGAGACTATTTCAAAGGGCCTGGAGTGACAGGATAAAGGGGAATGGCTTCCCACTGCCAGAGGGCAGGGTTAGATGGGACATTGGGAAGAAATTCTTCTTCCCATGAAGGGAAGGGTGGGCAGGACCTGGCACAGATTGGGCAGAGAAGCTGTGGCTGCTCCATCCCTGGGAGTGTCCAGGGTCAGGTTGGACAGGGCTTGGAGCAACCTGGGCTAGTGGAAAGTTGTCCCTGTCCATGGCAGGGGGTGGAATGGGATGACCTGTACAGTCCCTCCCAACTCAGGCCATTCTGTGATCTGTGAGTGATGGATTCCCTGTGTGCAGTGTGCCACCAAGCAGATTCCACTTCAGCAGTCAGCAAAATTGGTTCCTCTCAGAGCAGCTGCCTCCTGTTTTGTTCAGGGGAGGAAAAAGAAATATTCACCTGGGAGAGAAAAACATGTGTTTGTCTGAGGCGACCTTCGTCATCGTGAGGGGTTAAGCTGGGCTGGCTGAGCACAGCCCTCCCTCCATGGGCTTTGCAGCAGCCCTGTCAAAGCCAGCCCCAGCCGTGCCAGCACACAGAGAGAGCTCTGCCGAGCCCAAACCCCGTTATCATCACTGGCAAGGCCTTGGGAACCGTGACACACTCACAGTATCTCGTGTTTCCTCAAAGTTGTCTGCAACAGAAGCAGGGGGAACCACTGGGTTTCTTTTTTTGTCTGGCATCCAGGCACGCTGGTGGTGGCAGAGCTGAGCCCGCAGTGTGGCTCTGAGATACCGCCTGATGATGCAGGGGAAGAGTCTAAAGGGCTCCTTAGTAAAACAGCAAAACCTTGTGAGAGCTGCTGATAACAGTTTGGGATTTGGCTGCGACGGAGCGGAGCGTGGGAATAAAGCTGTCAGAGTGAAGCCTCAGGGCTCGTGGCTTTAGAAGTGTCCCTTTGTTTCGAACTGTCCAGTTTGAGCACTGGTGGCTGAACTCAGATCTCACTGAGTCGTTGCTCAAAATTTTCCAAGAATGGAGGCTTTTTAAAGGCAGTTCAAGTTGAGCTCCCCTCCTCCCACCCCGATTTTGATCATGACAGAGGCTGCTCAATTAAAATGTAATTTAGTTTTTCTCATCTGAGATCTGGTCCTGTTTATTCATGATGTTGGTGTTATTCCCAGAAATAGTCCGATGGCATTCCCTGAATTGTAAATATCCAAATTTGCCCCGAGATCAAGTTGTTTGAAGGCCTGGGCGGCTGCAGGACAGCCCAGCAGCTCCCAGTTAGCTTTCTGAACATGATCCTGCAGCTCCAGCTTTTGCTTTTTCTGGAGTGGGTTGTTAGAGAAAGGGCTGTCTGGGTTGCAACGTGCGAGAAAATTAAGTTGTGTGTTCAGAGAACATTTGAAAACCAGATGTTAGGGCAATGGATGTGCTGATTATTTGAATTAGGGAAGAAAACGTGCAGCCCCCAAATCCATCTGACTAATTTCCTGGCTCTTTTACCCCTGGAAGTATCCTACATCTCAGACCTAGAGGAGTAAATAAAACTGTTGATGTATTTCTGATAATTGAGCCCGGCCTGTCTGCTTTGGCCTTTCAGGTATATTCAATATTGCATTCAAATTATGATTTCCTTTGGAGATCAGGGGCAAGTGTATATTTGGGTCTCTAAAAAACTATTAGCCAGGCTAAACAAAGCAGGCTGTAGTAGGTAAGTTTTAAGTATCCCCTGATGACATTTTAAGCCCAAGTTAACTGCAAGTGCTTCATACAATCTGTCAGTCAATCCAAAGAGTCTCATGATGAATAGACCATGTGTTGGCTTGTCTGACACTTCTCAAAGATTCTGACAGTGACATGTATCAAACAGGACTCTCTTTCAGCTGCTTTGTCTTCAGCTTCCTATTGCTGGTTCGTTTAAATTAAATTTTAATATATTGTGTGATGTGCCCAGTTTAGAGTATTGGGTTGACAATGATGATTATGTTTGAATCCAGACACTGACTGCTCAGTGCTAGGTGGCTGGATCTGTGTGCTAACAGCTCTGAATTTGTTTCCACATGTTGAATTTTGATAAAATAGGGATCTAAATGCAGGTCTGATTTAGCCTTCTCATGCTGACCTTAATAAGTATCATGTCCAAGATATGTAAATGGGCACCTGGGCACATGGGTTATTGGTGGGCTTGGCAGTGTTGGAGGAAAGTTGGACTCAATGGTCCTAGAGGCGCTTTCCATGATTCTGTAGCAATAGAAGAAATCACTCTTTTAAAACAAAGTCAGCCTTGCTGGAGAGTTTTAACTAAGAGATGGAAAAATTATTGTCACCCCATCACACTGCTCTTGGGATCTACACTGCATGTGGGTTCATTAGGGAAATGATCATGCTCTAATTAAAGTCCACAGAGAATGGGAATTGGTTTGGTGCAGTTAGAACAGGCCTTAAATTAGCACTTAACAAGTAGGTCAGAAAATTTTCCATGCTGGTCATCCCTTATTTCTAAGACTTAGAGAACTGCTCTTTTGGGGGATACCATTGCTTCCCTTCACTCCTGGTCTGCAGGTCTGCACTCACGGTCTGCAAGCAATTGTGCAGTGTTGGGGAAGGGGGAGATTCCTTCCAGCCCCTCGGGTTTGATCATGTGTTTTGGGCATAAGACGGCTTGGTAAGCCCTGTATGAGAACTCAAGGTCTTCTCCCCGTTACCCCAGTGTGTGCATGGTGGGGTTCTCACATGGTGCCTTAAGTTCAGGTAGTTCTCACTGTTTAATGCCAAAGCCCCGTGGGTTGTTTAATAATATGTTTTTGCAGCTGAGTGATGGCAGAGAACCGTCAGAATGATTTTTAACAGCTCCTTGGAAACTGGAGCTGGGCTTTCCAGGCATATTCATGCCATGTGCTGCTGGTGTGTAGGTACGAGAAAATACCTGATCTTCAGTGACAATGAATGTCACACCATGCCCTCTGATTTGCCTGAACATCCAACATTGCAATTAGATAGAGCAGCGTACACACGGATGACAAAACAATTAAACAGCAGTGAAACATAAAGGGAAAAAATTAACAAGGAACCAAATTCATTTGACACAGAGATCAAAACATATCGACGGTGCCTCACAACTCTGATAATTCCATTGAGCTGTGCAGAGCTCAGCGTTGATGCTCACACGCAACCTCTGATTAACATTAAGTGGGGCTGTCATTTTGACATAGCTGGATAAACCAATATTGAAAAATCTATTAAATATATCAGACTCGAACAGGGAGAACAAATCTTATTATGTTATTTCAGCTGTAATTAGGTGGGAGATAAAATCATAAACAGGGAAGTTCAGTGACTGTTCTGACGGTGCAGAGACACCTGGGTGTTCCTTGTTTTTTGGAGGGTCTGAAGGGGGGCCAAGGACTTGCTGCTGCCCAGCAGGTGCAGGGCTGGGAGGTGACTTTGGTAATATGCACAGGACAGGTTTGTAAGTTCAGTGGTATTAGCTACAGTCCTCCTGAGATAATGACAGTTGTAATGAATGCCCTTGCATTTAACTGGAAATAGTATTTGGTGCTTTTACAACCCAGAGCCTCCCTAATTGCTTCTTGGAACAGATAAACATTGCTGCTTAGAAGGGTTGCTTGAAGATGTTTTGCATTCTGTTCTGATTAATAATGGAGGTCATGCTACTAAAAACCTTCACGTGCGAAAAGTGCCATTTTAAAAATAAATCACTTGACACCTTTTCCATTTTCAAGACTACTGAGGTGCAAAGCCAGGCCCTCCATAGCAAGGAGGGGGAAGTTGAGGTTTACTCTCCAGCTACAGCTTCATGAGGACACAAGCTTACTTTTATTATGTGGCCTCATCCTGTTGTTTCCATGCCAAGTGTGTGACTTGCTTCAAGGAACTCAGAGCTGCAACCTGAGCCAGCAGCAGAATGAGCGGCTTTAGTGGCTTTGAACACGTTTTGTAGGTTGGGGATCAGAAAGTCATTCTTTTGTTTCTTGTTATTGAAGGAGGGATTTACCTTACCCAACTTTAGCTGCTGAAAGGCTGACTTCCCTGTGTAGCTGAGGACTTGTGGAAGGTCACTCACATCTGATGACGAGGGGGAGTCGAGCCCTGTCCAGAGATGCCTCTCTGCACTGGAAGCTGACTAAACTCTGGTGAGAGGAATTCCACCAGGAATGTCTAGTTCCCATCCTGATGTAATTTCATTCTGCTGGTTGTTCTTCTTTGATGACTCACCATCACTGCACTGCTGTGCAGGGGGCTGCTGCCTTCCCTGAGCATTTTACAAGTACAGACCCCAGTAAAAGCAAGCATCCCAGGTTTGCACAGGGAGTTTGCAACAGGCAGAGAACATGACAGAGACAACCAGCAATGTTATGTATGACCAAGAAAATATTCCTCATCTTCTCTCAAAGCCTTTCCTTCTCCTCATGTGTCCCAGATGCTCCGTGGTGAATGAGGGATGAGCACCAGGGTGCTCCTGGCACACCACTCAGCGTCCCTGGGCAGGAGCTCCTCAGCTCTCGCTGTGATTCAAGGAGCTGTCGAGCTCCCTGGGAGCTGATGGGCCTGTTGCCATTGGCTGCAGCCAAGCCAGGATTTTATCTTCGTTGTACAGCCCTGTCTCATTCTCTGTCCAATGTTTGAACTAACTGAGGCATAAATTTAGTTCTGATGCTGGTTGGTAAGAAGTGAAAAATGAGTTTCTGCCAAACTGGGATCTATTTTCATCTCTATTTAATAGGGTCTGTATCCCATCCTGAGAGGTCAGGACCTCTTTCTAACAAAGTTTATGATAATAGATTTAACTTCTATTAGCGTATTTGCAGGGAAAGAGGCACTTTAAGAAATAGAAATGATTTATGTCAGGTATAGAATGCTTTGCTCTTTCTCATGTACTTTAGTGTTGGAGGAATGAACAAATAGTCTCTGAATAAATAAGAGAATATTTATATTCTTTCTGGGTCTCAACTGTCCAACGTCTTTCCTTCTGGAATGGCAGAGGGTTCTGAATAATTCATGCAGACAGTCATTAATCCTGCCTTCTCCTTTGCTCAGCGGGACACCTGGTATGAAACTTGTGGCCTTTGTGTATATGTTGGAGCTCCCAAGCTGAAGTCAAGGAGCTCACCAGCAGTCTGAAATGTCATTCATGAGAGCAAACTTGTTAGCAGAGAATCCCCATATTTTGGTAGAGGCAGAGCTTGTTGAGGGCTCTGTGCTGGGGATGAGTACTGGCAGGTTTTCAGGCCTCACCTCTTTCCCGTTACAGAAAAGACAGATGAGAGTTTAAAAGGAGGACAAGACACAAGGAAAAGGGGAGACCAATTTATCTGGCACACAAATCTGTTGGTAATCTGTGCAAGCAGAACCTTGTCCTGGTGCTGGGTAAATACTTGTGGGATAAAAGAATATGTACAAAGGAATCACAAGTGTGTTCCTGGATGGACAGTGGTAATTTGAACTCCACCTTCTTTTATGGTGCCAGGAAATGATAGAGCAGGAGGAGTTGTGTGGAAAATTAGATGTTTTTGGAACGTGACTTTTTTCAGAGTGGCTTTGGCTGCCTGACCTTGTGGCACAGGAACAGCCACCTTCCCTTGCTCCACCACAAACCATGCACAGCCAAGCTCAGAGTGGCTGGATGGACATCTCAGGATGGTGGTGACACATCTGATGGTGACTGTTCTCTCTCTGGCTCTGCTTATCTGTCTGTCCTCTGCAGCTGTTGTTAGAGTGTAAGGGGTGTTTTACAAAATGAGTGCAGAACTGAGCACAAAAGCAGCGCATGGAAGGCAGTCCTCAGCTGATAGCATTGTGAATAATGTGTCTCTGACTTCTGAATACGTGGATATAATCTTACTTGCTGAAGGGCACCAACAGAAATGTAAACACAAGTGATCATTAATTTTATTGCAGAGTTTTTTTTTTCCTTTTAAGGAAGCTTGGAAGTGTTGTAAATTTGGATTTGAACCATCAGGGACTAGAGTTCAAAACATAGGCTTGACTCTCAAGAAGATTTATGCATGTACTTAATGATTCTCTTGAAAGAGTTCCCAACTGGAGCCTTGGTGTCTTTAGATTTGAAGCATGTGTTAGGGTACATGTCAAGTACATGTATGAGGGCTCCTAATACCCATTAACAGAGAGTGAAGAACTGCACTGGCTGTGAAGGAGAAATGTCTCTGGCTGTATGAATTGCACGTACCATGGAGACTGTTGGACATGCAGCAAGATCCAATCCTTGTCTCTTCTTGTTTCCAGATTAACTAAACACAGCTAGTAGGATTAGCCAGTGATTTAAAAATCCACTAAAACAAAAAGCTGTCACATTGGAAAGTAACTCTGCAAGAGCCATGGTAGAAATCTGCAGGGCATAGGGTGTCTGTGCCAGGAGGGCTGAAAGCACCAGCAGCAGCAGGACATGCAAAACGCTGTCATGTCCCTGCCTTATGGGGATCCTTCACAGCATTGCAAATTCTCCTAAGCCTGCTCATTTTGAGAACAATGAATTTATTTTTTGCTTTCAAATATTATTAGGCTCAGAAGAACTATAATGCTTTAAACAATGAGCCATGCCCGTTCGGATGGAAAGCAGAGCTGTGCTGTGTCAGGCACTGTTCAGCTGGGAGAGCCACTTGGAAGGATGGAGCTTTTGCAGGGAGGGTGAGGAATAGCTCGAGGACAGAAAAAAGAAGTCTGATCCCATAAATGGGAAATGTTGGTGTGCTCAGGATTAACTGCAAGGCATATTGGATGTAACTGCAGTCAGGGATGATGTTTCCAGCTACTTTATGTATTTGTTCTTTTGGAAGGTAGATGAAATAGCAAATGTTTAGTTAGAACCTAGCCTGCTCTTCCCTAAGCTGGTTATTACTCCATGACTGACAAAAGTGCTGAAGAGCAGCTGCAGAAGGGAAGCAAGGAGATGGATCAATAGGCAGACAGAAATGACCCTGGAGGTTTGCTTACGGTATCAAAGTTATCAATTTTTGACCCCTCAAGGTACAAATCCTGCCTTGCTCCCAGGAGCCTGGAGTCCACAGTGGTTGTCTCTGAACGCTGTACTGGTGGAGAGGACTGTGTGAGGAGATGGTGTAGGTACTGCCTACAAGGAGGAGTTTATTGCTCCAGACTGATAAAGGCATCATGAATGTGTGTTTTGCAAGAGGAAACACCTGGGTGATGAGGGCTCTCTGGGATCCTGTTGCTTAGGGCTGTGGTGCTTTGATTCCTTTCCTTGAAAGCAGCGAGACCCGGGTGCTGACACCGTGCAGGAGAGGCTCTGTAGCCACATGTTTTGCTTGTGTTCGTGTCCAGCTCTGCAGCCGGAGTGTTTCCAGTGAAATTCCCACGCCTCCATGCCGCAGGCAGAGAGCATTCGCTGTGGGCTCCCACTCTGTCCTTTGGGTGGAGAATCGTTCAGTCATCGTGATGACAGAGGCTGTGCAGGCGCTGTGCTTACTCAGACTCAGAGCAGCCTTTTATTTATAAAGCCACTGCCTCCTCCAGTGAGTCTAAAAATAAAAAGCTTGCTCTGAGTAAGCAGATCGCCTTCCCCGTGAGATCCCTGTGATGTAACTCGGGGTTGTTTCCCCTCCTGCGGGCAGCAGGGATGCGGCTGGAGCCGCCGAGGAGTGCGGCTGAGCCGGCGGCTGGCGCAGAGGAGCTGGCAGTGCCAAGTGCCACCTCCCACGCTGAGGCACTTGTGGCGAGGCCCCATGGCATGGGGAAGTTCACACTCATTGACTGCAATGGGAGCAGCTCAAATCACGCCCCAGAGCTGACAGAGGAAAGAACATTTCAGTGGAGAGCCACGTCAGTAAGAGCGAAGCGAAGCAGCGCCAAGGCTTGGAGCAAGGCAGCCTGACAAGTGCTAAAAGGGCCTGCAATCTGCACAGTGTCATCATTAAAGTGGCTGCCATTAGCTGGCGATTCACATTAGGAACTGATACCAGACACATCAAGCCTTTTGCTCCAGGTGGTTTTGAGGAGCCCCTAATCATGTTGTGCTCAGCATTGCAGAAGTCAGACCTGCACTGTGGAGTTACAGCGAGGTCTGGGGAGCTGCTGTGTGAGGTGCTGCAGAAACACGGACCAAAAGGATTCGTCTCTGCTTGGCCAGTGGAATTCTCCGGCCAAAATACATCCACCATCCCTGAAAAATAAAAATAGTGAAGGAAGCTGAAACACAGAGAAAGCAAACTGCACATCCAGGGCAACAAAAGCAAAGTGGACCGAGTACTGCTTGGTCACAAAATTCAGCAAGTCAGCTTTGGTTTGTATAACTGATAAGCAAAGGTTCTCCCATGGAGATTCAATGGAAATAGAGTTCTTGTTAACTCCATCTTGAAGCTTTACAGAATTTCAGGGCTTGGGGCAATGTTTTATAAATTGCCTCTTCATTTTCTTGAAGACCTTGATGCATCAGCTCTTCAGTCAGACAGTGCCGATACCCCTTTGCAAGCACGTTCTGCTTGGGCAGAGTCAGACATGAGTTCTCAACCTTATAACTCTGGCTTCCCAGAGATCACAGCATCATTTTTCTTGGCAGTTCATTTTCTAGACTCTTCTCTCCCAAAATAGCCCCAAAATAGGAAAAGAAAAGGCAAGACCAGCCCAGTGGGTGACATTTGTTCCAGCTTCTTTCTCTGCTGCTGGTGAGTACTGAGCTGAGCAGTACAGACACTGAGTGGTTGTCAAACTGTTTGCCCTGGGAGGACTCTGTGGCAAGAAGTTCCATGAGGTAATGTACTTACACTGAAAATTGTATTACCTCTGTGATTCCACCGGCTCCTCTTTGCTCTTATGGAGAAAGGAGGTCTTTTGGGGTCATTTTCTGATGCTTTCAGCAACTGAAGAGATATAATTGCCAAGGAAACCCCCAGCTGTAAGGCAGCAGAGCTGTGAGTGGAGATGGCTGAGCAGCTGGGAAAGCACAAAGTCTCCAGGTGATGGGAAGTGAGGATATAACAGAGTGCAGAACATCATGAGTCTGATTAGTTGCGAAAGTGCTGCTTTTCAAGGGAGGAGTTCTCGGTGCTAGCATGGGGGGAACCCAGGCTGGAAAGGGAAGCTCCCAGGATCCCATCTCTCCCCTTGTTCTGCCCAGATGGAGCAGCAGGGCTTGTGCACAGCTGGGAGCTGCTGGATGGCGTGAGGCTGGATTTGCTTGTCCCTGGTCGAACATGTCAGCTCCCTTGGCAGCCCCTGCAGCCAGGCCTGCTCCTGGCTCTGGGAGAAGCCCAGCAAACCAGGGCATTAATGGTACTCTGAGGAAGGGATCAAGGTATCAGAAGATCAGTAAAGAAAATGGATTATTATAGACCTTCTGATAGTGCAGAAATCTTTGTAGTTGGCCATTACTGAAGTAGAGCTTTGTGTAATGATGAGAACAGATATTACTGTACACCAGACATGAGATTTTACAATCAGTTTTATTAATTTTAATTGATTATAAAATAATGGGGGATACACTTAAGGAGACTGTTTAATTCTCTGTAATTATAATATGCTTAATTATTATAAATTTGATGGGGCAATAAAGGTATTAAAATAAATAGAAGAGTAGAGGTGCTCATTAAAATTGCATCTGACCTCTGTGCATTGAGATGTGCTGGAGTGAATGCAGTAAAATTGGCTGCAATGTGGGAGCAGTGGGAGCTATTAATTCCCAATTCACAGGTCTTGGCAAGCAGGATGCAAATAAAGTGAAGCTTAACTGTCTGTCTCACACGAAAGACCAGAGAGGACTTTGCTGAAAGAACAGTAGCCTGTGAATTCGTCATGATTCCAGTTGTGCAGCTGCTGCAAATGTGGGGCTTCAGGCACTGAAATTTTGGCCACTTGATCGAAATTTGAATGATGCTCTTCACAGCAGCACGTAAAGATTGAGACTTAAAAGTGAGTTGTAGATGCTGTGGCATGTGTGTTTGACTCGGAGCGTGATTTAGACATTTGGATGCTTATCCAGACCCTGAGCTGTTGGAGTGGAAATCTTTCCAGAACTGGTGGCTATTTTCAATCCTCATTGCCAGACCCAGAGAACATTTTGCAAGCAATAATTAAGGGCCAAACTTGCAATTACTTTGTGGTTCTCCTTTGGGTAGGGCAGAAATTTGGTTTGTTTCTTTGGTCTGAAAATTGCCTTGGTGGGTTGTTCCCACTCCCCATATATCCTTAGGTGCTGTGAGCACCCAGGATGGAGTGGGGCAGGAACATGAGGCCCTGGACTGGGTCAAAGGCACTGCTGCTGCTGGTCTCACTGCTGTCGATCCTGGACTTTGGTTTCTGTGTCTCTGACAGACCTTAGAAAAAGCTGAAGCAATTTTGTATATGTCACAGCTCTGAAAATGTGGATTCTGATTTTTTTTAAGTGGACAGTGGTCCCCCCAAAAAAAACCCCAACAGTGGGCCATTTTTTAAAAACTGTTTTCATCTTCCTGACAAATTAAACAGCATGGGTTGGAAGGGAGTATGTTACAGTGGTTGTAAGGAATCTGGTGTATTACAGACTGATTGTTTCTGTTGAGATGTACAAAACAGCAAACACTCCTTTTCTCTGGTGTTCTTTTCCTGCCACTGAGAATTCAGTACCTGCACTTTTTGCCTGTCCTGGCCTAGTGGGTGGGAAGTGATCTCTGAGGGACATCTGCACCATTCATCCCACCCCAGCAGGGTGACTGGGGTTTCCTTAGAGCAGTCAGGTGTCTGGCCATGGGCTGCCAGAAGCCACCACCGACCTCTGTGCCCTTAGAGGGGCCCGTCATGTTTGGGTGCTCCCAGTGCAAGGGTGGAGCTGAGCATTCCCCTGTCCTGCTCCACATGCCAGATGTGGAGGTACAGGAGGGGACAGCTGACCCTGTCCCATGGCTGCAGCATCCCCTGCCCCTTCCACCCCTGGAGGTGCAGCAGGCACTCTGCCCACAGACCAGCAAGCAGTGGAATTACTGCTCCCTGCCTTCCCTCACAGACACGGCACCCTCTGCAGAGCCCTCGTTTCTGCACAGGTGGGCAGTCCTTCAGGTGAGCCTGGCGGGGGCGGGGGAGCTGGCTGTGAATGGAGTGGTGCAGGAATGGTAATTTCCACATGAAATGTGAAGGAGGAGTTTTATCCCATGGCAGCAGCACTGCTGCTCTGCATCGATTTGGTGAGAGGGCACGCGCGTTCTGGAGTGAGAAATGGGCCTCTATAGGATATTTCTGTCTCTGAATGCAAACCTCCTGTTTCTGCCTCCTACAGCCCATATATTCAGACTCATTTTTGCATGGCACTTAAATGGACCTAAATATTTCACCAGCTAGCAAGATAACACTGCAGCTTGTTTGGTATTTGGTAATCAGTTATTAGGACAGGGCTTTGCTGAAATAAAATATGAGGGCAAAGAAAAGTAACATGCCTGTGGCATTAGAATGCTGTTAGCAAGCTTGAGGCATATCAGAGAGATTGGTCCTGAGAGTAACATTTGCTGTCTTACTGCTTTTGAACTTTTTTTTTTTCATTTGCCTGTTTCTGAGGTCTGGGATTTATACTGAATTTAAGAACTGACAGGTTTTGATCATTTGAATAGGTATCACTGTTCAGTGGGGAATACATGTGCCAGCTGAGATGTCTCTTAAAGCCAATTTGTACTACCAGTTACACGAGATGATTTCTCAAGACTGTAATGTATTTCAGCTTCAGATTCTCCACCTGCACTGTGACGTTCCTCTCCTGGTCCTCCCCAGATGAACTGCAGTCCCCTCCCTTCCCAGAGCCCCCACCCAGTGCCCAGACACTTGTGCATGTTCCCTGGTGTCAATACATATAGAACCACAGAAAAACAACATTGTAAGGTTGATAGTCTGACTTTGATTTACTAAGGCAGAGCACTCTGAAAGCTGCAGTCATTTCTTAATCCAAACCTCATTTTTTGTGCAAAGCATGTGCAGTTTTCATTCAGGTAAGGCAGAACCTCCCCTGCTATTGAATCTTCAGCATTTAAGCATTTAGCAACTCCTTGAGCTTCTCTGTCTACAACTGATGGCTCAATTCCAGTGTCTTCACTTGCTGAGGAGCAGAAAAATTGAGTTCATATTTGGTAATAGTGATGCACAAACCAGAATTCTTTGTAGTAATACCTGTAAGGAAGACTTTCCCACTGTAGTAGTACTTATTTCATGAGGCCTTCTCTGATGATGATACTTATGCACTTTGGTAGGATGGCTGTGAACTGTAAATCTGGGAAAAGATGCCCAAGACTTGGGATTCAAGTTACTGGTATCCTGAGTGTCACAAACTTAGACATTCATCTGCTTGAAACTTCATTGTTTCCTATTGTTCTCCTGAAGGGTTGGGGTTTTGTCCAGAAAAATGTGTTCGAAAGTTGGGAAGGGATGGATGGTTTGAAGCATTCAGCCTGGAAAATAAAGACTATGCATACATTATATGTACACACGTATACATTATACATATACAAGTGATACAGGGATCCTGGAGGAATTGGTGGGATTGGAGGCAAATTTTGATGGCTGGCCAGAGAGCCTGCCTGCTTCCTTTATTAGAGAAAGCATTTGTCAAATTTTACCTCCAGTTATTATCCTTCTAGGGATCCTTCCTCATGCTCCATGGAGAGACACAATGGCAATTGTCTCCACAGCTTATATAGATGGACCCAAGTTATCCATAAGCTGTGGAGCCTGCACTGCCATTCCAGCCAGACAGCCCTGGGATGAGCTCAGTTAGTCCCTGCTTATCTGCAGCTGATCTGTGTTTGTCTGAACAGCAAGTGCCAAGCCTATCAGAAAAAAAAACAGAACAAAATCAATCTGCAGCCCTGTCAATAACACACAGAACACATGACATGCTCAGGCGTATTTACCTGATCCTTGTGGACCCAATTTTCCCCCATTTCCCATGCATCTGCCCATAAAGAAGAACCATGAAGGGAAAGGAATGGTAGGAATGAAACATTTGAAGAATGCTTTCAGTGAGCCCATTAAACCATCCTGCTGGAAACTGTAGCCTGGTGTGATAGGTCTGGTTCAGATTTTCCATGTGTTTGAAGTCTTATGTTGAAGAATGAAGCCTCTGTTTTACAGAAATGAGTCCCCAAGTGGAAAAAGAAAGAGCCCAGCTGTCAGTAAAGCACTTAAGGTTATTTTACTTTTTGTTGGGTTTTGTTTTGTTTCAAGTTGTTCTAGCAAATGTAGCTGATACTGCTGGCTGGGAGCTGTTTAGGGAAGTCTGTGGTGTCCGCGTGGGAGCTCAGCTCGTGGGTGGTGAGGATGGAGAAATCGGGCCCTTGGCAGTGGCCACGTGGCAGTGTTGGTGTCTCTTACTGCAAAGCCCAGTAGTGCAGACATAAGCAGTGATCCCAAGTACCTCCCTGGCACCTGAAGTATCAAAGAAAAGGAATGAGAGACCAAAACATTCAGTAAAAGTTCAGTGTTTCCAAAGTACTGGTTTGAATGCCTTGAACTCTGCCTGGTGGGGGAAACATCCATCTTTGGGTTCACGTTTACAATCAAGCGTGTGGCTCTGAATCTATTCAGTTGCAAAACAAATCCCTCAAGTCCATGAGTTCTCCTTGGTGCCTGGTGACCATTTTTATGATGCTTTGCCCTTGCTCCCTCTCAGTGCAAGGCCACGCATGCAGTGGTGCAGGAGGGTCTCGATGTATTTACTCCCCTGCTGCCCAAGGAAGGGCCACAGCAGCCCTTGTTACCAGGCTGTCGGAAGAATTAAGAATCACGTAGTTGCATGAGCAGCAGGATGACTGAAGGCTGGTTTCCGATGGACTTTTATGTCGTAATTGATTTCCTCTGTGGGTTTGTGCTGTCTAATGAGGTGTGAGCTCACAGCCAGCCCGCCCCATGTTGGGGGCGAGAGAAACCAGGTGTCCCTTTGCATCTCTCACTGAATGTCTGCGGACATCGTGCTGTGGAGACCTCTGCCCTGCTGTCAGATTTACTTGAAATTAGTGGGTTTCAAAAGTTATTAGAAGCAGGACAGATAGGGAAACACACACAGGCAGGATGAACTCCTGTACCCCTGGCTCTTCGAAAATTAAGCTTTAAAAAAAAAAAAAAGAAAAAAAGAAAAAAACAATGAGAAATTGCTTTGGTCTTAAAAGCTTCCTTCGTCTGTGTTAATCCTGGGATGGGGGAGTGGGCAGGGAGTGGTTGGAGAAGGCAGTGTAGGAAAAAATTGTGATTATCATGATTATAATTCCATGCTAAAATATTCTCTGTTGCCTTAAGTGCTGACAAGTGTGTTGGTAACTGCAAAGGTTCCCAAGTACTCAAGGAAATAAACCAAAACCGGAGTCCCAGAGCCGTGTTTGGGAGTGATTTAGTTTCTAATGCTGTCTGAAAATACAGAAAGCATCTCCATGCCTGTTGCTCAGCTTCCCTGGGGTTGGCTCCTCCCTGCCTGCTCTCCCTAGATAATGGTTTTCTGTGGACACTGGAAGAAGGTTGGATGCTCTGGCCCTTTTGGAATGGGGAAGACCAATAGATAATGTCTACTAGCACTGGAGGGTTGGGAGAAACATTTCCCTTCATTAACCCTGGAGTACAACATGGACATTTATGCAAACCTTGGGAACCCCAAGTGCTCTGTTAAGTCAGTTCAGCTTTAAAAGGGAGTTCCTAAATGTTAGGATACATCCACTAAACAGTTTTTATCCTCAGGCATCCACACAGTTAATAGTATTAGCCCTACTGGAAAGCCTCTTGAGGAATTGATGACTGCACTGGAGAGCGTGGATCATTTAAACATTAACAGCTTTGGTTATTAATTATTGTGGAAAATGTGGGGGTGGAGAATGCTGAACTGGAAATGTTGTCCCACGATGTATTTTTCCCTTGCTGCGTTATCAAATCCATTTCTGTCAGCTGAGCAAAGCGCTTTTAGAGCAGCATGATGGGAGTGGGGGTTATTTTGCCTCCTGCTTGGCTTCCAGGTTTTCACTTGACAATGATGATGGAGTGTCTTTTCTGTGGGGTATACAGATGATAGGCTTTAACGTCATTTAATTTAGTGTGAGCTCTGCTTTGAGCCAGGAGGAAAACGTCTTGTATAAACTGTGCCCCAAATCCATCCTGTGAGATGGCCCAGCCTGGGGATGGTCTGGAAGCTCTTGGGGGCTGGACCTGTGCTTGTGGTGATGGCTGACTCAGCCCCATCTCTGTGGGCTTCTGGGCCAGCTCACCCAGCTGGCTTCGCCACGTCATTTCAGCTGCCCTGTCTCTCTGATCAGGGTTTGCTAATCCTGCTGTAAATTCAGTGAGATACTGCTATGGTTGGTGTTTCCCCCTCAGGGTGCAGAAGGGTTTGGAACCCTGTCCGTGGCTCCCAGGATGGCACAGCCAGAATCATCTCACCAGCAGGACTGAGCATTTTGGAAAATCTGACTTCTTTGTTACTGCTGGAATCACTTGAGCCCCTCAAAAGCTTGGCCTGCTTGGGTACTGATGCCTTGCAAATATGCCCACACACCAGTTCTCACAAGCCTTCAAGTCCTTCACGCCATCAATCAGGGCACATTGAGCACCTTTGCTCAAATTTGGGTCACTCTTCAGCAAAGGCTGTCTGTGCAGCAGGGCTGGGCTGTGCAGCACGGCCAGGGTGGCTCACCCACTTGGTGTAAATAAGCTCTGCCTCTTGCTTCGTTTGCATGCAGCTAATATAGCTGTAATTACTGAATTGTATTTCCTGGACACTTGGAAGTAATTAGCTCAATATAAAACTAATGTGTCTTGCCAAATTTAGGCTTAAAATTGTTTCTACGGTTGAATGCAGTAATCTTCTATTAGATTTAAGGGTTTTTTAAAAAAGATATTTCACTAGTGCATGGCTTGATTAACTTGTAATGCTGTAAGGCTTATTTGTGGAGGGGGTATGGAGATATTAAATGAATTTGGAATTAAGTAGGTGCTGGCTAAATTCCTGCTTTACTCAAGGCCCAGTGATCCCAGTGATATGGAGTCTGGGCATGCAATATTGTTGCTGGCTTATTGAAACTGAATGGAGGTATAAGCTATGAGAACATGAGGGACTGAATTTTTGAGGAGTTTACTTTTGGTGCTCTTTCAGCAAAAATTAGGCTTATGTGAATATTATACTTAAAGAACTGCTTTCCACCCCTGCTTTCTTATTAGTTAATGGCAGTTCTGAACAGAGGTTAGAAAGAGGGATTTGTGACTCACTGTTTGTTAGGAGAGAAGGTGAGGATTCAGGAGGCAAGCAGTAACTTCAGGTAGGGAAGACCCCTGGAGATGCAGGGGGTGAGCAAAGTGCTAAGCAAGTCCTGGCATAGATCTGCTAGAAGAGAAGAGCTTTGGAGACTTCAGTGCTGTCACACGTGGGCATATTGACTTGCCTTTGTGTCAAAAATTCCATATATTTAGATGGATGGAGCTTGTACCTGGACACTGTGGGCTGGTTTGGGAGCCCTGTGAATTTACTTTGCATGGCTTCTTTCTGGTTGCGAGTCATAATTAATGATAACAAGCCCTGAAGAAAACAATGAAAGAGTGCATGGACACGAGTGTCTGCAGCCCCAAACCCAGGGAGCAGCCCCAGGGACTGCTGCTATTGGGCTGGACCTGCAGGACAAGCCAGGCACTCACACCAATCCAGTATTGTTGTCCACAGCAGGATTAGGTGCAGTATCACTGGATTTGTATAGGAAGAATTTCTGGGGAAAGCAGAAAAGATTTTTTTGGAAGAGCTCCATACTGTGTGTTGGTGGGATGTGCACCCTCCTTTTTTTCATGTGTTGAAGGGTTTTCAAGGCTGCCTTCTGTTTTAGGTGTTCTGTGGGGATGGAATCATGCACTAGTGTGTCAGGTTTGAGTGACTGTAGGGCTGATTTGTGTCCTTTTTTTTTTTTTTCAAAATAGTTTCTGTTGCACTATTTAGTGGGGTGTCCACAGGAAGTAAGATATTTGTCTTGAAACCTGTAACAGGAATGGGCTCATGGGGCCAGTCAGTTGCTGTGTGAAGCTTTCAGGGTGACTGTATGGTCAATGTTGGGAATTGCAAGTGGAGAGGTTATAGATGTTCTTACTACTACTGCAGGAAAAGGCCTCTTGCTATTAATTGATTTATAATTTTTTTTCTGCTATAAAAATTATGTGGCCACATTTGGAAGTAAATTCCCCATGTGAACATGAGTGCACACAAATGCACATGTGCACAAGCCGTGTCTCTGTCCACATGGATGTGTGTAAAGCTGCTGAGCATTCGATCCTGCATTTTTGGATTTTACAAGCAAGGACATATTATGGAAGTGTGTATTGCGTTAATACATCTGTTAAGGGATATAAAAAAGGTAGCACTGAAGTGGAATTTTGTGTGGAGTGGAAATCCTGTTGTAAACATCCAAACTCCAAATAGCTCTACCTGGAAAGGACCCACCTTGGACAGATTTGAATAGATCATAAGCCCTCTGTCCCCACCACTGGGGATGTTTCAGCATCCCCAAACCAGCAACCTGTGCTTTACCCCTGTCACCATTAAGAATGGGACTTGACTTACTCAGAAAATCTGAGTATGTAGCTACTTTATTATTTATTTATTTTATTTGCACTGCGCATTTTTTGTTTTGCGTATGCAGCAAAGTATGAGCCTTCCCCTGACCTTGCAGGGGTTCAGAGACAGATGAAGGCACGTGTTCCTTAAGGCAGCTGGGAATTTATGGTGTTCCAAGAGACTCTGGCTCCAGTGTGGGTTGTTGGCAGCAGTGCTGATAATCACTATGTGATAGCGACTGGGCTCTTTTATTTCAGATGTGTTTAAATCTTATTTTCTTGCACTGTAAAGTTATGTCTTTGAAGACTATCAGAGCTCAGAAGGGAGAGAGGAAAACAGTCCCAACCGGGGAGCCTTTGTTTCTAAAAGCTGCAAGCATAAATCTTTTCTCTTTTGTTTTTGATCACCTGATATTTTTCTACATCTTGGGCAGAATGGGAGAGTTGTTCACAGAGTGTACTGATTTCTTGCCTAAGCCCGTTTGTATGAAACAGAGCACTCTTGTCTTGCAATCTGCTGGAGCAATACCTTGCTAATTCCCTGGATTAGCAGACCTCTCGTGTATGCTTGCATTTTGAGACTTAGCAAATCTGGTGAACAAATGTCTCACAAAAGCCAGGAAAACGCATCACAAACCGTGTTGGTCTCTTCGATACTCATTTTAATTGCAGACAGTCATATTCCACGGAGGATACAGCAGCATATCTCTTGTACACGCAGTAGGAGTTTAGTAGTACATGTCCTCAAGCATTTGTTTCTGAACCACAGCACGGAGTTAACAGCAGTAGCAAAATGTTCTGCTGGTGTATTGTTGATCAAAAAATGTGCAGTAATGGCATCCCTAATGTAGTTGCATCAGAGATTTCCTTGGCTGTTGAAGGTGCAGCCGCCCGTTCCCAGGCAGTGCCTTCGCAGGGTCACACACGGAGGTGCCCCCAGAGAGACCCAGAACTCAACACCCCACACGGCGGGTTAATTGTGCCACCTAAAAACCCAATTAGAGTTTATCTGTGCAGAATCTCATTATTCTCAACTGCTGCACGTGTTTATGCCATACAGCCTGTCCTGGTTTATTTCCACGAATATATGGGATTAACCCTGGGCGATGGGAGCTCCCGTGTTGTGCTGTAAATGTATCCCTGTAATGTAATGTAAACGTGGGCAGGTTTTTTTAATGACATAATTTTTAAACCTGCTCAGTTCATTTCAGACCTGTGAGCTGGAGTCTGGAGGGTTGATGGAAGCAGGGGAGAGCAGGAGAACAGACACACTGGCAAAGAGGAAGGAATAGTTATGGGAGTTTTTTAAGGAAAAAACAGAAATTATGTGTTTCTTGCAGATGTACTTTTGGAGGTGCATAATAAATTCATAAACTACATGTGGCAGAAGGTGATTCATAGATGTCTGTGACATAAAATGTCCACACCTATGGATCCTCAGTTTGGGGTTTCTTTATACATTTGTTTTTCTCCTAGCCTAGCTTTTTTTGTGCAGGAGCTGTACATGGCAGGTTTAGGATTCAGGGACTAGCTGGAGGGACTTTTTTCCCCCTCATTTTTGGGTTAGGAGTACATACATTTCATTTTGTTGCTCTGGTTTTTGGCGTGTATGGAATTCACATCAGTGTCTGAACTCGGGGGCTTTTGGTCTGGCCCATGTGGTTTTCTTGGGTTGTAAGTGATGTTTACAGCTTGGAGAAATATGGATCAATAAGCAAAGACAAAAATATCTGGTGTCAGACAGCACTGTATTTCATGGTCTACCCATAAAGAAAAATCTGCATGGAATCATATACAAACAAAAAAATGTGCTTTTTAATTGCATGGACAGGTTAATTACCTTTTTAGAGGATCTATGTAGAGTATCTATTTACATCTCAAAATGTATAACTGAATTCAGGAAATACTCTGTGTATATAGTGTAATTTAAAATTCTGTGTACATAACCATGAAATCTGTTAGACACCACACAAGCAGATATAGGTTTTAGCTCCCTCGTAGTTTCACAGGGCTGCTCCCCTGCCTTCCCCACCCCACCAGGCACAAACACAGCTCGGTGCTGTCTCATTGGGTGAGCACGGGGCCTGAGGTTCCCTCAAAGAGGGAATTTTAAAGCCAGTTAATTATATCTAGTATGAAGGGGTCCTTGGCCATGTGTCCCTGAGGTTCCCTGTAAGCTGTGGGACCACAGTGACCCGGGGCCAGGTGTGGGCCTGCTAATGAGGGTGATGAACCTGCTAATAAGGGACCCTGGGCTGGGGGAAGGAAGGTGCTTTCCTGGGTGGGCAATGCTGCTGCCCTGGGTTTGGGAAGGTCCTTGGCTGCATCCCTGGGGATGGGGTTTGGGAAGGCTGATGTGGACATTGTGTTTCTGTTCACATCCCCTGTGATGTCTATGCCGGGCAGTGCGGGGTCTTAGATGGCATGGCCTGAATTCGGGGCTTGGTGCGGTGTCTGATTTGTTGTGTTTTCCAGATTTAAATTGTGTGAAGTTTTGAGTTGTTTCTAAGCCTTGGCATTGGAGAGCTATGGGACAGTTTGTTGCCTGCTCCCTGCTCTCCCCCTGCCAGAGCTCTGTGTCCCCCCCAGGACAAGGCTGGATGTCACAGGAGTCAGGGTGTGCAGGTCCCACCCTGCTCAAGCCCTCTATAGCACTGCTGGGGGGGCTGTAGTTTGAGAAGTACTTGCTGGGAAGGGATAGAAGGAATAGCACAGACATTTAATTCATTTTAATGAGACTCTCAGCACACTTCCCCAGGTGCTCCAGTGTCAGGTCCTTGGAGATGCAGTGCCTTTGTGACAGAAGCGCCGCGCTAAAGGGGATCTGTGGAGATAACAATAGGATGTCAAAATGAAGTGAAACAAGGGCAGGGCAATTTTATGGAGATGACATGACAGGAGGAAAGTATGGGGGGGGGAGGGGGAGAAGAATTTAAGATGTCAGTGGAGATTTACTGAAGGCTTTCCGATGTCAGCTAGAGGAAATGTCAGCACGACTGACTTGGCAGTGTCAAGGTGATGGCAGGATGAAGTCCGATCAGCTCGGGAAGCATCTCGTACTCCAGCTGTGGAGACGAGCTACTGTCAGTAAAGATGATGTCAGGATGATAATTATTTTGCACATTGTGGTTTAAGTAGGGCATTGTTTCTGTTGAGGTAATTTGAATTTAGCACAAGGTAGGAGAATACTTGTTCCAAGATAAAAGCCTCCAAATTGTGGCTGCTTTCTGTGAGAATGCCAGGAGCATGTAACCTAGCCTGGGAGCTGCTGCTGGGCAGGAGGGTCCTGGCTGCCCTGGGGTGGGTGCCCTCGAGGCCTTGGATGGTCCAAATTGTGGCTCTGCTTGGCTTCTGTGTAATGTGTGGGGCATGTTTTCCTTTCTCTCCTAAAAGCTCTGCCTTGTAAACATGAGGGCAGAGGAGGAAACTGATGTCAGGTGGGAGCACAGCCAGGATTTTAGGCATGTGAGGTGGAGATATTTGAGGATGAACAATCGCAATTCAGTGTCACTGATGAAAATACTTGCAGCTGTGTGGGATAATGGTGAAATAATCGGTGCTAGAACAGCTACCTGTGTTGAAAGCCACTGGGTGTTGTAGATGGCAGGCTAAAGAGGCAGCAGAGCCTGTTCCCACCTCTCAGCTTTGTTTTAGGTTGCCTGTAGAGTTGAGTGGAGTCCTGAGGAGTAACAAAAAGAACTGTAATGTGTCACTGAAATGAAAATTTGGGCCCTCAGCTGTTCTGTAGTTATAAGGCGTGGATTCAGCAGTAAATTGTGCCACGTGGTAAATAACAGGTCTGGGGTGCACAGCTCACCCTGCCAACCTCCCCCACTGCTGAGGCACTTCCCACCATCCAAGTGCTGCCCTGTCTGGCACCCTTTCCAAGAGGGGAATTCCCTGTTAGTTAAACAATTGCACTCGCTCTCTGTGTGTCCTTTATCACAAAACAAACAAACAGAAAAAAATGCGCTGGAAGAGCCAATCTAAGGGCTGGCAATCCGATAATAAATCCCCTGTCTTTCCACACACACTCAGTGCCAGCTGTAGACTAATTAAACTCAATAGTTCACAGGTGTTCCTGGGAACGAGGATCGCAAGAGCACTCTCCTCTTTAGGGCTCGTTAACATCTTTTTCAGAGCTCTTTAAATTTCATACACCAGTAGCACCGAGCTAAGGCAGATAAAAGATAGGAGAAAGGGACTTGAACTGCTACAGGAGTGCTCTCAGTGTTAGCACAGGCTGTAGCTCCACTCAATTCAACAGCTTGTGAGTGTTGATGGGTGAATCTCCTGGAGACCAGTCTAAGAAGGAAAATTGCTTTTTTAGAAACATTCAGATTTCTGTAGCCAAAAGAAATTCTTGTCTCTGGAGCTCGTTGTATAACTTGCCATGCTCAGACTGCCCACAGGCTCTCCACACACGCAGGGGCAACGGGAGAACAAAGTCTGTGGCCAAAGGAAGCAGATCGAGCTCTTTTGTTAAGGCTTTTGTTGATGCCTTCCCAGGGAGAAGCAAATGGAAAGTAAGGCTTCCTCCAGCCCTTCCTGCTTATTGAGTCTTCTTCTGGGCTTTGACTGATCTCCTGGCAATTTCTTTACACTGATATTAAAGAGCTGTACTGCCTTTGCACACAGACTGGTTTGATGGCACAGTTGCAGCAACAAGTGCTTCCAGTTCCAACCTGCTTCCACTGACTGCTGTGTAGCAAGAGCTCAGATTTTGCTCTGGGGCTGGACTAGTTCACCTGTGAACTCGTCTACTCATCTTCATTCATGTTCCTTTTGCCTTTTTTTTCTCTCTGTCTTACAGAATTAAATTTAAATTTCTTGGAGAGCTCTCATAATGGTTAAGAATGGCACAGGAAAAGAGGTTTTAGTGTTGTTTTTTGAGGTTCCCTAAAAACCTCCTCTTGTGGAGCTGGCCCAGATTCCACATAAGTCTGGTGTGTGACTTCCCTTCTTAGAGAGAAAACTCCTTGCCCAGAAATACAGCACTTGGACGAGGCAGCCCAGCTTTGCCTGGGTAAGCAAGGTAAAAAGTACTTTCATCCAGGGTAAGCTACATAAAAAAATACTTTTATTCCACCAACACTAACTTGCTGTACCTGATCTCTTGCATGCTTTACTGTCCTGCCTCAGCCATGTGCTTTCCAGCACACTGGGATGGGTCACGTGTGGATACCCCTGGCAGAAGTGTTTCTGTTTTAGGAGTCTTACTAACTGAAAGTAATTTCTAGACTTCATAGCTCTTGATCTCCTGAGCTGTCGTGATTCTGCTTCTTTACAATGATACTTTCAATTGTATTCTTCTACACTCTTCCCTAGACAAGAAAACTACAGTGATATACCTAAATCTTATATAGATTTATTACTGATTTATACTAAATTTATATCCCCAAATCAAAATAGTATTTCCTACTTGAATGAATTGCACCAATTTAATGAATTAATGATCTCAATCAATTCTATTGCATCAATACAGTTTTACACTATGCATAAAATATTACTTAGACTGCTACAACTTTTGGGTGGGGCTATGAAGGGGTAAGAGTTTTCATTCTCTTAAATGTCAGATCTGGAGGAAAAAAACCCCAAACCTAGTTTCAGCTAAAAAAATCTATTCAAGTGTAGCTTACTCTAACTCTCCTTTTAGTAATTCTTCTCTTTCCTGTGTCAGTGTGATGGGCAAATCTTATCGTGCTTCACAGACGGACAAGATTGGGGGCTGATGTTGTGTACTTGGGAAACTGGAACAGACCGCAGTGGGATTTCAGAGTAGCCCAGAGTAGGAGTCTCCCAGTCCAGTGCTCTCTCCACCAAAGTTGCAGTGCCTCGCCTAAACACTGCTTAGTTTCCAAAAATGCAGAGTACCCCAGTGAGGTGAGTTTGAGTGAAATTCCAGAGTTAGGCCTGGATGAATGGTTTGGATTGGGCTTGTAAAAATATGATCAATTTAGAAAAAGCCTAAAACTCTTTCAGCGAGTTTGCATTGAGGTGATTCTGTGTAGAGAGCCAGTTTGAGATGGAGAGAAAACCAGCAAGAGAAGTACACACTTTGATAAGGATTTTATTTCTTAGCATTTAAAGGCATTATTTTGTGTGTAAAAAGTAAAACCTCAATAGGTGCATTGCATAAAGCTAAAAATGTTTAGCAAAAACTGTGCAGAGTATAAGAAATCCTTCCCTGACCCCAATCCTACACATGCCTGGATATCGTTGCTTGTGACATTGATTTGAGGGTGTTTAATAAAGGAAAAGACTTCACAGTTTCTGTGTTGGAGGCTTTCCTGTGGCTGGCATCCAAAAGCTTATTTGCACACCAGTTCTGAAGTGAAATGGTGATGTGACAATGAGTGTAGCACGAAGCTGCCAGCACTGGTACTACAGGGAAGGGCCTTACAGAAAGTGTTGCCCTGGTTGCTTCTCCTCCCCCTTCCAGATGAGGGAATGGTTGAAAATGCAGTGGCATGTAAGTAATGAGGGTGGAAAACTTGGGATCTTGCCATGTGAGGGCTATTTTTCAATGGCCAGTGAAACAGTTGCCATTGTTTCAAAACTCAAATTCAAAACTAAGTGAGCAGATCCACTGTTGAGGGAAATACCTGTTCACACAGTCAAGTTTAGAGAGTTAGATGATTTTAGAAGGTGCACCATCATCGAGGTAGCTGTGAAGTTTCTTTTTGGTAAAATAAAAATTGGAGCCTCCAGCCTAGACTGGGTGTTTCTAAAGCATATATGCATATGGACTTCTTCAGGTACTTGTCTGCTTGATAACTGGGCCCTTCTCTCTTTGGTAAGAGACTTGCTTTCATCAGATTTAACTAAATCTGTGACATGTAGTTGTGAAGAAAGATGTCTGTGGGTAGGATTTGGGGAAACTTGTGGGTTCTGCTGTTAACAGAGCAGCTGAAAAGTTCAAGTGCTCAGATCAAACTCCAACCAGCTACATAAAGTATGGACAAGATTTCCCCACCCCTCCTTTTCTAAGCATATTCTACAAAGTCACCTTAATATAAGTTAATTTAGGAAGTAATTAATTTCTCCTAAAATAAAATGCATGAAATAACACATGACTTAGTACAGCATCTGAGCACCTTATCTATAGAGATGAAAATTGATGTTAAGGTGACTCTTCAGTAGTAGTTTCAAGATTAGCTCTTTCCTGCTAGGAGTTAATAGGGAGCGAGAGATCTATGTCTATTTATGTGATAAAATTAATTCCTGCATAAGATGAGAGTAAAACCCAAATACTTGAAAGTTTAGTCTCTTGATTTTATTTCTTGTGAAACTGAATCCTCCTCCTCTTTGAGATTCAAGGAAATAATATAGTACTAAGATAAAACTTGAGTTTTCTCAAAAGGAAGACTCAAGCTCTTCTTTGAAGGCCAAATTATTTCTATCTAGCTGTTAAATAAATCCTAAAGCAAATAGCAGTGCCGTACCATGTCTAAAGCAATACCCCAATATGGACAAGTAAAATGTTACTTTCTGTATCAGTTTATGCCTTCAGTTTTGTAGAAAATCAGTTGTGTCAACCCACAACTTTGTAAAGTGATTTTTAATTCTGGGATTTGCAGATTTTGGTTGCACAGCACAAAGCTGGTGATCCCTGCTGTTCACCCAAGCCAGCAGATGTGTTGGTTGTGTGCAAATCACTTCTCTGTGTTTGGATGTGGTTTGAAGAGGAGCCAGCAGTGCCCGGAGCCAGGAGGGCCATCCCTGCCCTGGGGGGCATCAGGAGGGGATTGTCCCCTCTGCCCTGCACTGGGGCAGCCTCAGCTGCAATAGTGGGGCAGGCTGGGGGGCACAATGGGAGGGAGAGATTGAGCCATTGGAGAGTGTCCAAAGGGGGGCACAGAGATGGGGCAGGGCCTGGAGGGGCAGCGTGTGAGGGCACTGAGGGCACTTGGGGGGTTCAGCTGGAGAAGAGGAGACTGAGGGGAGACCTCATTGCAGGTCCAACTCCCTGGGGAGGGGCAGAGGAGGGGCAGGCACTGATCTCTGCTCTGTGGGGAGCAGGGACAGAGCCAGGGAATGGCCTGGAGTTGGGGCAGGGCAGGCTCAGGTTGGATCTCAGGCAAAGGCTCTTCTTTCCCCAGAGGGTGGTGGGCACTGCCCAGGGTGCCCAGGGCAGTGGGCACAGCCCCAAGGCTGCCAGAGCTCCAGGAGCCTTTGGCTGATGCTCTGGGGCACAGGGGGTGACTCTTGGGGCTGTGGATGTGCAGGGCTCAGGGTTGGACTCCGTGAGCCTTGGGGGTCCCTTCCAGCCCAGCATATCCTGTGACTGTGATTCCATGCCCAGCTGGAGGAGCCTGGCTGGCAGTGCAGGGGCTGCTTCTGACAAGTTCATGGGGCTGCATCCCAAAGCAGGGATGTTCCAAATTGGGGACACCATCCCAAAGGCCTCCTTGGGCTGGTGTTACCAGGGTGTGTGTCCTTCCCCTTGCAGAATTGCTGACTTGTTTGGACACCTTGTCAGCTTTGGCAGTTTGATTTGTGTTGTGACTAATGGAAAATAAGCAAAAGGAGAGAAGCAGGGAGAAGGCCTTCCCTTTCTTATCTTTGTGGGTGTATTTATGCGTGTGGGTTAAGTGCTGTTTCTTGACAGGTTTTATTGTTCCTCCACCAAACAGGGGGAACACACCAGCTTTGGGCTGCTCCCGTGAGTGACTGTGCAACTGTGAGCCCACATCCCTCAGCCACCCTTTTGGGAGTGTGGCTTGGCTCTGTTCCAGCAGAAGTATCTATGGCTGCATCTGAATTTCTCCTAGACACTAATCTGGTTTCTTACCTGCAGCAGCAAGAGTCAAGTCCTTCCTACATCACCGAGAATGGCTTTGACTGGGGTAGTTTGGTTTTTCTTTTGTCTTGTGTTCTTTGTGGTGGTTTTTTCTTAAGCAATGAGGAATTGATCCAAATTCTCTTGCAACCCCACAGACTTTGAATCATGGCATGAAAGGAAAATAATATCTGTTATCTTAGCATTCAAAACAGTGCTGTGGCTTAATTTGTTAGTGATTGTAAGACATTGACACAATTGGGTGGAAGTTGCTCTGGAAGTGAGGTGAGCACTGAGATGTGGGAATCAGGTTACATTAGAAGTGACAAGGCAAATATGCCCAGAAGGCTTGTTTAATGATGTTATTGTTGTTATTATTATTACTGTTATTATTGTCTTTATGTCTGTGGATCAGCAGCAAGATTTTGGTAAGCAAAACTCCTCAGACACCTTCTATTAAGGTGAATTCCCAATTCACCCCACTTAGCAGAACTTCAGTAGTATCTTCCTGTGAACAAGAGTTGCTGTTTCTTCCCCTGCCCTGATGAGTCACTGTGAACATTTTTGCCTTGTCCTGTTTCACAGGCAGCTGCTCTTCTGTTTTGGGAAAACTTATTATTTTGGGGAGTCCTTCTGAATGAAAGGCACGAGAA
Source organism: Scytalopus superciliaris (assembly GCA_013400415.1). Classification (NCBI taxonomy): domain Eukaryota; kingdom Metazoa; phylum Chordata; class Aves; order Passeriformes; family Rhinocryptidae; genus Scytalopus; species Scytalopus superciliaris. The sequence goes on from VXBX01007483.1 coordinate 108,321, forward strand.
TTGCCATCATTAATAATCCCACGGAACCCCAAAATATTACATGTTTTAATGCTGTTGCATAATCTTGGGGATTATAGATGCTTTATGTTCCTGTATAATAGCCTCAAGGACTTGATAACATTGTGAAGTAGGAAATACTTGACAACACTGCATTTTAAAGCTAAAAATACTTAAACAATATTGCCTAATTGACACCCCCCCCTCCCCAATTAATTAGGATAGTCTTTCAAAAAATCTTCAAAAATGCTGGACAAAGAACAATGTGATGGTCTGTGCCCAAAGTCAAATGTTAATGGGGAAAAGCACTATACTGCTACCCCTTTATCCCTGCTCCTTGTTCCTGGTGTTGCTATGGATCTGACCTGAAGGTCAGTATGGCAGCTGGGGATGGTGCACTTTGAGAGTGGAGGAGGAGTTTGCCTGGCCAAGGCTAGTCATGAATTAGTCATCCCACAACACCTCCAATTAGCTGAGCTCCCTTCAGTGGGCTCTGCTACCTTCATTTATTAGTGGATTTGAAGTTGTGATTGGAGCTGACCTCTCTGGGAGCTGGGATAGTTCTTCCCCACGTGGCTGGGGAGGGACAGTCAGTCAGTCCTTGGAGCTGGCTGTACCAGAAACATCCAGCATGCCTTGGAATATTGGCATGGAGGAGAGTGAGGGGTTTGGTTTAACTCTGAGCCATTCACAGTGCTGGGGGAATGAGCTCCCATCCCACAGGGAGTTCTGCTGCTCCCAGCACTGCACGTCCAGCTGGGCGCGTTTCACTGTCGGCACGAGCTGGGGCGAACACAGTTCCCCCTGTGTGCAGGGACAGGAGTGTCTGTTCCTGCTGAAATTCCTCTTTTTGAAGGTAGGCTCCAAGGCAGAAGCTGGAAGCGATCAGTTAAAGCTCCATTTCCATAGTGCCCTTCATGCCAAGCCTCTCAAGGCACTTGAGAGAAAATTTAAGGCACTTTAAGAAAATACTGGAAGCTGTACAGCACGAAAGAGCGTTGGCACATTGCTTAAGAAAAACAAACCTCCTGCCTGGGTTTGAAAACTGAACGTTTACAAGATTGATTGCTGAGCTTCCAGCTCCAGGAACAGAGTCATAGAAAGGACTCAGATCAGGGCAATTTGGGGGGTTCTTCAGTGACGGGGATGACATTTCTATCAGTGCTGATAATTTCTCTGGTAGGTTTCTCTCTGTTTTGCCATCACACCGTCTCTCCCTTCAAACAACCCAGGTTGTAGGATTGAATTTCTCTTTTCTGCAACAGCAACACGGTGAACCTTCTTCAGTTCTTTATTTACCCACACACACCCCCTCTAGGTTCTGCCACTGTGATTACAACCTTGGAGACAGCAGGTCCAAACTGAGTTCCCACTTGCTGCACAGTATCTTGCCTTCTGATATTTTGAGACTGTGGGCTCCCCCTCCCCAGAGTGGAAACAGGAAAAATATCTCTTTCTTTTGGAAAGCAATCTGACAATCCGGGAAGCCCCTGTGTGTATATGCAGAAGAAGCTGACTGCCTTGCAAACATTTCCTCTTTGTGCACTGTGGTGTGCTGGATCAGACTAAGGGCACTTGCTGTGGGGCGAGTATGTGAGGTGATCTTTTCATGATAAACCCATCCAGCCTGAGTGGGCATCGCTGAAGGCAGCTTGGATTTCTCATATGCATGTGGAGAGGAAAATCACAGCTAATAGGAGTTGCTCATAATAATCCTAGTACAGAAATCAGTCAAAGTCTGGTGAAAAAAAAGGTAAACCAGTAAAGATTTCCTGGTTTTACTGCTAAAACTTATTACAGTCACATCTAACATGCTTTAGCCTGTTTTATTTTCCTGAAGGGATGTGGAGAGCTGTCAGCTTTGGGGATTTAATCTTTGGCATTTGGGGGGCTCCAGAAGCACCAGGCTAACTGAGAGAGCTGCTGCAGTGGATGATGATGTCTCGAAGAACTGATTCCTCCCTTTCAGTTTGCAAACGTGTATTTTTGCCCATGGAGGTGGGGAGCCTGATATAAATCCACCGGTAAGAAGTTGTTCTTCTCAGTTGCTTTTGTAAGAATAATCATCTGAGTGTCTACAGTGACATTTTGAGAAGTTCTGGGCATGTATTTTCATTACTGTTGGAGAGCAAGAAGAGATTGGTTTGGGCTGTAGGTTGTCAGGAACAAAAAATAAAAAGTCATCTCTACAAGGGGAAACAGGAGAGATTAAAGGAAGAGCAAAAAACTTGGAATTGGATGTTGTTAAATATGAATGTGTCAGAGAGCAGCTCCACATGCAGAGAGATGACAGGAGGTGATAAAACCAGTCACCCTGAGCCTCAGTGAGCCTGGCAGGAGGAGAGGGAAGTTACTCTGTCACAGGAAGGGATCACCTTCTTTCCTCAGCTGCAAACACAGTTCAGCCATGGCTCTGTGATGCACTAAAGCAGCCCCGAGGCAGAAGGCAAAGGTGCATCACATGTGGTTCCCTGGGCCTTTGAACAAGCTAATCACTCCCAAAATAGCCATTTGACCCTCATCTTCTTAAAGCCCTACCATGAACCCCTAGAGTGGCTGTGGAGCCACTTTTTCATATGATGAAGCAGTCAATAATTAAATCATAGCAGTTCATGTAAGTCTGATAGGAAAAGGTATTGATAAGCCTTTCTTTTATTTTTTCCCCTTCTTTTCCTTTTGTATTCTTATAGCAGGGCAAAATGAAATTACAAAACTGATGTGGAACTTTGTGGAAGTCAAAAGTGTAAGTCTAAAGAAGCAGTACAAAGGGATTAGACCCTTAGGAAGATTAGTGTCTATTAAACATGCTGATCTGGATATAGCTTCCAGCTCTCAAGGTCCATGAATTGCTGGTCTGTGGACCTTGAGAAGGGGGAAGCAGGGAAAGGGTTACCTTAAACTCCCTGGCAGTTCTTAGCCAGGATAACTATTAGGGGTTGGAGAACAGGGGAAGGGAGAAGCCTGGCTGCTGGTTAAGCCAGTTGCAAAATTCTGATGTTTCAGCAGACTCCATCTTGTCTAAAATTAGTCTTCAAGAGCCCCCCCCCATCTCCCCACCAGCATGCCCCAGGATTCATGCACACTGGTGGCTTCACACAGCCCCCAAACAGTGGCCACAAAAATGGTGTGGAAGGGGAGAGGCTGAGCTGATTCCATGGTGGTGCTGGTGGATGGGTGTTTCCCATAAATGCTGGGCCATGCCACAGGAGAGGGGGGTTTGGTCTGCTGGGGAAGAAACATCTTGTGTGTCCTTCTGTCCCTCCAAAAGTTTGGGTGAAGTGCTGTGCCGCTGGAAGGGCTGTGGCCTGCCAGGAAAGTGTCAGCAAGCCTCATTTTGGCATTTATATATGAGGAGTAAGCACAATCCTTCTACTATTCCAATGAGCTGCTTTTGCCAAGAAAAATCATTTGTGACTCTTTCTTCCTGCTGCAGTGCTTCTCCAGCAGGGCTGGCTTGGAGTGCTGTAACCCCTGCAGTGCCAGCACAGCCTGCTCAGCAGAGCAGAGCCTTGGCAGGGGCTCCCACGTGCAAACCAGCTCCAAAGAAGACTCAAACGTCGTCTGGCAGTTCGCTTTTCTTCTTCATCAAGTCTGTTCCTTAGGGCTGCTGCTGCTTTTTTATGTTTTTATTCCATTCCTGGGGCTGTAGCAGAGGAGGAGGTGGTTTTCAGAGAGCTCCTTTACCTTAGCATGTGGAAGGAGAGGGAAAACAGGGCATGGAAATGGTGGGGTGGTTTGACCCTTGCTCTGTTTGTTGCCCATCATGATGTGAATCAACAGCACAGCAAGGCTGCCAGTGGGATGTGCTTTTAGAGAACTGCTCACCTGCAAGTTCAAAAGCAGTTCTTTCTCTGTTCTCTCAATAAAGTCTGAAAGAATAGGAGATGCCTTTGCTTTTTTATGATGCACACTTCAGCTCTTGCAGTGTTGCATATATGTGCTTTAACTTTGATCATCATTTGGAGGAGTTTGCAAGACAGGTTTAGCTCTGTGAGAAATGGATGTGCTGTTTGGAATGAACGATTTCCTCCCCTCCCTCTAGGTGCTGGCTGAATTTTAAGTTTATCGCCATCCTGTGCTCTGAGCAGAAAGGCTGTTCCCTTTGTCTGTGTGTTGCTTTACAGGAGAGCACTGCCCTTGCCCTTCTGTAGAAAGAAACTGGGCAGCTGCTCTGCTAAAATCCTTGAGATTTAGCAATTCATGTTTCTTTACACAAGAACTGGAAAAAGACAGTAAGTCCTTTTGTCTATATAATATGGTTTGGGGTTTTTTTCAAAGAGAAAGGAAAAGAAGCAAATTATTTTGTTTAAAAAAAAGTAACATTTCAATAATGTAGTAGTCTAACCTTTATGCTAATTGCCCCAGGCTTTTAATGAAGCAGTGTAAAATTAGTCCTGTGAGTCTTCATTAATCAAATATAGGAGCTGATGGTATAGTAATAAGATGCTGTGCTGCCTCTGCTCCCCATGCAATGTTGACATTTGCTTATATTCAGAGTAGAAAGCAACTATATTTTTTTGGTAGCTCATTAAAATAATTAGCCATGTTTGGCTTTTTTAAAAAAAAATTCTTTTCTTAAAAAAATCCTTTTAATGAGGAAAGATGAAAACAGACAGGATGGAAAGTCAAAAGAATCAAATTAAGATAGAAAAACTGACTGCTGGAGGCTTCCTTTGAACGGAAGATTTATGTATGTTAATGGCAGCTGTTGGCAGGAACCTCTGTACAGACACCTTGTTTGTTATTTGCACAACTTAGAGCAGAAACAAACAACTTCAAGGATCTTTGCTGATTTGCTTTGTTCCAAATTATTTTTCCAAAGGTGCTCTAAAACTTGTTATGCCCTCTCTCTCTCCCAAAGCTTGGTGCTTGCTCCAGTGATGTGCCCGAGCACAGGGACCCTGCTCACCCAGGGCCAGTTCTGGTGTCCCTGAGGCTGGGAAACCCATCTCCCCTCCTCAGCCCCCTGCCAGGGGCTGTGGGCATGTTTTGCTTAAGCAAATCGGAGCAGGATGTAAGAGGTATGTTGGTCTTCTGCTGAGTCCTGTGTTCAGAACAAAGCAGTGCTTAAAACCCCTCCTCTCACATTAGAAGTAACCCCAGATGTGCAGCCCTTACAAGAAGTATCAGGGTGTTTAGAAAGGGCCAAGTCCTGGAGCTCCAGACCAGAATCGCATCCACATTTGCACTCCCTTGAGGGAGGGGTTGGCATCTGCTGTTGTGGTCCCATCTCCACTTCAAAAGCATTTCAAGCAGTATTTTCTGGTCCGTCTGCTGCCTAAGTAGAAACTGCTGTCTGCTATAAAAATGTTTGTGGGAAAAATGGCAACAGAGTATGATTTTTGTGTTTGAGATGCTGGTGTAGCAGCTTTGAGTTTCTGTGGGGTAATTATCCAAGCCGCAGTTGGCCGGTCACAGCCAGGGAAGAGCCAGGACGATGATCCTTTCCCTGGATCCGGGTCCACTGTCAGCCCCGTTGTGCCTGGCTGTGCACAAACATGCAGGAGACGGCTCCCCTCTGGAGAGCTGAGCTGGCAACACTATTAATGTGCTCTTTCAGTTGTTGAGATGATGGCTCTCATTTCAGAGTTCAGGGCTCAGTGGCAGGGCAGGATGTGACTGTGCTGCTCTTGCCTCTGTGGCTGTGCCATGCCCGTGCATTTCTGCAGATGAAGGATGATGGTGGTCTGGTGGGGATGTGGGTCTTGTCTGGGAATTGGAGCCTGCACTCCACTCAGCTCCTGTGTTTGCCATGTGGTATTAGAAGGCCAGCTCTCCTTTTCCGTCCGTTTTTTCTATCCCTGTGCTGCCTCTTCCACAGGCACAGGGTGGAGATGAGGATATCCATTTTCAATAAAAAAGAATTTGGGTATCAGTTGATGAATGATTTAAAAATGAGGACTGTGACTCCCACTGCTTAGAAATAACTTTAGCAATTTAGTCAGCAAGGAAGTTGGATTCCCCCCCATACTCCTTCTCTCCATTTCTATCTGTGTCCTTTCCTCCAGATAAATCTTATTTTGTTTCTGATCTGTGTGGTCTAGCATCTTTTCTCACTGCCAGACTAACAGCTCTTCTCTCCCAGTAAAAGTCTTTCCATTTCCCCTTCCCAGAGAGCTCCATAAAATTTCTTTGTCCTTATCTGTTTTCTGAGAAGCATTAAAGCAGGTAACACAGCACTTTGACAGCCCAGGCTGTAGGGATGATGAAGGCAGGGGAGCAATTCACAGCAGGAAAAATGCTCCATTTCCTACACTGAAATTCTTCGTAGGAGCCTCAGCAACCCAAAAATAGCTGCCTCCAGAGGACTCCCACAAAAAAAAGTCTTATTCTCAGATTGTTTCACCTCCCAGCCCTATGCAACCTCCAGTTTAAAACTTCCTTTTTTCCCCAACCCAACGTGATTCTTTTCCCCTCTCAGTCCTGTTGGTATCCAGTTCTGTAAACACAAAGGGGTGTGATGGAGCACACTCTACCATTATTTGTGGCATTTAAAAGAGACACCTGGAAGATGAGCCAGGAGCAGCAGTGCTGGTGTTTTAAAGCCCTTGCAGCAGGCAGACGAGTGCAGTGCAGTGGGCAGGGCAGGAGAAACCCCCCCGGAAAGCCCACGGTGAGCATGTTCGTGTCCCACACACGGCGCTTGAAAGCCTTGGCTTGTACACGGGGAGCAGTCCTTGTTCTCCACCACTGGTGGCTCCTCGTGTATACGCAAAACCTCCCTGATGAGCAGCGTGGGATTCTATTTCTGTTAATTACACCCTTCTTTCTGCCCCTCGGGGAGGGCTGGGGGGCTGCCGAGCACAGGCTCTGCCTGGGATTTCCCAGCACAGAATGAGCTGTGGGGGCCGTGCAGGTTTGGGGGCTGGTGATGGACAGATTGTGACCCTCTGACGGGCCCTGACAGGGAGCAGGGCTGGCTTTGGCTTTGAGTGACCCAGCCCCGCGTGAATATCTGCGAGCCCACGGTGCTCTGGCTCCTGGTGTTGAGCACAAAGGCGCAGAGAGGTGTCTGAGGATGGGGGAGTGTGGCGGGAGCGCTGAAGACAAAGCCTGCAGCAAGGGCTGGCTCCTGATCCCATCCCTCACACGGAGGTGTTGTGAAATCCTCCGGCAGTGCTTAAATCTCTGAGCTTTAATTCTGTGTCTGTAGGGTGAGAGTGCAGATGCTTTATCCATACTTCTGTGAAGTGCTTAAAGATCAATAGGAGCCAGTTCAAGGTATTATGGCTGTTAATGTAAATACTTGTTATATCAACAATATCTTCAGCATGTTTATTCCATGGAATATATTTATCCATAAAATTCTGTTATATTTATATACAGCTCCAAACACCCTGGAAGCAGCTAGGTGTTGACAGAACAGCTGCAATCTTTTACTGTGTTCAATAAATACAAATGGATATAAACAGTATCCATCTGTCAGGCTCAGTTAGATAGTTTAAACATAAAGCTATTTTGTTCCTGTAATTGTATTTAGATCTGAAATGATAGAGGTTTGATTTTTCTTTGCATAGTGATAAGTTACAAATTCATTTGAATTGCTTTGACTCCTGATCTATTGCAATAAATTAAATAATAATCCATTCTGTCTTGTTTCACCCCTTCTCCAAGAAAAGAGAGATGAAAAAAATCCCTGCTGAGGCAATGAAGCATCCTGCTTACAGTAAGCCACTCTTCCCATTCTCGTAAGCACCTGGGCCTGTGACCTCTGTGTTTACAAGATATTTATTGCTGCTTGCACTTTCCACTGCTACAGTGTTATCACTTCAGTGCCTTGTAAAATTTGATTGCGTTTAATAAATGTATTCAGCACTATTGCTGTGCAAGTGTGACAACTTACCCCTGTTCTCTCCCTCATGTGCACAAACTCAGACACCTCCATAACCAACATATTTTCTTAGCTACGTATGTTATTGCTTATGTTGTATTGGAGGCAATTTTGGATGCATTTCAATTAGATCATTTTTCTAATTAAATAAGTGCTTGTGGTTGTAACGTGAGCGTGTCTCTGAATACTGAGTAAATGTGATTCACTGCAGTGATTTTTCCAACTTCTGTGTGATGTTTGCTTTATAAAACTGAGCTTCTGGCACGGAGGCATCTCGTTACCTTCCCCATCCTGACCTCTCGAGCTGATGTTGGCCAGATATTTTGGCTCCCTGCTTCACCACAGACTTCCTGTGTGACATCAGGGGGATCATTTGGTCCCACTGTACTAGTTCTCCATCTGTAAAACAGTTGCCATAACCCTTACCTGCTCCAAGGAGCTGTTGTGAAGCTCAGGCTGAGAGCACACATGGGACTGTTGTGTTAGAGAAATGTTGGAAGCCTGTGGTGTTCTTCTCCTCCTCCTCCTCACCATCATGTACCTGAGCATTGGGAGGACAGTGAAGCAGACTGCTTTTTCTTGTGGCAGAGCTGTCTTTTGATGTCTTTCTCTTTTTGTGTGTGTTTCTTCTTAAGGAAATGGATTAAAAGCATAAAAACTCTGGTTTGTGCTGCTGAGGGGATTTAGGCACCATCTCCTTGGCGTGGCTTCTCTTGGGTCTGTCCCCTGCCAAAGCAAAGTCTTCACCTTCCTCCTGTTGCCAACAAAATTGCACGAATAAAGGGTGTACAAACAGCTGCTGGGAGGTGCATAGTGACACTTATATTCCCTTATTTTTTAGCTTCCTTTTGTGGGGAATATCTTTCCAAGTATCAGAAATCAGGGATTGAGCTATTAGGAGTTTTGCTTCTGTAAGAGTGGTGGAGGCTCATTGGTGTGGCTGGAGTGTTTATGGGTGCCCTGTGAAGTACAAGTTAGTGCATCCTCTTGGGTTCCAAGGAACAGGCAAATGACTGTAAAATCTCACTGTAGACCAAATATTTTTATTCTATGTATATAAGGAGGAAAAGTGCTTTTCTAATTGCCAGAAGTGAGGAAAAAAAAGTAACAAAGGTTAGAAAAACAAAGAAGTTCTTATCTCTTCTTTCATTTCTTCTCTTAAAATGTTTGTCCTGTAAAATCTCACAGACTACATCACGTAGCATCTTGCTCTTGATTAGTTGTTACTAAAACACTTGAGTCCACCCAGGCCAGTGTATGGTGATGGTGTAACTGATTGGCTGTGCAGCTCAGGATGTGTTCCTGTGGTGCAGAACTGGAGAAGCCCCTCAGTACCAGGCCTTTCTCGTGGGCTTCACTGCACCAGGGGCGTCATCAGCCCCTGAGATGTATAGCAGCCACATCTGCCAGCAGAGCAACTTGGCAATAAACTTACTTTGCTACCCAACCAAGTTAATTGCTCTTGTATTTTATGGAATTTGTCTCTTAGAAGTCAAGTAGCACTGGCTGTAAGCAAATAATAGCCTGAGGTAGTGTCACTAAGTAATAAATATGAGCACTGGCAGAGCAGAAGCACAATGTCCTATGTTGTTATTCATGGAGGTTTTCCCCCTTGGCAGAGTTTAAGGTGCAGATTTCATTGTTGGGCCAATCCAGGTGTCTGCTTTGAAAAAAACTTCCTCCCAAAATGCAACAAAGAATAGGAAGGAACTCGTGTGTGATGGTGCAGTGGAAGCTGCATTAAAACCTGGCTTTTGTGGACAGCTTGAATTCTAAGTCATTGCTTCAAACCACCTCCAAGGATTTCAACACACATCTGACAAAAGTGTGATTGAGGACCACTGCTGAAATTTACAGATGTGCCCAGGTGAAATTTCCTTCATGGAGCCTGGCCCTTAATAATCAAAATTTCATGGACTTTCTGATAAACTTGAACGTGAAAATTGCATTTGAAAATAGATGATAGGCCCTCTGTAATACTCTCTCTAAGTGACTGGGTATCTATTTCTGCCTTCTTCTGAAACTTTTTATACTTTTAGAACATAAAAAATATTTTCTGTTTCTTTGAAAGCAAGTATTTTCTTGCTTTTCAGGGAATTACTGTTACTGGCAGCATCATTTTATAATAAGGGATATTCCATAATGATAGAGGGAATGTAGAAGATTAACAAGTATTAGTTTGGATAGAGTGACAAAGCCAGAGATTGAAGGAAGAAATCACATTTTATAAAATTCATGCTTGTAGACCAGGATATAAAATTCAGTACTCCTGAAATCTCAGTCTGTAGCAGATATTTTCCTGATGACAGTGAGAGATTTACATGGAGGTCGTGGCCTTTAAGTAGTAACCATGTTCTTATTATTTATTCAGAGCCATAATGTTACATTCAAAGGGAAAATTTGCTCCTTGCTTGATCAGCACCAATTCTGATATTTTTCCTTCCTTCCCTTTACTGTGTCTCTTGCTCTGCATTTTGCTTTGCCTTCTGTGCTAGAAGTCCTGTGTCTCTCTTACCTGGAGGACATCCCCCACAGCCCTTCCCCATTTTCTTTGCAATGACAGTTCCACCTAGTCCACCTAATTCCAGTTAGTGCTCCATGATCCAGCCTGCAGGACAGCTTTGGCACTGCCTTAAAGGCAAGAATCTTAAAGCACCACCAAGACACCCCAACAGGCAGGTAGTGCTGCTGTGGCTCCGGGGATGCTCTGCTGTTGAGAGCTGTGTCACCCCTGCCATCTCCCAAGGGACAGGGGCTGGTTTGAGCCCTCTCTCGGAAGTGTACAACACAGCTTAAGCTGTTTTCAAAGTTTTCACTTCTTTATGGTTCAGATGCTGCATCTGATGATTGAGAAAGGTCTGGTTTCTTTAAGGGAATGAAGGGAAAAGGAGTAGGAGTTGGGGCCCAGGGCGATGTCAGTGTGGGGATGTGGAAGCCAGAGACACAGCAGAAAGCCACGATGCTCTGGGCTGTGCTGATTGATCTTGCACTTAAAGCAAATATTTCTGAGTAAACAAGAAAGTGCACTCTTTTGTGCAAGCCAGTGTTGTAGCAATCAGCTAATTGTGAGCAGTGAGCCCTCCCTAAGCTGAGCTGTGCAGGGAGACAGTGGTGCCCATGCTGAGCCTCCCTCTGCGGGGCTGGGAGCTGTGGGGAAAGCGCAGATGGGTTGCTGTTGTTTGGATGCAGCTATTGAAAGCCTTTGCCTACACTTGAGACTGAAACCTGTGTCTGTGGCACTGGCCTTACTGAATAAACATCCATTCAAGAGCAGAATTTCCCACTTATATTTTCCATTTGACAACCAACAGACATGCACAGACACATTGTGAGCTCCTGCATGGAGGCAGATTGAGAACTTTGTGATTCTATTTTTCACTTGCAGTCTAAACTCCACTATTAAATATCTATTTCCAGTGTCGTTTCNGTCCTTCTTTTCCCTGTCAGGGAATATTTGTTTTTAGGACCTTTAGACTGGCAGCACTGGAAAATTAAGTCGTCATTTTGTCTGCAGACCTGCCATGTGTCCCTGGGCACAGGGCAAGCTCCCTGCCAGTGGCTTCAGCCTCTGCCTCAGAGGATCTTCCTGCTGCAGGTGTGAGAGGTAATTCACATTCCATGCCCATCTCTCCCCGTTCTCTTGAGCTGCCAATTATCCGGCATTGTGTCAAGTTAGATCTGGGGGGATGTACATAAGGCCCACAATTAGCTGGTGCTGGGCTGGAAACGCTGTGAGTACTGACAGTCAGACCTGCCAGTGAGACAAAGCAAGTGGGGAAGGACAAAACAATCTGGACACAATTAGAGTCCCTCCCACCTTCCCCCAAAACCCCTTTCAAACACAGCAACGTGTGTCTTCCTTCAGGGATGAAAAGGTTTGGGCTTCATCCCCCATCCTCAACCTCCCACTCCTCTCTGTACATCTGCTCTTGTGCTTTCCAGCAGGGAATAAATGTTCAATCCCACAGGGAATTGTTCCTGCAGTGTCTCTGGCTTGGAGCATAGCTGGAGGTGGTGGGTCTCCCAAGGGAAATTTCTTCTCATGAGGTTTATGGCTCGGTTTTGCAGATTTAAGGGAGGCTGCTGCTGTTCTGAATAGGAGATGGAAGTCGAGAAAGCTGTAGGAAATGCACCTCCTGAAAACTTTTCCATGCACCCCCACTGATTAAAATATAGCCTACTTCTTTCTCCTGCTTCCCTCATAAAAGATGTGTTGGGTGGAGCTCATCTGTCTAGAGGAAAGGAAGGCAGGGTAGTGCAGGCTGGATTCTCTTTCTGTCTGTCTTTTGATCCTCCTGTGTAAGTTGAAGGTTTTAGAAATTATTAAAAGCTTCATGCAGGGTGTGAATACTTTTCAGAGGAGACTGAACCTGCAGAACTAAGTTCCAGCTGTACAGTTTCCTCACAAGCTCAGGACTGGGGTATGAAATGCCATCACACTTATCAACATGGTCAAAAGAGCATGATGAATGGGGAAGTGGGTTGACTTCTACACATTTTCAAAGCCTTGTTTTAAACTTACTCTTAACAGCTTTATAGGAGATATTAAAGTATAACTGGAGAACATAATGCTGACTGAAACAGGCTTTCTGTGATGCAGGTTTTTAGGTGCATAACAAGGTTCTCTGCTCTCTTAAGTGGCCAAAAAATAGCTAATACCTGGCATGGTGGTGTAGTGTATTTAATCCTTCTGGTTAAAACGTGTTATCCTTTCCCTTTAGTCTTTCTGATAGGCAGCAATCACCTGTCACTCCTTTTTAGCATATCCCACACATTAAATGAATGCTTCAATTTTGATAGTGAGTAATAATGAGACCAACTTTGCTCTTAAATTGAGCCTGTGGTTTCCAAAGTGCTTAAGAAACTCACAGCTAATTCTGCCACTGTGTATTTAACAGTAATTTTACATACTTGAAAACCTACAGACTGATACTAATAAAGCCTGTAGTCATAAATCATGTTTTTGATGAAGAATCCATTCTAAATTATCAGTCATTTTTTCCCCTAGTAGAATAAATTGATGTTGAGCTGGGAATGAAACTCATTTCATGAGAAGTTCAGTCTTTTATCCCAGTTCTGAGTGTTACTGTCCTTCCACCCACAAGGTATCACTGATTGTGTGTCAGTAGCAAATATTAACCCCCAGCAATATTTCAGGCTGGTAGGAGGGAGCTCTTTCATCAGTCGGTTTCCTTGCTCGAGTATCAGCAGTTTAAAATAACCAGCCATTTTTATTATCTGCTTTAAATGTTACACTGCTGAATCCAGCAGCCCTGAAGAACACGGCAGTGTCTGAAGAACCTGCTCATGCTGCCAATGTTCCCTCTAAACAGCAGGGAGAAAAGAGCCTCTTGGTTCTGCAGCAGCATCAAAAGAGCTGTCGTGTGTGTAATGCCCTGTCTTCCAGCCCGCAGTCTCGGAATGTGAGACTCCCTTTATCACATTACAGTAAATCATCTGAGAAACATGCACTTGGGGATGAACAGGATTATGTTTTCCTTAGTACCTGATTGGTTTTTTCAGCAATCCTTTCTCGGGCAATAAAGACTTGGCTCTTTGCAAACACAATGGGTTTGGGGGCTGTCACCTGCTGGGTGGGAAGAAGTTGTGTTGGTTTGTATCTCAGGGCTGTTCAAAACCAGCTTGACCATCTTCTGTCCTAATAGCATTAAAGTTGTCCCCCTCCACCAATAAACACACCCAGAACTGAGCTCCCTGGGTGTTCTCACTTAGGAGGGCATCAAGACATTGAGCTCAGGTCTGTTGTATTTGTTGAAGGGCTCCTGGGCACAATTTTTAAGCTCTGTACTACATTTCCCCTCTGTCTATCAGGAACAGGAGTACCTCCACACCATCAGTTCTGTAGGTTGGAACAGGAATTCACTGCTTCTGGGCTTGTGAAATGGAACTGCTGATTCATTTCATGAGGACTGACTTGTGTTACCCATTAGAAGAGTCCAAGGCACTCTTATATTGAAGCACATCCTACTTGGATGATGGCACACCAGAAGAATACAATAGTTTCTAGTGCTTTTTCCTTCCCTATTTATTTACCATGTCTGCTTTTTGGCCTTTTGGAAGGGCAAGGTGAATGACCAAGACCTTTCCTGCAGCTGAAGAGGCTAAACACCATGTTCCTAATCAGGAGATCTAGAGCTGTAGTAGTTAGCTGAAGATTTTCATGTTTTCTCTAAGGTCTTCTCTTGTAAAACACTTTTCTTCATTGAGGCCCAGGAGTTATATTAACCATCCTCATAGTTTCTCCCAGTTAGAGACTGGGAAGAAAGAACTGCAGCAAACTGGTGTTTGTAACAGTGTGGTGAGCAATTAGCCCTTGGGACACTGGGGTTAAAGTGGAGGAAGGGCACAGTGGAGAGAGGCATGCTCCTAAAAACACCCGTTTCATCAGGCTGCCTGAAACAGAAGGATTTTGACATTCAAGAGGTTAGACCATCTGGTGTATGGTAGGCCTTGCTTTATAGATGTTTAACTTTCTTTTAAGAGTACACTGAAGAAGCATTACTGATTCCCATGCCATGAGGCTGTTAGACACGGAAAGCCTGGTGAAAACACTTGAGCAGAGGCTCTTGAAGGCAGAAAAGTGGTCTCAAGCAGTTTAACTGCTACTTAGAGTGTGCAGTTTGCTGTGGCATGTCCTTCTCCACCTACCCCCAGCCCAGCTGGGCTTCTGCAGGGAGTTATCTAAATGCTCTATGGGAAGGCACATACAGGCCTAAGCACAACATTCTGCATATAGTGCATTCTAAATATGTGTGTTTTGTATATATGTGTGTGTGTCACTGTATATATTCACAAAATAGCAATATAACTGTGGCAGTATTGGGAAAGAGTTTCAAAACAGATCAGCTGGTGTAAGAGTAGGGCTCTCCTTAGTTAAGGCAATGAGTGTCCACAAACCAAACTCTTCTCTGTGCCTGGAGAAGTCCCATGAAGGACAGGAGGAGCTGTTTTCCTTCTTTTAAAGAGTTGAAAATTAGTGTTCCATCACAGGTTTTGCTTTCCAAGAATATGCAAGTAAGGCAGAAATGCATTCATACATGGATTTTGTGTACTTTGTTATAGCTGTGTAACTGCTAGTGCTCTTTATCAAAAAGCTATGGAACGACTTGGATTGGAAGGGACCTTCAAGATTGTCTCATTCCAACCCCCCTGCCGTGGGCAGTGACACTTTCCACTAGACCAGGTGGTGGAAGACTGCATGCAGCCTGCCCTTGGACACTCCCAGCTTCTCTGCCCAACCTGTCCCAGGGCCACCCCACCCTCACAGGGCACAATTTCTTCCCAATATCCCATCTAACCCTGACCTCTCCAGCTCTCCCACAGCCCCTTTTTAGGCACTGGAAGGGGTTCTCAGGTCTCCCTGGAGCCTTCTCTTCTCCTGGTGAACAACCCCAGCTCTCCCAGCCTGTCCCCAGAGCAGAGGAATCCAACCCTCTGACCATTCTGGTGCCTCATCTGGACTCTCCAGCAGCTCCGTGTCCTCCCTGTGCTGCTCCTAGGGGAGTGGGAACTTCACCGGGCTGCCACAACTTCTAAAATATGATTTATATGCATTATTTATTTTTCTTTTTTCTAATCAGTAGGATTTGCAGCTATGCAATGTGCATGCACAGTTAATTATCTTTTGGTGTTCTTTTGTTTTTGTTTGGTTGGTTTTTTAATCCAGGAAGGTGGGAATAGTGGCAGTCATTGCTGAGAGTTGTCAGCATTCACGTTTTGTGTGATTTTCAACAAACTGGGAGCTGCGGCTGTAAAAGGTCCAGTGAAACATCACAGAGAAGAGGAACTTTCCAGAGGGAAAGGACTTTAAGCAGCCAAGTCACTTGAGCATGCAGGGTCTGAGTTAATTGCTGAGTTTTAGGCGTAAGAAACTGTTCGGTTTCTTACATTCATGTGGGTCCAGGAGCGTGTCAGTCTTTTCCATAATCTCCCCTTCCCCTGACTGCAGTTACACTGTGTGATTTTTGTATGATTATGGTTATTTGTGTCTATAGGATTTGCAGTAACAGAACTCTGATCTTCAAAGGGATTTCTTAGAGCTATTGCAATATGTTTTGAAAAGGAAACAGTTATTTGTGATGGCCTCAATTCTGATAGCTGAAGGATTTCTACGGTTGCAGTTACTCAGAAGACTGAGCTTTTGGGTGGTGTTTTGGGACTTTCTAGCTTAGAAAAGTCTTTTTTTGCATCTGGAAGTTAAATGTCAAATACTCCTGTCTGTCTGTGTTGTGCAGTCCTCCCCCACACTGTCAACAGGGCGCTTGCTTGCAGTGTTCTTTGTTGCTGCTTTGAAAAAATTTTCAAGGAAGAGGAGAGCAATCATATTTAATAATGCAATTACAATCAGGGGAAGATGTTTATCCTGTAAGATTCCAACTGCTGGAAAAGCCCTAGGGCATTCTGGGAAATGAGATGCAAATCTCCAGGATTACCTCTTCCTAAAAATACCAGAATCAAACAACAACAGCAATCGTTGCTCTGAACAGTGTATTAAATGATTAGTCCCTTATTGCCTGTCAAGAAGCTTTGGATTCTCCAGCCAAAGGACCAGTCCAAACTAAACATGGTGTTGGGAGCAATGTGTGAGCATGTTCCAGGCACCCCCTCCCTGCTCCCCTCTCTGTGCTGTGAAAACATCATTTAAGACAGTCTGCCAGCCACAGCTGAAGTCTTCACAGGTAAAAGCTCCAAGAAGAAAAGAAACCACATCTTGTTTTTCTCTATAATCCAAACCAGTCCCTTGGTTTGGCCGGTGGCAATTCCTAAATAAAGACACCTTTGGTGATGCTTTGTGACTAAACTCATTTGCAGACTCCCAGCTCCTGCACTAAGTTGGCCATGAAAAATATTATTCCTGGAGAGAAAGTTTTGAAGATCCTTCATTTGTGACACAGCAGCAGCAATGCATCCTGTGGGGCACTGGGTGCACCCTGTTTCTTTCTATTTGCTGGTTACCAAGCAGTGTTAACCCTAATGTCAGTTCTAGAATGACATCAGCTTTATTCTTTAAAGATCAAGTATTAAACATAACCATTTCAAGAACTAGTCTGAATTTAATTTCAGTAAAATGTTAGTTGTGAAAACCTCGGTGTTGGCTCTCTAGATTTAAGCCTTCGTTGAATCTGAACTAAATTACAGACCTGTGTAGTCAAGCACATGAACCAGGGCCAAAATATGCCTTTCAGTCAATTATATAAAACATAAATAATTACGTATGATACTGAACTTGTATCTACCCAAACTGAGTTTACACATTTGAATCCATTTGCACTGGAAACAAAGGATTCAAACATCCCTTTTTCTTTAAGAGCTCATTAATGAGGGCAGGATCAATGTACTTTCCATTTTATGTTCTGGGATTCAAGTAGATAGATTAAAGATTATTTGGAATTAACTTTTTAAAAATTTAAATACATATTTTAAGATGTCTTAGTGATGTTCTTGTACTAAGTTGCTATGATTTTTGGGAGATTACGTCCAGCATATCAAGGTTCTTATTTTGATAGACTGCCTTTTTTGGGGTGGTGGTTTCACTCATTGTGACTTTACTCGAGTCTGCTCCCTGAGAGGAGCTGCACGTTGCAGGTTTGCTGTGCTCTGTTATCCCAGGGGGGAACACGAAGGTTCGTTCATGGCCTTTGTTCACTTCCCTTTGCTTCACTGCATGCTGTGTGGGGAGGCAGCTCGGGGACGGGCTGGTGTCACACCCCCTGTCCCCATTGCCCTGGGAGTTTGGTGGCTCCTGGTGAGTCCTGGAAGCTCAGCCCTGTCTGGCTGCTGTCCCTGGGTCTGCTGAGCCGGCGGTGCTGGGGCGGTGTGAGTGCAGATGTGCTCTCAGACATCTCTGTGCAATCAGATCCAGAAAGTTCAGGTGGCTGATTTAAAAGGTCTCTGCTACCACAAGGTAATACTGTGGCATCATTTCCTAGCTTGCTTCTCCCGGTTGAAGGACCCCCATGAGAACAGTGTCCCATTGTGGGAGACAGTGTTCATGTGCCTGCTTAAAGAAGCAGAGATGTTAAATGCATGATGGGCAGGAGCAGCAGCAGAAAGGGTAAATACTGTGGTAGGAGGTATTAGCATCTGTCACATTCCACACAATGAATTATGCAAATGGCAGGTAAATTCAGTTCATATGCATGGATTTGTGTGTATGTGACAGTTTTCTGGGTAGGAGAGTATTGATCGTGGCTGCTGTTTGTGGCAAGCCACAGCAATATGTACTGCAATGGGAAAAGAGCTGAGGAACAGTTGCAGAAGGTGAAGTGATAAGACAATAAGACAGAGACAGAAAGCAATAAGAAGTTAAGACATGCCTGTGTCTGGAAGGGACTGTGACTTGCCTGGGGTAAAGAACACATCATGGTGAGGTTTTTCCTCCCAACGTCAAGTCCTCCTGTCCCCTTCATCTGAAGGAAAAAAGGGAGACTTCAGATGTATTCATAGGTTTTCCATCAGTTAAACATGTGTCAGAGAGACCCCACACACTTGCAAACAGGGCCACTGGTTTGTACTTTAGCCTCTGCGATTAAACTGGGACTATGAGCAGAGTCTGGTCCTTAATTTAACAACCCAGACTAACCCCTGCCTTTAGGCAGCCACTCCTGGTACAAAAGGAGGAAAATCTCTGAATTTCAAACTTAGCATTACATACAACACCCTGCAATGTGCAATCACTCAGACTTCACTGTGGGCTGGATGGCAGAGCAGAGATCCAAGAGCCCAACCTGGAATGGAGCAGCTGGGGCCAAGCTGGTGCCACAGGCGTGAGGAAGCACTGCCAGGGCAGTGAGAGTGGAGCTGCCATTCCAGGAGTCCTTTCTCAGCCCTGGGGATATCTGAATCTGAGCAGAGTATAAATATTTCCCCTGGACCATGTTGCTGGTAGATTTGTCATGAGTTGCTTTTCCAACTGTACCAGGATTAAGGAGTGAGGACAGAAAGGGTGGAAAAAAGCTTGCATAAATATTTTCTGACACTTGGTGTAAACATGCAGAGATCATCAATTTTGTCGATAGTCCCATTGAGATCTTTGTGTGACTGAGGCCTAGGGAAGAGCTTTCCTTGACACATGGAGCCCACTTTAACCTATGCAGTTTGTGTAGCCAAGAGAAGGAGATTTGGGAGGAAATGCCAGGTGATTGTTCTGTCTTATGCAGGGGAGATCAGGGCCAAGACTAATCTTTATTTTTACCACTAGCATGATCAAAGAGAGGGGAAGAAAACCCAGCTGTCTCTGGCCAGTGAAGCAGGGGCTGTGCACTTGCTTATTCCTGATGCCAGAAATCAGCATCTGCTCTGCCAGGTTCAGTCATCAAACAGGTTTCCTTAGGGGAGCCAGCAGTGCAGAGCTGCTGAGTTGGAGTGACTGGGTGGGTGAACTGGCCTGTTTGATGGGTTTGAACTGGGTGGGGACAGGGAATTTAAATCCTGATCACTGTCATACGCTGTAGTGATGGCAAGGCAGCTGTGCTTTTAGCTGTTGTTGCCAGGCTGCTTTTGGAACTGTGTAGAAATGATCCTGAGGTTTATGTTACTAAAAGAAAGGGCAGGGGGGAAGGAATTCTACCAACTGAATTGTGTTTTATTAGCTGGTCGCAGTGGGCACAGGAGTTATGTAGCTAAGCTGCTCCAGTTCCTTCCAGGAGAGGTTACGTGTGTCTGCATTGTTAATAAACTGAGATTAATTTATTCTGTGGCCTTGGCAGGCTCTGGTAAACTGAATTGGCTGTAGGGAATTATGGGGGAGAGTATTAGATGTCAAACTCACTTTGGTCCAACAAGACAAAGAGTTTTGGTATTGTTTAATTTCTGGAGTCTTCTTCGAGTTTGTTTGTAAGTGGGAACACAGTTCTGCTCTCTGGGGGTGTGTGGGCAGTGGGAGGGTTTCTTTGTCCACACAGAGACAGGTTATTGCAGACATCTGCTCACTTTTCCATTACCTTGCTAGCCTTGTCTGAAGGGTGTAGGATGCTGGCAGTGTGGATAGTCAGCTTCTGAGTCACAGGAATATGCAAATAGGGATGTTGTTGATGTATTGACCTTTGGATAATTATCTTGATTTGTTGGCATGTGACTTATTTAGTCAAGGAGATTATGTTGTTTAAAGCAAACTGGTGAATAACACAAATGAAGGGCAGTCCAGTTCTCCTCCTTTGTCAGAGCAAGGGCACAAACCCAGCTTTAAAAGCAAAACCCATTAGAGTGGCTCAGTTGCGAACAGAAAAAGGGGAGCAATTTCAGTAGGTATTGACCAAGAAAAGTTCTAGGCCTATTCTGCAGTCTGGAATGTTCATGAGTCACTCCAAATATGCAGAAATCCAAGCTACAGCATTTGGGTGTAGAGCTGAGTTTTTCCCTAGGTTTGGGTTAAGATTGCCTTGAGTTTTCCCTCTGACTCATTTGAACCATAAATGTGAGCAAATGCTTGTGACTTCCACACTGCTGCTGGTGGTGTATTAGCGAAAGGGCTTACCCTGCTCTGGAGCAAGCAAATTGTTGTTGCTCCTGATTGAAACAGCCTGGAGTTCCCAGATGCATGGGATGCAATGGCACTGTTTTGTTTGGCACCTGCCCAGAGTCTCTCCCTGGTATCTTTTGTTATAGTTGCACAAGTACTTTTCCCATTAAAGGAATTAATTCTTGCCTGATCAGCCTTAAGAGCCAGGAATAAATGAAATACAGCCTTTTCCATTAAATAGCATTGTGGGTCATGATGAAGAGTAAAAAGGCCATCCCCTATTCCATCAGGAAAAAAGAGTGCTTGCTTTTCCAGTTTGCCTGAATGATTCTATGGGTATGTCCCTAAATCAGAAAAATAGCCTTAGAACCCATGTCTTTCTAAATTATCCATTTATGTATCAGTGTTGATCCTTCCAACTTCTGTGTATCCCAGCCCTGAAATTGTGAGCAGACACTTTTGGCCTGCTGCAGTCCCAGTGCAGTTTGTAGGTGTCCTGGGTGAGAGGAGTGGTGGTCAGAGGTTAATTTAGGGGGAAAGTGTTGTGATGTGAGATCCAGGCTCTTAGGACTTGTTCCTATTTAGTTCTGCTCTTCCCCCAACATTTGTTGCTCAGAGAAGCTGTGGCTGCCCCATCCCTGGGAGTGTCCAAGGCCAGATTGGACAGAGCTTGGAGCAACCTGGGATAGTGGGAGGTGTCCCTGCCCACGGTGGGGGTGGGAGTGGATGGTCTTTAAATCACTGGATGATCACCTCCTCTAAAAGTGCAGGGGCTTAGTTCTACTTTTGTTTTTCAGAGTATAATTTGGAAGCAACTCTGGTAGTGATAGATGGTATCAAACAGGTGTCACAGGAAGAATTTATCCCTAAGCTAATAGAAAATTTGTCCTCCTGCATGTTCTTCAACTCCACTTGTGAAAGCTGCGGAGTAGTTTGGAATAATATCCACTTCCATTATTTAGCTGCATAAAATACCTTGAAGGCAAATAGCGCATCTATAAATTAAGCTCCTGAAGTGTTGGTCAGGTTACTCGGGGAGTTTTTGACAGTGAGATTATTGACGGTGTAAAGTGATAGTTCTGCTCTTGAAAAGCTCATTCTCCCAACACAAATCACAGCACTGCCAGGATTTATTGAACTGCCTGATGGAGAGGTACCATACAAGCCTCTATTAGTCCCTTTCCTCAGCTTTGCCATCAGGAGGCTTTAAATAATTTTATTTGAAAGAAATGTCAGAGTGACAGAATTGGGTGCAGAAGGCCATAGATATTCCCTCTCTGCTCCACCCCGCCCCTGTTCTTTCTCTCATGCTCTCTCTTGCTCTCTCTATTATTTGATAATTTCAGAGCGAGAGGGCTTCCCCAGCCACATAATCGGAAGGTTTCAGACACTGTGTCTGCTCCTTTAGGCAACGCCTTGGTTGTGCTGCAGAAATGGAAAGCTTCCCAGCTTCACACAGTCCTGCAGATTTGTTTAGACAGCCAAGGATGCTCCTGCCAGGGTTGGGGCTGCCATGGAGGGTTGCAGTAGCAACTGTGAATAGAGCAAAATGTGTAAAGGTGTCGCAGCAGTGGCACTGTGAGGATCCACAGCCTTGGGGGAACAGAGGTGCAGCCCCTTGGAAGGCAGGTGGGAGAGGCTGAGGCTGCTCACCAGTCCCTCTTTCAGCTGGTCTGTGGTGAAAACAAGACCTCAACACCTCCAAGATCAGAGTTTCCCCAGTGTCTGAGCCGAGGGACTCTGACCTGGTGCATCTGAGAGGAGAATGTTGCTGTTCTTCTTCTTACCAGTTCTGTGCTGCTCCAGGTGTGTTACCCACGACGTGGGTGTGTGGTGCCCCACGGTGCTGGCACTGCTCCCCAGGACCCTCTGACCGTCTCTGTGAGCTGGGATGCTGTTCAGGGCATCAGTGGGGAGGGACAAATGTCCCTCTGCAGCTCCTTCCTGGAGCGGGCGGGTCCTCTGACAGGGGCTCTGGGAGTGCTGGGAGTGCTGTGGGTCCCTCTGACAGGGGCTCTGGCTGTGCTGTGGGTCTGTCTGATGGGCTCTGGCTGTACTGCCTTGCTCCAGCTGGGCTTTAGTTGTGTGCAGGATAAGTTGAGGTTAATGGTGTTGGATAAACATAATACCAGCCTTTAGTGTGACCTAAGTGACAGCAGGGTCAGGAGGGGATTTATCCTCAGCCTTTCTTTGTCCTTCACGATGTTGGTTTCGTGCTGACCTGTCCCATTAACAGACCAGCAGGGCTGAACTGGCCACAGAAATGAAGATCCCGCCCCACTACTACATTGATGTATTAAATGCATTTAAACACAAAAGCTATAATTGATCCTCAAGGACATGTAACTGGGCTTTAAGTTAATTGTTGTGGCATTTTGCTGCCTCTGTCTGTACTGTCCCTTAGAAAATTGACACTGTTTTAGGATTCCTGGATTTCCCTATAGCCTGTCACGTATCTGATCTGTTCCTTTCCCTGGAGGCAAATAAGAGTGGCTACCAAACAGCAGTTCTCCTGCTGCAATGTCGAAGGTATCTGTGAAGACTTTAATTTAATAATCTCAAGGTAAGGAAGGTTCAGATCTTGCTGCAGGTGGAGGAACCTGGTTTCTTGAAGCTAGAGCTCCTTGAAGCTGGGAGGACACTGTCCTGCGTATCTCGAGAACTGTTCTCTCTGTCAATGCTTTGGACTATGGAATTCATAGGGAGGCTCCTGAAGTCAGAAGATAAGACATTTGTGAGCATTTGTAACATGTGCATGTGGGCTCCTTGTGTCAGAGCAAGACTGATGGCTCCCAGGGTTTGGACATGGATAGGTCTGGAGAAAAGCACCCCTAATTTATTATAAGCAGACAGAAAAGAAGAGAGACGCATCTCTTCTGGCTGGCGAAGTAATTTTAGGAATTAAATGGACTCACAACCATAATAAAAGAGCCTTGTAGCTTTTAGAAAACTTGAAGAGTAGTGATTTTTACAATAAAAAATCTGTAGAAAATAAGAATCATGGTCTTGTTTTACAAATTCTTTTATAAAGGTGAGGTGCAGCTGTCTGTTCCCCTCCATAGGGTGGTTCTCATACCCTGTGATGTTAAGAATTTACTTTGTGCTATTCTGTCAGATTCTTCAAGAAAGCTGCCCTTTCATAGCATATGGAAAATAAACCCAAGGTGTACTGTACCTTGGTCCTTTCCAAGCTGAAGAAATACCTCCTTTTAATTTTCCTTCCTTTTTTTCAATGAAATTGTCCCTTCAGAGGCTGTAGTATCTCAGAGGGGGGATTGGCTCCTGTAGCAATTGGAAGAATCCATGATTTGTTCCTGTCCTCAGTCCCCCCTGGTTATATGAAGCTTTGAAGAGGAGATCTCTGGTCCCAAATGAGGAAGTTGCATTCCTTTTCCATCTCTTCAGTCCCACTCTGTCATACCCAGTCTTGGTCTGAATTGCAAACTGATTTCAGTTTCAGAACATATCTGATAAGACTTTGACTCCAAAGTGTTTCTCCCGTAGTTTCTTTACTGTCCCTGCCAGCCCCGAGCAGTAACGAGCCTGTAAACACATGGTTTGTAAGCCTATTACAAGCTTCCCAGTATTATAATACGATTAGTCAGCATTGACTCACTTGTTTCATAAAGGCAAATGGAAGGGATTCAGGGATTTGTTTATTTGGATGTACCAATTTGTTGCACAGTCGAACTTGTTTCAAAAAAGGCGGTTCCTGTTCATCCTCTGGCTCCCCATTTGCTGGGACACTGCAGGCTGTGTTTGCAAAATCCTCGCTTTCCACCAGCATTATCCAGCCTGCCTTTGCAGAGGAAATAATGTTAAATGGAGCTTTTTATTGAATACAAACCGTTCCCATATAACTCTAGAGAGTTAAATGTGGTACAGAATGTAAATTCTGAACCGCTCTCCATAGGATGTCCTTCTCACTTCCATCTTGAGGTAATTATGTCAAAATACATGCCACTGCTCCCATGGACTGGTGATCCAGCTAGTACTTAGTGTCTGAATTAATGTTTGGAATTGTTGCTGCTTTCTTTGTAACAGAGACGAGAACCCAGCTGGTTTGGGTTATTGGTAATGGATTCCAGTGCTCTGAAATCATTCACTCAAATCCAGCTCCAGTCTGTAGTAACCCAAAGTAATTATTATTTGATTGCTACCCGGTGATGTAAACTGAGCTGGTCATCTCAGCCTGGGTGGACAGATGTCCAAGTTAAACAGCACCAGCTTAACTGCTGCCAGGACTCTGAAAGTCTGTCAAAGACACTTAGATAAATTGGGCTGGGAGTTTTCTTCTCTTGCTTGTCATTTGAATGGAGAAAAAAGTCCAAAATGGAAAGCCCACAGAGCCTCTGAGGACTCTTACCTGCAAATGTTTTCTCTGGGATCATGGCTGAGGAGTGCAGAGTGGGAGGAAAAGGCTTATTCCTTGTCCCTGGATCTCTTCTGTCTGGTATCTTGTGCCAGGGAAGTGTCTCTAAGGCAATGTGGTGATGTGACAGCAGTGTGTGCTTGTGGA
Organism: Scytalopus superciliaris; assembly: GCA_013400415.1. Taxonomy (NCBI): domain Eukaryota; kingdom Metazoa; phylum Chordata; class Aves; order Passeriformes; family Rhinocryptidae; genus Scytalopus; species Scytalopus superciliaris. The sequence goes on from VXBX01007483.1 coordinate 133,149, forward strand.
TGGGCATGAAAAACTTTTTTTCTGCCTTCTAACTCTGTGGGGTTTTGTGTTGTGCTTTCTTGGAAGCTACATTTCTGTGTTTGTCCTGAAAGCCTTTAAAAAGAGGAGACTAAAAAACACCACTCTGAAGTAATTTGTAGTGGTTTCGTTCCCTTTTTTACATTTACTTTTGATAACACAAAGAAGTACTGGTTGTGGGACTGAGACAGCAAGAGATTTTGGCCATGCAGGGGGCCAGTGAAAGGCCTTTAGACCATGTAAAATCCCGCTTGTGTTCTCCGTGCAAAACACTATGTAGATGCAACAGAAATGATCACATAATCTTCACACTGCTCTTCTGGAGTAATTGTCACCATGAATTTTCCTTCAGAGGTGAGAAGCTTTCCTATCTCTAGCTCTTCATCAGCTGAACAGCTCGGGTAGAGATGCTGCTGTGTTTGGCTGTGGTGCATCCACACGACGCTGTGGGCACGCGCAATGGGAATGTGTGATTCCACTGCCTGCAGATCTATTCATCACATGTGAATATTGCCATCACCTGACAAAAGCAATATGAAATGAATGGGTTTGTGGCACAGTCTTTCATCACATAGCTGGGAGATACAAAATCTCTTGACCTTTTTAGCAGTCTTTTGAAGCAGAGTTGGGAGATGTGGTTTACTTGACATAAAGGTTCTTCTTTCCCTGCCACTGGAAGAGAAATGCGATTGTCAGCTGAACTTTTGGCTGTGAGCGAAGGTCTTACATTACTGTCTTTTATCTCTGAGGCTTGGCTCTTGGCCATGCATTGCACTCTGTTTGCTTGCTCTGACTCTTGGTTGTCCTCTTTGGGTTGTCAGAAATTGAGCAGCAACCTTGCCAAAGCCACTTCTCTGTTCCTTGTGCTGGAGTCGAGGTCGCAAAGTGGCTGAAGGGCTTTTGCCAGGGCAGTTCTTTCCTGAGGTTTGTTGTGTCCATTTTTTGTGTGCTCAGGTGAGGGGTCACCTGCATCTCCTGGTGTGGGGACAGCCCTAAGTGTCCTCTCTCTTACATGAGCTCCCCAGACCCTGCACGTGCCCTTCACGTGGAGGTGGTGGCTCTGGGGAACCTTAATGGCATTGGATACGTTCCCTGGTGTTCCCTTACCTAGCTGGTGAATACAATACTGCAGTGTTTGCATTAGTGGTGCTGTAGACCCTTAGGGCATTTATCTGTGAACTGTAGAATATAAAAAGCTGTGAAGAAAGCCTGTTTCAGAAAGTATCATACACTAATGAATTTCACAAAAAAAATTTTATGTTCCAGAGGAAACAAACTTCAAATGAACTGTCTTGGCTTGATTGGCTGATACACTGTTGTGAATTAAGACTGGTGTTACACTCCATTTAAAATTTCCAGTTGTATGAAAGCTAATTGGGGATGTTAGTACTAGTATTTAGGCTTGACATTTCTACATGTGTTAGTATAAACTTAAACAACCATGTGGTCATTCAGCAGTTAGCAGCATATGAGTCAACCAGCATGTGAGAGAGGAGTAAAATTCAAGTATTTTGTTCCCTGACCAGTGATCTCTGCTACTGAAATGGGATCTCAGTTCCTTGACCCTGAAAACAGCAGCAACAACAGGAGAAATAAATGCTGTAAACAGCTCTATAATGAAACCTCTCAGACAGCCTGTCAGCATGTGCTGATCTTTTGCCTTCACTTGCTGCTATGACAAATTAGGTTGACCTTTCCTTGATAGCATCTTAAAAAAAAAAGAAAGAAAAAAAAAAAAAGAAAAGGTGCTAGGATTTAAAAAGAGCCTAAGGGAATTAGGTACCCAGTGCTTATTGAAATTTAGCTAAACGTGGGCATTTAACTCTCACAGCTGCCTTTCAGAATTACACCCTCTATAAATTATACCCTGCTCTGGAGTGGGTGAGAGTATCAGAGCTGATGGCATAGGGCTGTAATTTAGCCAAATTGTAAGATATACCTGAGAAGTCAGGATTGATACTTTCCATGAGTTAGATTAGAGAGGCTCTGGCATGAGAATTAACAGCAGAAGCTGGTAAGTAAAGTCAGAGGAATTGCTAATCTCAGTTTTATGGCTCTCTCCAGAAAGCCTTTGGCACAGGACAGCACTGGGCAGTGATTGAGGCCCCTGCCAGGGGCTCCTTCATCACAGCACTCATTTCTTACCTGGCGGTCGCAGGTTCCCAAGATCTCAGTCCATCCTGCCTTTGATTTTTCAGCTGTTGTGTACCTTTCCACAGTTTACAAGATGACTTCTGTCCCGCTCCCCAAAACCACCCAGAACAGGGGCTTGAGGCTGTTGTGTTGGATACCAACAGTATCTGCCAGCCCTGTTCTTAGAGTGTGCCCTGCCATGGTCTTCAAAAGAGGGTGTTATTCTGCAATGATGAAACATTTCTCCTGATGCAGCTGTAATTAGGGCTGATGAGCATCCTTGGGGTCCTGCCTGGCTCTCATTTAAATCAGCAGGAGCAGAGCTGATCCCCTTCAAACAGAACTGCATTTGTGCAGCAGCACAGTGATGGATTTTGTTGTTTTCCCTGTCCTTAACGACAAAGGAGGAGCGAGAGAGATAATGTTGTGGGGAGGGGAGGGGTATTTGTCTTGGAACAATGATGAAGATAAAGATGGACAAGCAGGGCAATTTGTGAGTTTTATCCTCTATCCCACTTAATGGGCTGCAGTTATATAAAGAAATGGAGATCTCAGTTAATCTTTATACTGTCTCCTTGTTTAGGAACACAGCTACTTCAAATTAAATTAGCCTTTTGCCTCTTGCTGGAAATGATAGGGTTTCTTTGGCGTCCTTGTTTATTTTTCATTGATCCAGAGAAAAAGAATTTCTTTCCCTTTTTCCCCTGGGATGTTAAAAATAAAGGGATCACCTTTCTGTTTTCAGCTGCCATGGCCTAAAAAATGTAGAAATGAGAAATAAATTCACCACGGTTTGAAGAAATCCTCTTCAAAAAACCGATGGGGAACATGACAGAGTTAGAGAGACCTCTCCCTCAGAAGAAGAGTAATATATATTTTATTCTCTTATTAATATTTCATTGGCAAGAAGGTCAAAATCTACATTTAAATGGAAATATTTAAAAAGCAGAAGCATAATATTTGACTATCTGGAGCTTTTATGGGTTAGAGAAAACCAGAGGCTTGAACACATTGGTTCAAATTTCATGGGGTGGGCTGGGAATTCCTTGTGTAATTTATACAGCAAAGGAATCCTCCATTTGCCTTCATCGACACCTCCGATAAAGGGTTTATGTTCCTAATACAAAGCTCCCTTTTAATTTAAAAATCCTTTTAAGTATGTCATGTCAGCTTGAGTCTTTAGATGAGATAGTCTGACACTGCCTAGAATATTATCTGGGTAGATAGAGCCATCCATGGCTTGTGAGGGAGGACTCTGTTCTTTCTCCCAGGGCTGGGCAGGTGAAGTGCAGCAGTGTGGGGTCAGCAGGGGCTTTGGGGGAGCCTGCCCTGGAAACGCTCGGTGTGAGGGAGCTGGGGGTCACCAGCACCTCCTCTTGGTCCAGCTGGGGCTGTGGCCTCAGCACAGCACCTAATGCAGATCCCATTTGAGGGCAGGGGAGAATGTGGGTGACTTGGTGAGCAAAACCCATCTGCATAGAGGGGGTCCTGTAGATCATTCCAGTGAGGATATGAAGTGGCAGGAATGGTTCCTGCCTTATGCTCAGGAGCTGATCTGGTGTGCCTTCTCTTTCTAGTGCCAGTAGTTTTGGGTTTAACATCAGTCACCTGGGGCTGAGGTTCCCAGGCTGTGGCAGCTGTGCCACTACCCTTGGGTTTGCTAAGTCTAAACAGCATGAGAAAAGGAAATAAAAAGCCTAGTAGGCTGTATTTTCCTAATACAAAGGGGAAAGGATCAAATTTCATTTTCTCCCCAGCAGAAAACTGCTCATGTCTGTGCCCTGCATTCATCTGAGAGGAGAGTTCAACATCTTTGTCACTGACATGGACAGTGGGATCGAGGGCACTGTCAGCAAACGTGCTGATGACATGGAGCTGTGTGGTTGGGTAACATGGTGAAGGGAAGGGATGGCCCATCCAGAGGAACCTGGAGAGGTGGGACTATGAGAACATCATGAGGTGCAACAGACACGGCTACAGGCTGGGCAGAGAGGTGACTGAGAGCAGCCCTGTGGAGAAAGACTTAGGGGTGATGGTTGAGGAAAAACTCACCATGAGCCAGCAGTGATAACTCACAGCCCAGAAAGCCACTGGAATCCTGGGCTGCACCCAAAGGAGCGGGGCCAGCAGTTGAGGGAGGGGAGTCTCTCCTTCTCCTCTTGAGATACCCCACCTGGAGCACTGGGCACAGTTCTGGTGTCCCCAGTATGAGAAGGACATGGAACTGTTGGAGCAAGTCCAGAGGAGGCCATGAAGAGAACTGAAGAACCTTTCCTATGAGGACAGGCTGAGAAAGTTGGGGCTTTTCAGCCTGGAAAAGAGAAGATTGTGTGGAGACCTCACATCAACCTTCCAGTGTTTGAAGGGACCTGCAGGGAACCCAGAGAGGGACTCTTCTTTACATACTGTAGTGATAAGAATTAATAGGTTCAAACTGAAAGAGGGTAAATTTAGGTTAGATATTATGAAGAAAATTTTCACTGTGAGGGTGGTGAGACACCGGCACAGGTTACCCAGGGAAGCTGTGGATGCTCCAACCCTGGCAGTGCTCAAAGCCCAGTTGGATAAGGCCTTGAGCAGCCTGGTCTAATGGGAGGTGTCGCTGCCCATGGCAGGGGAAATGCGACTGGGAGATCTTTAAGGTCCATTCCAAGCCCTAAACACTCTGTGATGGTGTGGGAGGGTGGGGATGGCATCCCTGTGCCCGTGCACAGGCCTGCACAGAGCCAGAAACTGTGGTGGGGCCGGAATGGGCACAGCATTCCCTGCCTGCCAGGGCAGAGAGTTGGGGAATCCCTGGCTTAGGGCACACCTCAGGCAGCCCAGGGGAGGGGGCTCAGAAGGGCTGGCCGGGGCTGATATTGATCCCCATCTGTGTCTGACACAGCCTGTCTGTAAGCACAGTGCCTGCGGCTCTCAGGCTCTGCACAGGAGTGATAACATTGATTCCTTACTGGGGCAGCAATATTTCACTGAGTCCCACTGCCTGGCAGAGGGTTGGCTTGGGTTGTTCTTACGTTTTGGCTTGTTGTTGATGTGGGTTTGGCTTTTAAATCAGCATGACATTGACTAGCAGCAGCCCGCTGAGTATTTGTGCAGATTGGCAAGACTTGCTTGCTTTGCCACCAGCGATTTCCAGCACACCTGAGCCTCTCAGGGACACAGGTAATTGTTGGGAATGATACAGGGGAGCTCAGTGCTACAGCCTAATGCAACAGAGAGATGCTCTGCTGCTGCTTGACAGACTTGTAACCAGATTCCAGTTTGTGCTGCATTGCCCCTTCATGTAACCCTATTAAGGAGCTGTAAATAGTAATATAAATGATGTTACAGTCATTTGTTTTGATGTATCTGAGCCTTTAATAAATCAGCTGTAGCTTGGCTAATAGGAATATGAGAGTATGGTGTTTGTTGCCAGCAGCTGCTAGTAAATTACAATGCAGTCATCTGTTTTACAAGGAAATTAAATGTTTGTTCTCTTGCTCCCTCTCCCTCTCGCATATTTTAGAGCATCAGAATTGTGCATGAGCCCCTGTTTTTTGCTAGGTGTTCTTTTTGCTCCTTTTGCCTGTGGCTGGGGTGGCAGGGAAAGCAGCCACAAGGAGGTTGGAGTCACTGCAATGTGTCAGCTCCAGGTGCCAGCACGGCTCCGTGTGTATCCTCCAAAACAACCACGGTCACGTTTGATTTTGCCTGGGTAACAATTTCTCTCATGGGTTGTCAGCAGCATTTGATCCTTGGACCTGCAACACCGACCTTGAAGAGCTGAGCTGAGGAAGTGAGTTTGGCAGTGGGCAGTTCCTTAGGCTGGGTTTGTGTCTGGGCCAGCCTGGCACACTTACCAGGCTGAGGTTTGCTCAGGGTTTTGCACTGGTGATAGGTGTGGTGTTATGGAGGTGTCTGTCCAAATTAATTCCTCATTTCACTTTCTTTGTAGGTTGTGATGGGATCTGAGTGCTCAGAGCTGCAGGAGGTTGGGATAATGTGTACGGGTGGTTTTAGCAAGATCTCTGCTCCTAACTGGAGGACTTGAAGAAGCATCAGACTCCAGAGAAGCTTCTTCTTGTGGCCTTGAGGCTTTTCATAAGCACCAAAAGGCTCTTGCAGAGTCACAGCCACCCTCTATGCTCCATCCTTTTGCTCTGTCCTCTTGTGAAGGAGTTGTGGAGGAAAGTTTGAGATTTCAGTATGAAAAACTAATCTCATCTTTCAGTGCTGTGCTTACCTCTAGATAAACAAATAAATGCAGTCCAGGGCTAGAAATTTATCTAAACTAGTCAAAGAAGTGTCTAGAATTCTATAAAAACCTTGTGATTCCTGTATTTGGTTAAAGAAGAGTTTGGCTGTACTCTTTATCTCATAAACTATTTCCATACTGTCACACAGTGATTGTTTTTTCTGTCTCTCACTGCAGCTGTGTAATAATTCATGAATCCAGACCCAAAATGGAATCAATTTTGCCAAATATTGCAATTAAAATGCGACATAGAAGCTGTGTTTGCTCTGTTTTCTGAATTCTTTTCCTGGCTCTCAGCTGCACCCACGTTCCCTGGTGTGACAACACAGGGAGCAGGAAGCAGCTCCATCTTTCTGGAGATGTTTGTCTTAACAAAAATTATCCTTGGCAAAGAAGGGATAGACTTTGCTTTAGCGTTCCAGCAAGTGTTCCCAGTGTCCACAGGGAGCTGGAGAAAATGTTTCCATGCACAGCTTTAGTTTAACTGGAGCAGTTGGTTTGTCCTCCCTGGGTTTAAAGGCTGCAGGAAGGGACTGTGCTGAACACCTTTCTGCAGGGGAACACTGCTCTGCTCTCAGTCTGTGCCCTGGGACGTGTGTACAGTCCAAGGATGACATCACAAATCTATGCAGTTTTATTAATAATTTAAAGGAGAAATAAATGCACTGGATGACAGAGATATTGTTCCTTGAAGACTGATTATTAGTATTTTGTTTATTATGTCTTATGGTCTGTCTTAGAAGAACCTCTTTGGTTTCTGAGGTTGATTTCATGCAAGGTTGCACTTCTTAATACATTTGAGGTCTGATTTGGAGAAATAAACTGTGTTATATTACAGATTAGTATGAGTAGCTTTTGTCAACACCCAAACATGGGTTGTGTAGAAGGGGGTACTGCCTGACAGATGAATGCCCTGAATGTTTGATTCAGTGACCATTTAACACCACACTGTACTTTTGTTATTATTGTTGTTGTTGTTAAATTTCTATTTAAAGTATAAAGTAATATTTGAAGTATAAATCAGTGAAGATGGAAGCAGTAACACAGGCACACATTTGTGGCACGCTGAAGATAGTGAATGTTAAGAATACATATGTGCCTGTTGTTGATACCTTTTGAAGGCAAAACTCCAGATTGGAAAAATGATTTATTAATAAATAGCAATTGAATTTGAAAGGGGTAAATGTTTCTGGTGTAGCTCTCTGAGAGAGGCCATCTCAGTTTCCCTGCTGAAGGCAATGACTGAAATCTTGCACACATCAGGGGGACAGAACAACCCTCCTAGCAAAGGTTTATTTTCTTTTCAGTGCTCAGCTTGGCTCTGCATCATTAAACCTCAAACTGCTTTGCTGACATCGGGCTAGGGCTCCCTCATTAATGAGACTTGTCATTTGCACATTCTGCAGAGCTGATACAATTTCCAGCTTTTACTCCACTACATTGTTAAGAGAATATTTTTGTCCTGAAGTCTCCTGGAGGCAGGCACCAGTTTGCTTCGAGTCCAGAACACAGAGAGAGTTTTACAGGAGTTTTTTTGTCCAGGAGTGCTCTCAGTGAAATGTTATTGATAACATTTGAGACACATTCCATTTCCTCCTGTAAAATGCATTGTCTCGGCAAGGTATCCCAGGAGTGGGTCCCTCTCCCTGTGCAGCTCCCACGTGGCTTGGCTGACTTGCTGATGTTCTCCAGACACACTTTATGAGCTATGTCACAAATTTATAAGGGTGAATTAAAATATCTGTATTTCATATGTCCACGGACTGGTGTTTTCTATTATAAAGCCAAACGACTGTGGGCTGTGATTTCTGGGCAGCAAAGCCTGGACTGGTTTCTGGATGAAGTGAGTTCAGTGGGACAGTGACACGCCAGGGGCTGTGTCTGTGTGTCTGGCTGTGCCTGCTCGAGCCCAGAGGGAGCTGTGTGCTGCAGGGAGAGCTCCTGCCTCCGAGGTGTTCCTGCTCTGTGCGGTGAATCTGCTCCTGCCACGTGTGCTGTGATAAAGGCAGAGGGTGAACAGAGAGCATTTGGTTTGTTCTGCTGCCTGAGCAGGCAGTTTCTCTGTGTGTGGAGAGCAGAACCTGCCCACTCCAGCTGTGAACAAAAGGAGCCCCTGCCCCCTCCTACCCAGAGCTGCTGCTGAGAGCCTGGGGAGTCTCTCCCAAACTACTCTCACAGTGATGCTTTTCCTCTTGTAATAAGAGTGGAGGTTGTTGTTTGCCTTTCCCTGCTGCTGTATTGAGTGAGGCAGCGATGCTGTGTGTGCCTCAGTGGTTGTCTGTGTGCTGGACTGATGGGCCTGCAATGTGGGATGGTTTGGAGGAAGGTGTGTGGCCCTGGGGCATCACCTGCCCTGCCCTGCAGTGCCAGTGTGGGTTTTGCACACAGATTCTTATCTGTGCTCTGGGAGGGAGGGACCACAACTGGAGTGCAAAGAGACTAAAAGAAGCAAAACCAAAGTGTGAAACTATGTGTGGGTCTGTATTGATGATGATATTATTAGTAGTAGTGTAAGTATTATTAAATAGTATTATAAGTATTAACAACAATAGTGATGATGACAACAACAACAACAATAATAACAATAATAATAATAAAAATAAAAATAATAATAATGACAGTCTTTAAGTAGTCATGAAATCTCTCAACAGAGACGTAAAAGATCTCATCCATGGCTCCTGGGTGTTTGTAAGGGGTCTACAAAGCTTCTTGAAGGGACACAAAGGGCAGGTGGAAGGTGTCTCGTGGTCAGGGCACGTCTGCTTTGTGCCATCTCCAGGATTCTGAAGTCACTTAGTGAGACAGTGCTGGAGAGAGGGACTTTAGGAGGATGTCCAGTGCTGTGCTGTGCATCTGTGCCTTGCCTTTGCCATGTCTGTGCCATGCTCAGAGCTGCTGTTGCCCTTGTGATGATCTGGCTCCATCCACTGGTCCTCTCAACTGGCCCCTGAGGCCCAGTGGGGAGGCACCAGATCTGACAGCACTGGACTGTCACTGAGACCATGGGAATTGTGAAATAGCAAACTCCAAAGGTTCCTCGAGGGGAGTGCACCTTTGGGCTTTGGTAGCTCTGTGGCAGACTCTGAATTTTGGGGACCTTTCTCTCAATATATGGTGCCTGGCAGCAGTGCAGGGTGGACAGGAACTGCCAAGGAAAACTCTTGGATTACAAGCAAATGTTCCTGGGAGGGTTAATGCACTCTGCCAGCCCTGGGAACTGCCTCTGTCAGCTGGAGATTATCTGCAAATAGTATCTCTGGGTGATCTGAGTCAAAACTCAATCTCTGTGCTTAAAAGAGTAACGTCTCCATAAACAGGGATGCTCTGACAACTGCAGCGAACTCTGAGATAACTGACTGATGATCAGTGCTGTACAGATTAATGATGTCAGCTAAATGGGATTGGAATTACATTCTTGGAGTAGTTCAGGTTGCAGCACTTTCAATTTACATTAATTTCAGGTCAAAGTAGCTTTTCCTCTCTGCTGTTGCCGAAGGGCAGAGGATCAGAAGCCGGTCCCTGGCACCCAAGTACTTCGTGCATCCTGTGCTCAAGACAGATTGCTTGAAATAGTTTTTCCATGAGCTTGAATAAATCAGACTTAATGTATGAAGACTTGAAATGCATTTTCTAGGCTGTAGGAATATATATTTTGTAACAGATGCCATACAAATGCCTTGTGTCCTGTAAAAATATATAGACATTTTGAATGTGATGGGGAATTGCAATTTATAAGAGCATCAAGATTCTTCAAGCCAAAAAGCTACAGACAGTTGTAAGAAAGATTGTCTTGTCTGTCAGTGCAAATGCTATTATACAACTGAATCATAACTGGCTGCACTTGACTGGCTGCATCTGAACTTCTGTCAGCTGTTACAGACAACTCCATTCTCTTTGCAGGGTTTTTTTCCCTTCCCCCAGGAACTCAGCTGAACTTGTTCTCGTACAGAGATCTCTGCTATGGCTGGAGCATTTTGTTCAGATATTTAAGGTGTTTCTATTTGCTGCATTAAGACTTAGCCCCATGTCCAGGGCCAATACAGTCAATGGAGTTGGCAGGGCATCGAAATATGACTTGTATTTTAAACATTACACCAACCAACTGACTCTCAAGGTTCTTCCTCGAAATCTTACTTTTTATTGCAAATTAGCCCATCAAAACCATCCACAAGTAGCTGCCCTGGAGTGTATCTGTGCATTTAAGTATAGGATACCCATCTGAACTTCAGTCATTACACAGGAGTAGTTTGGCTGAGCAATTTAAATATCATAAATCTTTGTCACTGTAAAAATGTCATCTTTCTGTCAGACAAAAATCTGCCCTTTTCCCCTTCGTCTTTTAACCAAGTGGTTACGTAAAGTCTACTATTGCAGTGCTGAGGTTAGAGGGCCCAGCTGTGTGAAAGCTGGTGGTTAAATGCCAGGGATAACATGCTTTTAGAAATATTTTTGGAAATTTAGTACATTAGTAGTGTGGTTTAAAAAAAAAAAAAGAATAGTTGTCAGCTAAAAGCAGAGCTTGCCTTGGAAAAGGAATAAATAATGACAAAGTGTCAAAATATTAAAAAAATACGGACAAAAGTTCCTGTAAATTGCATTAAAAAGTTCATTGACAAATATTTGATACGCATTTTGTGCTGTGTCAACATTAGTTGAGACTCCTGATATGTTTACCTTTGGTAATGCTGGGGTTGTTTTTTTTCCCTTAAGTAGGTTATTTATTTTTAATGAAACAATGTAAAATCCATTTTTAGCTCCCAGGAAACACTGTGAGCTTCTGAGCGCAGAGTGCTGTGGGTGCAGCAGTGAAAAGGCATTGGGCTGTGAGCTGGAGCAGCTCTGGCTGAGCCCCCTCCCTGAGCACCACTGCGGGGTCATTGCATCGGTGCCCACCCCTCTGCTGATGGCCAGGGGCCTGGGGGGGCTCAGCACAGAGAGCACTGAGCCCCTGCCCTGCACTGCTGCTCTAACAGGGGCACCAGAGCCCGGGGACCAGCGGCTGTGCCGGGGTGGGACTGAGCGGGTCTGAGCCCAGGCTGGGACTGACCCTGCGGAGCTTTGGGTGGTGACCTGGGCTCAGGACTGCTGTGCCTTTGGGGTGCTGGGACTTAAGGGAGGGTGAAAAGTGGATGTGAAGCAGAGAACCTGGGAGTTAAGAGTTTTGGTCACACAATATAAGGAAGATATGAAGGTCTTAGAGAGTGTCCAAAGGAGGGCGATGAGGATGGGGCAGCGTGTGAGGGCACTGAGGGCACTTGGGGGGTTCAGCTGGAGAAGAGGAGACTGAGGGGAGACCTCATTGCAGGGGAGGGGCAGAGGAGGGGCAGGCCCTGATCTCTGCTCTGTGGGGAGCAGGGACAGAGCCAGGGAATGGCCTGGAGTTGGGGCAGGGCAGGCTCAGGTTGGATCTCAGGCAAAGGCTCTTCTTTGCCCAGAGGGTGGTGGGCACTGCCCAGGCTGCCCAGGGCAGTGGGCACAGCCCCAAGGCTGCCAGAGCTCCAGGAGCCTTTGGCTGATGCTCTGGGGCACAGGGGGTGACTCTTGGGGCTGGGACTGGGCAGGGCTGAGGGTTGGACTCCGTGAGCCTTGGGGGTCCCTCCCAGCTCAGCACATCCTTGGATCCTGTGGTTCATATGACACTGGACATGGCACTTTTTCTCTATATAACTTTTTAAATCTCCTGGGAAATAGGCTTAAGGCTTGTTTTTAATTTTTTTTTTTTTCTTTTTGGCTGGTTTATTTTTTCTCTCCACCTTTCTGGTGCAAGCTCAGAAGGCTCCAGGTTATGAAGTTGTCAGTCTACCACAGAATTAAATAGCAGTTTTGTCCCTGGACTTTTAAATCACCTGCAATTAGGGCACTCACATGCCTGTTTTAGCAATACAGAATAGGGCTAATTCACATGGTGCTTTAAAATAAATATTTTTTAAACAGGCCTAAAGCTATGGCATATATACTTAGCCCTTAGCCTACACTGATTTGATCTGTCAGGCAGTGTTTGGAATTAGTGGGCCACAGAAATGCTGTTCGCTGTCACAAGCTTGTTTTAGCTTGGTCCTTAATTTAAATTAAAAATACTCTTTATTTTCCGTGTTCTGATTAAGAGACATGTTTTAATCCTGTAGTCATTAGGCATCTAACTGTGGTATATTTTATTCAGAGTTCATAAGTAAGAATTGCTAAGTGATAAATATTTTACTTTCATTAGGAAGACATTCATCAGTATGGTTTTTTATGGTCTCATTTTCATTCCCAGTAACAGAGTTTATTCTACAGGTCCAGACAGGTCTTTTGATAACAACAGTGGGAATGGTTCTGGTTTTAGTCAAATTTTATTAGACTCTTTTTAAGCAATAATTCAGCAATAATCCCACAGTAGCAAATAGTTGTGTAAGGGGCTGTGGTCTCCTGTGGGCTTATTATAGAGAGGGAGGTATTTCTTTCCCTGGCATTACCACATAGTTTAGTGCTGTTTCATTCCCCAAACACTAGAGAGTTTGTTTCTGATTTAAAGGTATCGTTGCACTTAAATTTAGTGAATGGAATGGATTTGAAAAGGCACTGGCTTGAATACGAGGGGGGTGTTTGGCTGCCTGTTGGCTGCTGCCACTGTTTAGTCTCTGTGCATGTGCTTACCCATTTCCCAATGCACAGAGGTGATAAATGCAAAATATCAACATGTGATATTTTCCATTCAGTCTGCCAAGTTGCAAACAAAGCTCTTGGTTGGATGTGATCCCTTTTCAATAATAAAATATTTAAGAGGTACACAGAGCTTTTCATTTTCCAGGTGAAATCAAGCTGGATCCTGCCTCTTAGCATAGCCCTGGTATGGGACACACAGACCTTGTCCTAGAAGATGTTTTCCTTCAGAGACATTTCCCCATGGCCAGCAGAGCTTCTCCTCCTCAAGCCAGACACAGAACTGGAATGAAGAAGGAATGACCTTATGTTAATGTTTTTTTCTGACATCCCCAAATGTTACCATTCTGCTTTAGGACAAAAGAAAGAATATTCCCAGCAAAACACTGGCATAAAATTTTTGAGTCAGTCCCCATCCCAAAGTAGCTGTTGCAGAAGCAGAAGGAGAGCACAAAACCCCTTGCCCCCTAAACCAAGTTTTGACTCTGGGCACCCGTAACTGGACTGAGAGATGGAAAACACAGGGGTGATTGAGCCCCACTTGAATGTCATTCTCCTAAACATTGAGGGACAGTTTGTTGGGCCAAGGACTGGTTATAGAAGACATTTAAGTATTTGTCTTTGTCTTGGCATTTCTGTACTTAGATTCTCTGAGCATTTCCACATGGGAAGTGGAAGTGGTTAACTCCCAACATTGCCTTCATGAGGAACAGGGATGCATCTTGCACTCACCTGGAGAGAGTCAAAAGAGGAAAAAAAGCAAAGTATTATGTCTCTGAGACAGGCAGCCCGAGCGGGATGTGTGTCTGCATGAAAAAACTGTGACAGAAACAGGCAGCTGTCCCTGGTAGTCACAGCCAGTCCTGCACATTCCAGGGAGCTTGGCTTGCACTTGCCCCAGCCAGAGGGACACCTACCAGTGGTACATTTTGATAAAGAGCACAGCCTTTCCTGGGAAATCCTGCATAGCTGCATCACAGCTGTACCAACCCAAATTTGGGAAGCCTTGCTGCTGTGCCTGTTAACTTGTGCTGTTGGGTGTTTCTGTCTCAGAGATGGGGTAGCACAGAATACTTTACTATCACAGCATTATTTGGGCTCATCTAAACAGAGAAATTAGTAGGATTTTTTTTTTAAAAAAGCTTTTGAATTTGAAACAGTATTTCTTATTTTATCAACTTTTTTTTCTGGGAGTAACAAAGTTTATTGTATAGTACTTTTGTTCTATTTCTGAAGTGGTTTTAGTGAGGTCAGTATAAAGAACTTTCATTTTGGAGTTAGGAATAGCAATTCAGGAGTAAGTGTCTCTCCCCTTTAGTTATTTACTCTGTTTCAAGCCCCAGTCTGCAGGACCACATCTGCATGCCTATTTAAAACATCATTTCCTTCGTACAGAAGCACTACTATGGCTAAAATTTAATTCTGATATTTAACTGAATGAAATTGCTTGCAGATGACTGTTTGAAAGAGAAACAAACCACATCCTTGTGTGCTGCTGCACTTTAGAGGGTTTGCGAAATATTATACTAACGCAAAGAATGTGCCCCCCCTACTGAAGAGATGGATTTTGCTCATTCAAATTATACCAGCGCATTTTGCTTCAAAAATCATGATTTGTTATTGTTGCCTTACAAATAGCAGCCAGCAGAAATTGCAGAGAGCAGATTCAGTGCTGTCTTTTGTTCGTACTGAACCTACCACAGCGTCTTGCCTGACACTATTTCAGGGACAGATAAAAATTGCCACGGAGTATTTCAGAAATAATTGCAATAAAAATGAAGAGATTTTTTTTTTTTTTTTTTTTTTTTTTTTTTTTTTTTTTTTTTTTTTTTTTTTTTTTTTGTTGTTAATGCATTTTGCTTTAGGTGACTGAAAACATCTGAACAGCTGGACTCAAGTAGGAGCTGCAGAATAAGCTGTGCTAGTCCACCCTGGACCACACATAAATCCCATTACCAGCATGAATGAGAACAGTTTGCTTTCAGATGGGTGCAGAAGGGAGAGGAGGCATCAAGGGGAGTTGTTCCAAGTCACTTGGCAAGGTTTTGTTGACAAGAATGCTTTAATTCACAAAGCACTCTTGGTTTTACATCTTCCTTGGTACCCAGCATTGATTTTGGATTGGTTTGGTGGTGGGAACTGCCCTTCCCCACAGCTACCCTGCTGTGGAGCTGTAAGCTCAGACCTGCTCTGTTAACATTAATAGTTTTAAAAAGCTCAGCTCCATGAGCTGTGATTTGGGTAATTTGCCTCCCTGTGCTTGATTTTGTTGCTGGCAGTGGAAGGGCCGCAGAGGTGTCCGGAGGAGGGAGGAGTGGGCAGCTGTGGGTGCTGCTGTGGAGCTGTGTCTGCAGAGCAGGGCTGGGCTGTCGGGGGAGCTGCCCCTCCTTGCAGTCCATGCCAGAGCTGCTCCTCTGTGTGCCTGTCCCCAGAGGGGCACAGTGGGATGTACCCCAGCAGTTTTCTCATTCCAGGCCCATGACAGAATGTGGTGGATTTGCTGCAGATCAAAGCGAAGAAATCCAGAACAGATGGGTTAAATAGTTATGCCAATGCTCTGGTTTAACCCTATTGTATCTGAACTCTGTCCCCTTTCTAGTGAGGCAGAGCAGGCACTGCAATAAAGCTTTGTCATTTTCAGCTCCAGGTGTATTTCCAGGACCACCCAGCACTAAAATCAGAGACTTCTCAAGATAATGTGTTTTTTTTTTTTGGTTTTTTTTTGGGTTTTTTTTGGTTTTTTTTCTCCTGATAT
The DNA here is from genome assembly GCA_013400415.1 of Scytalopus superciliaris. Taxonomy (NCBI): domain Eukaryota; kingdom Metazoa; phylum Chordata; class Aves; order Passeriformes; family Rhinocryptidae; genus Scytalopus; species Scytalopus superciliaris. The sequence continues at coordinate 148,934 of VXBX01007483.1, forward strand.
TCATTTTGTAGGAGTTTTATATTCTGATCACAGAATCCCAGACTGTGCTGAGCTGGGAGGGACCCCCAAGGCTCACGGAGTCCAACCCCCAGCCCTGCCCAGCCCCAGCCCCAAGAGTCACCCCCTGTGCCCCAGAGCATCAGCCAAAGGCTCCTGGAGCTCTGGCAGCCTTGGGGCTGTGCCCACTGCCCTGGGCAGCCTGGGCAGTGCCCACCACCCTCTGGGCAAAGAAGAGCCTTTCCCTGAGATCCAACCTGAACCTGCCCTGCCCCAACTCCAGGCCATTCCCTGGCTCTGACCCTGCTCCCCACAGAGCAGAGATCAGTGCCTGCCCCTCCTCTGCCCCTCCCCAGGGAGTTGGACCTGCAATGAGGTCTCCCCTCAGTCTCCTCTTCTCCAGCTGAACCCCCCAAGTGCCCTCAGTGCCCTCACTCCAGGCCCTGAACCATCTCTGTGCCCCCCTTTGGACACTCTCCAATGGCTCAATCTCTCCCTTCCCTGGTGCCCCCCAACCTGCCCCACTATTGCAGCTGAGGCTGCCCCAGTGCAGGGCAGAGTGGGACAATCCCCTCCTGATGCCCCCCAGGACAGGGATGGCCCTCCTGGCTCCAGGCACTGCTGGCTCGTGGCCAACTGGCCATCAGATCAGCCTGGGACCAAACTAAGTCCTACTACCTGCTAAACTTGCTGTGCTCTTGCTGATTGTTTGGGTTGAGCTTTTGCTGCTGTGACTCGTCTCTGGGTAGGGGCTGACATTTCAGTGGGAACCCCCCTTATGTTGTTATTATCACGTTTGCAAGCTTTCTGCAGGGTAGTCATAAAGCTGATCTCTCCTTTGCCTTTAATCTTTTTGTATGGTTCTCCCATTTGCTTTCCTTCTATTTTTAGTTTGTGCCTTTTTTCACATGAGATGTCTGAGCTTTCTGAGCTGTTTCAGTGATTCTTTTGCCAGCCTCCCCCACTTGATTCTGTTCTGCTCTTGCTCTTTTGTTTTTCTCTATTCCCTTGGTGGATTCTTTTTCTCTGCTGCTTACTTTGTTTCCTTGTTATCTTTTGTTCCTCATTCTGCTTTTTCTTTCTTAGGGTGTTCCTCACATCCGGGTTCTCTCCCTCTTTCCCTCCTCCCCCCTCACTCTTTAGTCCCCTCTGCTACTCCCTAGACATATAAAGAAAGTGGGGGTGTCTGGTATCAGTTCTTTTTACTCTCTTGACTCTTATTTTTCCTTCTGTTGTCTTCTGTCTCCCTTGAAGAGATCAAATATCTTCCTCTTTTCACAGTGCAATAGTTGGCACCATTTAGTTTGTTCTAATTTTATGGTCCTTTGACAGTGAGGTGGGCAGGGAGCTGCTGGAGAAAGGGGGAAGGTGGGCAGACACAGTGCTGAGGTCTGTCCTGCCACCCTCCAAACCAGCTTTCTGCCCCTGTGTGTGACACCAGACCAAAAGTCCTGGTTGTGAGGGAAGGTGTTGGTGTTCCTGCTGGGACTGTCCTTCCTGGGCTCAGCTTCTTCTTGGTTCTTGCTTTTCCAGTCTGTCTCCCTTCAAATAACAGCAATAATAGAGCTTATGGTGCAGCACAGAGCTGTCATCAAGTTTTGGGGCTTGTTTCCAAGCCACTGGTGAGTCCTCACAATTATCACTAATCCTTACCTTAAGGGCAGATGTTTCAAAGGCCACTCAAAGGGGAGCTGCCATAGCTTTAAGAAACCATAAACCATGTTATGTGAATTAACATTCATCTATAGATGAGTTAATTAATTAAGCAAAAGAAAACAGTCTTTAATACTGTGCTCTGATAATTAAGAATGGTGTATCTGCCATTGGTAATCTCCTACTGTAACTGGGAACAGAAAAATTCAATTGTTCAACATCAACCTGTGAGCTTTTCATCTGTTTGCAGGCTCTTTTTTTTTTTTTTTTTCAATAATCCTTTATTAGCTTGTGCTAAGGTGAAGCACAAGAGCATGGAGGCCTTTCTCAAGATGCTTACTTAACCTTTAAAAAACCACTGACATTTACAGGAGGTGCCTCTTTCAAACCCACACCCTGCTCTTGCCCGGTGATGAGCAGTGTCTCCAAACACAACCAGCACAGCATTAACAAAGCCTCTCAGGGGGAGATCTGCATGCAGATCATGCTCTTAGTAAATCCTCAGCACTCCATTCCCAGACATTTTGGCCAACTGATGTGTTGGAACTGCACGGGCTGATCTCTAAAGGTATCTCTCTGTTCTTCTTGTCCAACTGGAAGGTTGCTGTGTTGTGGTTCCTCATCTAAAAGGTTGGTTTTTGAGTTTAAGCTCCAGGTTTGTCCTTTTGATGCTGAGCTTACCTGCTGAGGTCGAAATAGGCATCAGCTAAATTTAACAAAGTCACAAGGGGTGTGTATAAGTCACTAGGACTCCCATCAGGTGTGGTCTGTGATCTCTGAAATCAGACATGACGTCCCAAGCTGGGTGTGTGGCTTCTGATGATGGACCAGAGGCAGCAAGTTAAGTACACTTTCTATAGTGCACAGTACATTAAACAGTGTTAAAAGTCCCCAGTTAGTAGTTTACACACAGGTCCATATTGTGAAATAATTACTCCTGGTAAGGCCCTTTTCCTTTCTGGATCATGCAGTAGGTAATGCTGTGACTCTGGTGTCTTATTCAGTGATTTGCATGAAAAGTTCATTTCAATGCCTTTTTCAATTTTTCCCTGGTTAGGAGTCATGGTGTGAATGAGTGATAGATTTATGGCTTATGTGTTAAACATACATATATGACTATGTTGTGGGGCTTTTTTTGAATAGTGGCTTTTCAATGCTGTCTTTCATGCACAGCCCCTCTAAGGACTAAATAGAACAGGATGACTCAAGAGAGGAAGAGAAAGAAGGGTAAAGTCTCAGTTGTAAATAAGGTTTTACATGTAGCTCTTCTGAAATTACAACCAAGGTTTAAATGCTTGATTGTTCAGATACTTATCAGATAGCATCCAAAAATGTAGTGCTTTGTCTTGGAGGGACTCCTTAAAACTCTCTTCTATACATCTCTAGTTACCATATACTTAAAATTTAATAACATTGATGGTGTTTTAAAGTCCTGCACATTTCATGGAATTAAATGCAGGGAAGAAAGAAAATCTAGTAAGCCTGTCTGTGAGGAATAGCAAAGTGGATTTGGAAGCTGGAAACCTTCTTGTATATTGAGTTAGAAAGTGAGTCTTAAAGAACAGTCATGATGTTCACAGCAAGACAGTGATACATTCAGACATACCTGCAAAGAGTTTGCCAAGTAAGAATTGGCAGATGGCAGAGCTTAAAGATGCCATTTTTTTTCCCCTGTAGAGTAGGCTGACAGCATAGTAGGCAGTGTGTTAACTGGGGACTCCCCTTTTGTTCAGTCTATGTGGCAAAAGGGATGATGAAGTTTTGTACCACCGTGAGAAGCGAATCCTTTTCCACTGAGTTGACACTTCAGCCTGTAGTAAGGGAGTGTGTCAGTCACACCAGTTTAATGGCTGGTGAAATCTAAAAGCAGAGACTTCCCTGAGCAGGTGTGTGTTCTTCCATGTGGGATTCACTTGGGAGGAAAGCTCTTAATGACCCAGTTCTGGGATAAGGAAATCAAAATCCCTGTCCGGGATATTCCGAGGTGTCTGCTCTTGTTTCGTAGGGACTCTGAGCCTGTGGAGCTGCTGTCTCTGGAAAAGGGTGTTCTTCCTGCTTGTCAATCCACTTGGAACTTCACCTCTGCCTCAAATTTGTCATGTTTCTCTGGTAGCATTTCTTCTAGAGACGCTCTAACAGAACACAGCTCACTTTTTCTGTACATTGGTACTTGTGCTGGAGTTTTGGCTGCTTTATGTAAGCTTTATGAACAAAAGGGAGCAGAAGCCTCCCTGATGTGATGGTCTAACCCCTTAGGCTTGGTTATTATTTTTAATTTTTTTAATGAGTCCACTAGAGCACTAGTGTGTCAGTGTCCATTAAAGCCTTCAGTGGTACCAATGAGAAGTCACATGACTAACTAATAAATCTCACTCTGTGGGTTTTTTTATCTCTTACTGGCTCCCACACCCCCTGCCTGCCCACTGGCTCCCACAGGTAGTTTAGCTGCTGGTTTTTTCACTGGTATTTGTCTCTGCAGGGCACTGAAGCCCCAGAGCAGTAGTGCTGGGTCAGGACCCCACAGTGGCAGGTGGAGTACAAGCCCAAAACAGAGGCAGAGTTCTTGCATTTAGTAACAGGGTGTTTTTTTCTCCTAGGTAACTAGTGAAGTACAGAGAGGAGCTGTGAATTAAAGTTTGGTCAAGTTGGGAAGCAGCCCCACGAGCAAAATGTCTTTGCTTACCTTTACATGTTCTGCTGGGGACCTCAGTCAAAGAAATCCCCCATTGAATCTTTGCCTTGTGTTTGCTTTAGATGAGGCTTCCTTACTTAGAATATTGTCTTGTTTCTTGTTTAGGATGGCTGGGGAGAAGTGAAACATGAAGCAGTGCTGGTGGTGGGGCAGGGGACAGGAAGCTGCAGTCCCTGACAGTCTGGCAGTGATTCTTTGGCTCCAGTTTGTTTGCACAAACATTGGCTCTCACTATTAGACATTTGCAGGTGCCTCCATGCCGCAGTGCTCCTGGGGGTGTGAAGGTGAACAGCAGCTGAGAGTCAATAAGACATTTCTCTTTGCATGAACTGCTATGGATTACCTAGTAAAACATCTTTAAGTACCTTTAATTCCTCCTTTGGAAAGCAGCTGGCAGGGATCTCTGTTGGAGGGACAACAAGGGTGAGATGGATTTCTTGCTGTCTTTGCTACAGCAGCCCCTGTGCTTGTGCTTTTGGGAAGCCACTTAACACCTCTGCTGTCCTTGCCCTCCTCTGTGCTGTGTGAGCCCTCATGAGCCCTTTGGCTATTTGCACTCTGCTCCCCCGGGCCACTGTTTCATTTTCAGTTCTTGGGTGTCAGTCAGGTCTGTCTCTGATGGACTGTGCCATTTCCCTGGTCCCTTCCTCCCTGCCGTCTCCTACAGGCTCCTTGATGGCTCCCCTGTGCTGCCCCAGGGCTTCTTTAGGCTGGCCTAGCTATTTGCTCAAGGGTGTTTAAGGCTTCTCCTAAAGCTTGTCAGTCCTGTTGCTCAAGGCTTCCTACAGCTTTGCAGTCCCTTTCTTTGACCTCTCTTGGCCGTTTTCAGCCTCCCAAAGTGACTTGTGTTCATCAGGTATTTTTCTTCATGTTTTTTGTTTCTTCAGTCATTTTATTTTCTGTTTATCCTCGATTCCCTGTGAATCTATAAGTTGTCCTTCCTTTTACCTTCCCTATTCCCTCAGTGAGGACTTCCACATGCAGACTTGACACTCAGCTCATTCTCCTCTTCCTTTCACAGCTCTTCTCTGTGCTCATGACTGAAATCCCCCTATGTCCCACTGTGCTTTCCAGTGCAGGGGAACCACACTTGCCACCTTGCCCTGGCTGCCTGCACCAGCATTTCTGGGTGGAGATGCCCCCAGCCCTGCCTCCTGAGCTGATCACAGCAGCTTTAGTCTTCTCTTTGCAGAGCATTGTATTTATGTGAAAACTTCCTTCATGTTATCTTTTTTCTTAATCGCTTTTATCATCAGCTGAGTTTTGATACTGCCAAGTTCCCTAAACAAGGGATACTCTTCATGCTTAATGTCACTGAAACCAAAAAGTAATTTCATTCCTTTGCCATCTATTCAATGTTAATCCTCCAAAAGAAGTGTTTCACTCATCATCTGAGCCAGTGGTTTTAGTATAGGCTGTGAAAGCCCCAATCTTTAATTTTCTGCATGGAAGCAGAAGGGAGAGGGAAGAGGGACTGTGCAGTTCATCTGCTTTGGAACAGATCTGCATTGAACCCGTGTGCATTACCAAAGCCATGTTGTGTTGAGGAATGAAGGAAAGCAGAGGACTATACTGGGATTAAGCTTTCTTTTAAAGTAATGTGAAAATCCCTTCAGTGTCTAATGCTGGACTCCCTTTTGGCTGTGGCTGAGCAGGAGGTCAGCGTGCTGGCTTGCCCTGGCAGACAGGGCTCTGGTCTGAAATGCTGTGTGGAGATGGTGGAAGGTAACCTACTCTGATTCCAGGTTCAGGCTACTGATACACTCCAGCAGTTTGATACCACTTTGGTCTCAGTGAGAAGAGAGACTGGAAAATGCCCAGTCGCAGAGTGGTACACTGGAAAGTGCACAGAATTCATGGGCGGGAGGAATAGGGTGAGTTTTCCTGTCATCCCATTTTGAGGTCATCAAAAACCATTGAGAGAAGGTAAAAAATATTAGGAAAGAAACACGAGAAGCTTTTTGCAGGCCAGCCATCCTCAGTGTGTCCCAGAAGCTGCAATAGCCTGTCACTGTTGTCCTGGTCCTGAGGTACATCTCACACACGCAGGAGGGGAGCAGGAAGCCCACTCATGAGCGTGGCTGGGGCTCTGCTCAGTGCCCGTCTGCCTTCCTGGTTAACATTTTCCTTCTGAATTTTGCTGCTTCTTTTTGCTTTCTGCTTAATGAACCTCTGGCTCTTGCAGGGGCATTGTGAGCCTGCAACTGGACAAGGACTGAAAAACTGGTGCTTTCAACAACCCTCTGTAGGTAGGACGTGTCCCCACAGCCCTGGGTCTGCGTGTGGCTGGTGAGAGCACGTGCTGCGTAGCAACGTGGTTGTCAGAAAGGCTGGGAGCCACATCTTTGTGTTCTTTTCTGAGCCTTAGATCATGTTTTGATCTTATCTTGTCTTCAAGAGCACAGGTTCAGACTGCAGTGAGTGGTGTAACTGTAGTGGTTCCAGCTGGCCTCACCTGACGTCTACCTGTGTCCCCTGAAAAATGCCTGTCACTGATCCCAGTTAAAACATTGCAATGCGGTTGTGGTTCCTTGTAAAGACTGCTCACAGCTAAAGGGAAAGGCAAGAAGTGTCACTTGAAACAAAAGCCCTACTTAAAGCATTGCAAAATGTAAGGTACTAACAGGTTTTCCTAAATCTTTAACAAAGGTTATTTAAGAAGAGTTCAGCTGCTGCTATCAGGGGACTGTAGGCCAGTGCCTCTGTTATGATAAACCTTTAGCTGCATTTGTCTGCTTAATAGCTGTTGATGACAAGGTCATGTTCACACCTTTGAATTTCTGGGCCCTTGTGGCCACTAGAGACAAACCCGACACCTTTCATGGCTCATATTGCTCCTAAAAACTGACTTCTCTCTGTTGTGCACAGAGGGCCTGATACAGCTGAATACAAACTAAGCTCATGTACATCCATTCATTCCCTTCTCCACTCTTTATGGTGTCTCTCCTCAACTTGTTGGCTGTTGTGAGCACAAAATGTAGTTGTCTCAGCCCTTCCTACACAATAATAACTACTGGCAATATCTGATTTTCAGGCAGATTCTAGCTCAGTCATCCAAGGTATTTGGATCTCTTAATTGGGACGTGTGGTCTTGGATTTTCAAGAAAAGGCAATCCTCATACAACTGAACAACTCAGATGTGTTGCATAGTTTTGGTAACAATAGCCTGCTTGCCTTCTTCCCTTCTTGCTTTTTCCACATGATCCAAGACTGCAAGCCAGTGTTAATCTATCCCAACGTGACAATGATTGCAGTAGAATCTGACTGGCAGACATTCAGGCCCTGCCATTAGTTCTCACTGTGTACTGAGGTGTTTGGTGTAAAGAGGAATAGGGTTCATTTTTCCTCTGCCCTGGTCTTAAACACATTTTCTGCTTTGGAACAAGTTTGCCATGATGTCTCTGCAGGATGAAAACAAATGCCAGCAGTAGAAGCAGACACAGTGTAAAACTGCCCCCATTGTTCCCTGTTCCATACCCTGGGCTTGCACTGCTCCCTTGGCCAAGGGATGAAGTGATAACTGTCCATCCAGCTCTCAAACCAACCCATGTGTGTCTATACAGCTGGTGTGGGCATCAGCCAGGGTGACTGAATTCAGGAGGTGTGCAAAAATCAAAGGGTCTTCTCTGTGTATTTAATTCTTTTTTACTGTAAATGTGTGGTTTCCAAGGATGTTTTTACCCGCCCTGATGCCACAGAAGCCTTGTTTTGATTTTCTGTGCATATGACTGGAAGATTTGGGGCTGAGGGCTCTCCCCTCAGTCCGGCCTGGGTTAAATAAACAACTTGTTTTGTAGTTGATTTGCTGAATTCTATGGTAAACTAATTCTGTGAGATGCATAGTGCAATCCTGTATTACAGGAGAGGAGATGAATTTTTTTTGCTGCCTGGGTAATATTTTCTTAATCCTTGTTCTTCGCAGATGTTATTCACCACTTGGAAGCACACTGAATTGAGAGAAATCAAGTGTCTTGTCTCTGCAGTGGCTGTCACAGTTAGGGCACGTTTTCTGTGTAGCTTGTAAGGTGTCTGCAATGAATTTAGCAGGCATTAGAACCTTGAAAATGTTATATTTCTCTTAGTGGTTTCCAGGTCATAAGAGCCAGGGGTTCTGCCAGGAATCTCTGTTGTCGTGCAGTGATGAATCCCCAGGATGAAGCTCTGAAGTGTTATCCCATTCTTTATCTAGCAGGTGACAGGTAGAAGTCTGTGAAAACTGTTTTTTTACTTTCTTTTGGGAACCTGTCAGTGCTGAGCTGACCTCGGTGAGACTGTGATGATGAACGTGACATAACATTACCATAGGTAGAACACAGCTTGGGAAAGAATATGAAAGACTTGGGGGGCAGGAGAGGACAGACCTGTGCAGGTGAGAGCAAACTGCTGTCAGTGGTTTGGTGTCATGTCCCAGGAGTCAGAACAGCCCAGGTTCTGTGGTGGCACAGGGGAAGTGGTGAGGCTGGCACAGCTTTTCCTGCAGGAGTGTGCCTGCAGTGGGAGTCCTGCCTTCGTGGGGCACATGCTGTGTTTAGGCTTGAATTCATGTGCTTTTCACCTGGGTTACAGGGCAGTGAGATTTGTGAGGACCTTTAATTCCAACAAGTTACAGCATATGGGGGCATTTTCTGTTTCTTCTGTGCAGGTGAAGCAAATAGTTTCCTCATGAAACTCATGAGTTCTGCTCCCTACACATTGTTTCTTGTCTAAGGTGGGGAAAAATCCCGACTTGTCCATAGGTGAGCCAGCTGGTACCAGGCACAAACCCCCAGGAGATAAATCAGCATTACCAGTTGAACTAATCTGACTTCATATTGATGGAATGTGCCTTCAGGTAGGGAAAATCTTGGCAAGTTCTTGTTGAGGATCAGTCCAGGTTGCCTGATGGCTGTTCAGGCTGCTCCTGGATATAAGCAAGGTTTAGTTGATGCCAGAATCTGCTTCAGCAATTAACTCTCCACCCTCCTGCAAAGCTAAATTTGTGGCAAGGGCCCTTATCTGGAAGGGAGATCATTATTCAGTTAACATGAATGTTAATCTCCAGAACTTTGCAGTGAGTTTGTTGAGATGCAGTGCTTTGGAGAACAATTCTGTGCCAATTAAAATAGACAAGTATATTAAGATTGACTTGAAATACAAGAGTTGGAATCTCTCCATGTGAAGAAACCCACAGTTGTGTTCATTTTGAAGCTGACCATTAGTCTAACAGTGTGTTTCCCAGCTCTGGGAAGGGAAAGAAAAGCTTAGTAAGTGTAGATCAGGAGGGACACTTTATACAGCACTCGAGGCTGTCCTGAGAGTTAGAGGTTAAGACTTTATTGGTCTTGAACTGATCTTTGACCTTCTTTGCTCAGTGCTGTTTTTCCTTATTTTCCTCGTGTCTATCAGATGTCAGCAAGTGGGACTGAAGTTCACACTGCATTGACCCCACATGGGGCAGAGGGCTGGGAGGAGCACCGTGCCTGCAGAGGCAGCCCAAATGTTTGCTGAGCAGAGGAGAAGGCTCAGGAGAACTTTGAGTCTGGAAAATCTCCAAGGCTGATCACATTTGCAGGCTCTTTCTTTCCTTAATGGGAGTTGAAGCTGAGACATTGGTACAAGCGTGTTGGTACTTAGGAGGCTAAACAAGGAGAAACATAAATAAAACCTCAATAATCCATCACTGGAGGGAACTAAGGCGCTTATCTGATTGGTTACAGCACGGCAAACACATCAGAAAACACATAAATCCAGAAGGGGGTGAGGGTGGGAGGGGGTGAGGGGGGGTTTTTTTGGTTGGGTTTGTTTTGTTTTGTTTTGTTTTTAGTTTGTTTGGGGATTTGGGGAAGGTTTTGTAGTTGTTTTTTGGTTGGTTTTTATGTGTGTATGTTTTGGGGTTTTTTAAATCCAGTTTGAATCTTTTTAAACACTTAAAAGGCAGGTAAAATGAGCAACCAGCATTTGAAATGAAGGAAGAACTGATAGGCTTGAAAGGAAAATGTTAGTGCCACAAAAAAACATAGCCCTGTAGATTCAAGAGAGGCAATTTGTAGCCTCAGATGGCAGCACCGAGCTGTTGAGCACAGGGACTTGCCGAAAACCATGGCTTTTATCAGCTTGTTAAACTGGCTGGAATGGTGTGCAGTGAAAACTGAATTTTTCATGTTTTCTTGCAAATGCAAAACCAAGTTTGGGCTTGTCTATCCACAAATGGGTTATCAGAGGGGAGCACTTTGGTCCACCTGAATAAAACTTGTTTTCCTAAAGCTGGGATGTCCATTCTTTCAGCAGCTCTTCCATAAAGGCTTTAGAGAGTGCCAAAGGATGATCTCTGAGTTTGCCATTGATAGAAATTATTCCTTTTTCTCCCTGTGCCATGCTTGGAGTTGTGCACATTCAGAGGCAAACGGGAACAAACTGAACCACAGGGCAGAGCAGCTGATAAAGAGAAGAAAAGGAAGCACATTAGACATAAAGCCTTATCCTCTTCCCTGAGCTGCCTTTCATTGACATTTGTGTGTTTGGTCTTTATCAATCTCCTTATCAACACTCCAGTGAGAGACCTGGGGAAGTACCAAAGGTGCTTTGAATGCCGGTGTTACGTACTGGGGAGGTTTATTCTCTCTGCTTGCTTCTGAAAAGAAAAGGAGATGGAAGTGGAAGAAATATCTTTCTCTGTTCTTCAGGGATGCAGGGGTCTCTTCCCATCACATTTTATTGATCCTTAGCCCTTGTTATGTGACATGTGGGAATCTGCCCAGGCCTCACTGAGGGCATGTGTGCCCAGAGCTCCTCTCTCCTGCCCCAGATATCATGGGTCTCATAAAAGCTGTTATTTCTCCCTGAAATCCTTTCTTGTCTCTTCATCTTGCAATGGCTAGAAAACATTCCTACTGAAATAGCAAATACTGTAGTTTTATATGTAGCATTTAAAAAAGGCAGAAAAATAGATCTTGTGCTTGTCCTTTTTTTCAGTGGGCTAAGCAATCATTTATTTCAGCCTTCTAAGACCAGCAACTGCACCTATTCCCATCTAGTGGCAAAACCAGCTCAGTTCTGCTGTGGTGGAATGTGGGGTTTGGGATCTGCAGCTGTTACAGAATTCTGGGGGTGAAAAGGAGCCTCATTCCAGCTCCATGGACAGAGCACAGGATGGCTCCTGGCAGAGGGACACCACAGGGAGACAGCAGATTGTGTTCTGGTCTGCTTTGGAATTTCATGTGTCTCTCTAATAACTCATTTTGCCACTTCACATACCAACTCTAATGTGCTACTGTTTAATTCTCTCTGTAGCTCAAGTTAAGGTCCAGACTTTATTTTAAATCTGATGTTATTTTTGCATGTCCTGTTTTTCTCAAGTGGTTTATTTTGTCTAAATGCGGCAATTAAGAAGTTAGTAGTCTGTGAGAGAATTTATCTAAAGAAGAGGAAAGAGGTTTTCCAACAGCAAACTGTTTTTCCTTGTTTGTTTTAGCAGATAAACAGGAAAGCAGCTTTCAAAGCAAGCACACAGTAGGTCCTTGTGGCATACTTGTCCAAGTCCCCCTGTTCACTGGGGTGAGAATTCTCTTTTTCCCCACCCTGAGCATGATCACAGTGTAGATTCTCTTCTGGTTTGGGGTGTCAGCTCAGCCTTGATACAGACATGAGCTGTCAGTCTGTCAGTCCTCCCACAGCTGCCTCCTCCTTTTTGGACAGCTTTTTGAGGCACTGGTGATGATCTTCTCCCAGGTAAATCTGCCATTCCTCTTTCATTCCTTTGGGGGATGGCAGAGGAAGAGCTGTGGGTCTCTAACCCAGAAGGATAACTAGGTATAACCACGGCACAGTGTCCTTGGTGTTGGCCTTATGGTTTGAAGGAGGTCTTTCTGCAGAGCTGTGGGAGTTCATTCCTCCCTAGCAGGGAGGCACATTTGCCCCTCTCAGGGCTCATTCTCAGCGGTGTCTGTGCTGGCAGGGTGAGCAGGGGTCTCTGGTGGCAGTGCTGGGGACAGGGGGCTGCAGGTGGCCCCACAGGGGATGTCTGACGAGTGAGGACGGTGCTGCCTGGGTGTTGTGTCTGATAGCCGCCCTCAGAGCCTGAGCAGGTTCCCGTGCTTGGCGTGTGGTGTTCTCTGAATCAGCAGAAGAATGTTCATTGCAGTGAGGGTGCAGCGCTCTGGCTGCGTTCAGAGGCAGCACTGAGGGCCAGGCAGGTCTGTAGGTAGTCCACAGTCTTGGCAGAAGCTTGTGCAATGACAGCGTTGGAGCCAAGCACAGCAGCACCACTGCAGACCCCACCACACTCTGCTGAGCTTTTTGGTTGTGCTTTAAAAGCTTTCTGCCTTTGTGCCCTTCTGGTGCACTGTGGCCCCACAGTGGCTGCTCCTGGGATGCTGCTGTTTGCTTTAACACAAATAATGCAATCCAGGCAGCCATTGTAAAAGGGGAGATTTATGATGTCTGTGTGTTCATCCCATTTCTGGAGACAGCTCCTTCTAATGATAAAGGTGCATATATCTCCGTGTGATGTAAACAACTTGATGGATGGGTTGCAGTTTATGTGGAGGAAATATTGGAAGGCTTTTATGTATCTGTAAAGCTTCCTGGGAGGCAGTAGACACGTGGCCTGGTACCAGCACACAGGTAGATCATCATTAGGGGCAGTCAGGCTGTTTGAAAGTACCAACTGTGGCCAACATTTCTATTCTGAAAATAATCAGATGGTGAAGGCAAAAGGGATGGAGCTCAAGGCTGCCAGAGCACTTATCTCTCTTTTAAAACAAGAGTAAGCAAATATAGAGTGTATTAATATAATAACTGGCAGACAGTCTGTATAGTAAAGTGCTACTTTAATCCTTGTTTGGAGAAAAAAATGCAGATTCAGGGATTGTTGTGTCCAGTTACAGATGCAAGTTTTAATTGTGGAGCAGTAGGAAAAGATTAGTAACTTAGGTATTTACTGTAGTGACAAGATACAGTATATACAAGTCCTCAATAGGGTACTCATCTTTCCACCTAGGCAATCCATGTGTGTGCAGCTCTGTCTGCATTTTTGCACCTGCATTTCTAGTATGGGCAAAAGCACTAATTAGCTTTTTAAGTAGAGAAATTCCACTTAAAAAATGAAGCCTAGTTTCAGTTGTCATAAAAATGTCAACGAGAGCAATAAAATGTCTCCCTAATTTAAGAACACTAGAAGGCTAAATAAATTAAATATTGAAACAGGTAGAAATTCTTCTGTTGAAGTTGATGGGTTTAAAATTATGACTAACATAAAATTGTCACAAATCTTCCTTTTCTCCTCGGTGGCATACAGGACTGCCTGTGGGAAATGTGCGAGTGGAGATAGTTTATAAACAGTGGGGGACTTGTGCTGCCTTGAGAAACATCATTCCTTTGTGAACTCCCGTCACCCTGAAATGGCACACAGCTCTTTTTATTTGCTCAGAAGTGACTGCCCCCCTGTGATTAGAGGGTGTGGAGTTGCCTGGTTTGTGTCTCCAGGCTGGTGTTTTCAAGGCCTTCCCTCAGGGCTCAGTCCTGGCTCAGCCAGTCTGGGCTGGAGCCAATGGACATCATCTAATGGACCTCGTGCTGTGGTGACAGCTCCTCTGGCAGCTTTTGAAAGCATCCAGGGTTTGCACAGGTCACTTTGAGCTTGTTTGCATAAAGCTGGGAAAATGCTTCCTCAGGGATGTTTTTCTGGAAGCTTAGCATTGTGTAAGTATTGATGGTTAACTGATCCCATGTTGAAGGGTGTTTAGGCTCTGAACAATGGATTTTTTGTACCTATGAGGTCTGAAATTCCAGGCAGACTGGGTGGACCATGAATAGATGTTCAACAGCCTGATCCATGAGTGAGGTGCAGAAAAGCAAAGCTGGTGAGAATGGCTTTTTGCTCCATTTTGCATCCTTATTTTGTAGGAACAGGACGGAGAACAGCTTGAGGGGTTTCAGTCCTGGTGCTCTCCCTGTCTTGGGAGAGCCCTGGGAAAGTTACTTCATCTCTGCACTCAGTTTAGCACAGATGTGAATGGATGGTGGCACCTCAGCTGGATGATGATGGAAAGCAGCTGGAGACCCTTAGAGGGGTTTATGGCTCATGTCCCACCCAAGCAAGTGTTGGGAACCTGCCCACTGTAGGTTCCCTCTTGGACTGACAGAGGAGGTACAGAGCTCCACAGGAGCCTCAGGCAGCTCCTGCACCCCAAACTGTCCCTCTGGAATTGCTCCTCTCCCTCCACTGACTACAGAAGAGCAGGACATGAGCTGCCACCTCAGCTCAGTGTGGTGAATCAGTGCTGGGGTAATGAAAAAAATGCATCATTATTGTCATTAAAGCTTTCTTGTCTTAGGTGTGGTGTCTTCTGCTGTGTGGAGTTGTGAGATCAACCTGTGTTAGATGAAATAAAGACTTCATGGTTCTCAGCACACAAAGCACACATTTCTGTTGGCTGCACTTCTACCTGGTGTGTCCTTATTGCTCTGATATCTTCTGCTTCAGTGCAAAGGGGATTTTTCATTGGGGATGATGATAATGCTCTGTCATTTTTTTCCTGTGGTTTCTTGCGGTTTTTTTGTGAGTTTTTTTGTTTGTTGTGTTAGGATTTTTTTTCCTTTGCTTTTCTAATTATGTTTTGGATCTGTAAAATAAGTAAATTAGAAATGCCTTTTAATCAGTTTTGTCTTGAGATAAGCTCACTTTGTAGTACATAAGGATGAGAAAAATGTTTGTACTTCATTATCAATGGAATATGTATCTTTGTTACACACTATGAATCATTATTGAAGATCTGGTAAAAATATCATAGTTCACCATACAATTAAAAAGTACTCTGTACCACTGTTACAAGCGGGGACCACCTAAGATTGTGTGTGTAACCTTAATACCTTCAAATTTGGCATTGCTTTTTTTTCCCCTTACTGTTTGGTTTGGCTTCTGATATGTTATTCTATATTTTAACTAAACCCTGAGAAATATTAAGAAAACGCTTGTCAGAGCTGGTTTGGGGTTCTGTTTCTAACACGTGCAGAGGAGGTGGGTGCTCAGTGCTTGGGGCAGAGCTGTGGCTGCAGTGCTTTGCAAACCAGGTCACATTCACTCAGCTCCTGTGACCCGAAGTCATAATTCAATTTTTTTTTTTCATTTCTCTCCTTTTAAGTTCGCCTGGAAGAGGCTGACAAAAGAGGAGGAATTGTGGCTGTTTGTTTTTTGCCTGCAGGCAATTTTCAGATCATTTTTGCAGGATCACAATGGACATACCTTATTGAAAATCCAAGATGTTCTTCCCCCCGGCCCCCAAAGCCACAACAGTCTTACTAAAGGAACACTGATGTTCCTTCTGACAAGATGGAGCTTTTAATTGAATGGTAATCGTGTCACTCATGCTGTGACATCTGCAAAAATGGTACCTTTTTTAATAGGAAAAGCATTTATTATATATTAGCATTGATACTGACTTTTCCTAAAGGGGTCTCTGTCACTGTGGAATAGGAACACTGTGATTTGTTGATTTAATTGGCATTATTTTATTGGCTCTGAACAGATTGCATGTACAACACATGCGTTTGTGATCCCCATCTTTAGTTTGATGCATACCGAAATACATACTCTTATCTGCTGTTTCAGACTACTTATGGGTGAACAAGATGATGTCCTACTACTACTTCCTGTGTCTTTTTAGCTGAGAAAATAACTGTTCAGGAATGTTTGTATCACTGGGCATTAGGAGGACTGGATCATTAATATTTAACTGTGTTGGAAGTAGAAAGCACTGTAACAGTAATAATAATTTGCACTTGCACAACACATTTCTCCCGAGGATCTCAAAGCACTTTACAAACCATTTAATTAAGTCTTACTAAATTCCTCTGAGGTTTATTATTAGTCCCATTTTACAGATGGTTAAGCAAGGGCATAAAGAAGTTAAATGGTTTGCCTAAATGAGTTAGTGGCAACAATAAGCACATCCTTCAGGAGGCCCGGCCACATCTCTCCTCTTGGAGCAGAGAAGGATTCAGGTGACCAGCAGCACAGAGAGCAGAAACTGATCCAGGGTGAAAGGTTTTGTTTGAGATGGTTCACTGTGGGTGCTGCAGTTGGTTCTGCTGTCTCTTGATGTCCTGGCTGGAGAGGGCTGGGAGCCCAAGGTGCCGGAGCAAGAAGTGGGGGTGAGTCCCGGCTCTCCAGCAGACCCAGGATCTGCAGTTTATCCCATCATTCACCAGGGATACCCACACTGCTCTGTTTCTACCCTGGTGCTTGGCTTCTGCCAGCACTGCAGCTTTGGCCAGCCAGGGAGCGAGGAAGGAAAGAAGTTCCTGCCATTGGACTTAACCTTACCTGTGCCGTCAGCAGCTGCTTCCCCTCCCTGCCTGGCAGGAGAGACACAAAGCGGAGCGTGCCGGGGACTCGCTGCTCCAGCGGGAGCCACTCAGGGGGGCGTTCGTGTACAAACGCATTAGATTATGGTTGAGCAGCTTATGGACATAAAAACACATTAGAACTTTACAGCATACGATAAATTATGGTTTTGCAGCATTCACAGCCACGGCGTTGGGTAATTACATTCATTAATCTACTACTAAGAGCACATAAAGTTGCCTCCCAAAAGGTGCGGTGTGTGCTCTGCTCAGCTGGGAATGCACCAGGCAGGGCCTCCCCTCCACTGCTGCTCTGTCTTGCTCCAAAACTTGCTGGTTTATGGTGGTTTTCAGCAGACCAGACTTTCAAACACCTTGGGTTAAATATTTAGGGTCCACAGAGGAAGAATTTCTGATAATCTTGTCTCATCCAGCTCTAAGCTTTTCTCAGTGAGCTGTAGGCAATGTATGGACTTCTGCAGTTGTTCAGCTGGGGACAAGTTATTGCTTGTTGTCCCCTGGGTGATCCATTTGTGCCCCCTGATGTTTGGTAGTCCCTGTAATTGTTCACCTCAGCAGCTGATACTTTATTGACACTGCCTTGCCCTGGCTTGAGCATCTCATGCTTCATTATCTTTTGTGCAAAAATATTTCTTTTAATTAGAGCAGATTCTCAGCTGGTGTAAATTAGGATAACAGTTTTTGTACATCTCCAGGTTGAATGTCTGTCCCAGGGACTGTTTCCTTACTTTTCCTTTCTTTATCTTGTGGAGAAAGGCTTTCAAACCATCTCTTTGAGGTGCACCCATATTCTGTACAAGCTGAGTCTTCTGCTGATTCCTTCTTGTTCCAATTTCCTGTTTTGAAAGACCTTCCATGGCTATTTCTTTTTCCTCTTCAATGGACCGAAGTGTATCTTCCACATCTTCTATCCCAGGACAACCAGCTCCCTAATCTGTCATTCAGCCACATTTTCACTGGGACTTTCCATGAATTTTTAACTGTGAAAATAGGAGAGCAGAAAGTTGTATATTCTTTGTTTTAACCTCTTGGAGTGTGTTAGGAAACAGAGCCCACAGAAACTCCCTGGAAAACTTCCTCCAGTTTCAGTGGCTGCTGAGCAGAGAACACATGTGAAAAGTACTGCTCAGCTAGAAGGCTAAAAGTAACAGAAACAACTGACTGGCTTATCATCCCAAATTTTTAAGAAATCAAGCTGCTGACATAGATACGGCATCTCAGTCCTTGTAAAAACTTACACATGCTCCAAAAATCAAAGAAAAATCCCTCTAAAAAAGCTCACACTCTGTCATGAAGGTATGAGTCCATTCAACTCAAACATTACTTCAGTGAGTCAGAAAGCAAAATCTATTATTTTTTGTTTGTAAAACTTAAATGAATCTGATTGTAAAAACGGAAGCTTGGACAAACCAGCAGGATTAGAAGACTTGTAGAAATGACCCATTACTTCTGTGTCAGTTCATTAATTGGGTTTTCAGTTGCTGATTTCTGTTCATATCAAGATCATCTTTACATCTGTATAAAAAAAGAGCCCTGAAATGTACCTGTACTCTGCCACAGGAGCAGCTGTTCAGGGACACTGACAGATGCTTAATCACACACCAGTCCTCGGTGAAAGGCATTCATCTATTTGCTAAATAGATGTAGCTTCAATGACACTTGAGCACTCCAGTTTCTAGGGAATTTCTTTGTCATTAGTGACGAATTTATTATCCTGACCATTAAATTAATAAAACACAGAGCACACAGCAAAAGGCTTTTGAGAGAAGTGATTTTTGCTGACACAGAAAACTCTCCAGCTCCGTGTCCTGAGTTGTCACATGCCTGTTTTCCTGGACCTCTCTGTCTAATGGCCAGAGGAGGTGGAAAAAAGGAGCACATTTGGCAGGGATGAGCCTCCCATTGGGAATTCCCAGCTGTACTTTAGTGCTGTCTCTCACAGGCTACTTCTGCCCAGGGCAGAAACATAACCTGCTTTGGGCCACCACACAGACATGAGCTGCCTCTCACCCGCTGACACACCTGGGCATCAGCAGCAACGTGCTGCTTGTTCCCATAAACAAGAGCTGCAGTGATGGCTTTTGTTTCCAAGAGAGCAGCAGTTGCAGGGAAACAACTGCCTGGAAAAATCACATTTTGAAGTTTTGACACTGTTTGTCTGTCACCTGCTTGGCTTCAGCCTACCTTTTAGGTGGTACGTTGAGGTATGTGACTGTATTCGAGGGGGCTTTGCTTCCCTTTTTCTGTATGAAAGCATCAAGAGGCCAGAAATCCTTATTTTTAAGAGCAGTGTGCCCCTCTGCTGCCAGTGAGCCAGGGCAGCAGCCTGGTGAGGGCAGAGCTCATTGCAGTGACTCCCTTGGGAGGGGCAGAGGAGGGGCAGGCACTGATCTCTGCTCTGTGGGGAGCAGGGACAGAGCCAGGGAATGGCCTGGAGTTGGGGCAGGGCAGGCTCAGGTTGGATCTCAGGCAAAGGCTCTTCTTTCCCCAGAGGGTGGTGGGCACTGCCCAGGCTGCCCAGGGCAGTGGGCACAGCCCCAAGGCTGCCAGAGCTCCAGGAGCCTTTGGCTGATGCTCTGGGGCACAGGGGGTGACTCTTGGGGCTGTGGCTGGGCAGGGCTGAGAGTTGGACTCTGTGAGCCTTGGGGGTCCCTCCCAGCTCAGCACAGTCTGTTAGATGGGTTGGGGTCCCGCAGGAGGGGGTCAGGGCAGAAGGGTGGTGTCAGAGCTGGATGTTCAATATCACATGCAGCTGCTAAGCTGGTCCTTGCCCTCCTGAGAGAACAGCTGCCCGTTTGGGTTAGTGTCCCCCTGGGGGCCTGTCAGTGCTCCTGGATTCCTGGTGCCATCTGTGTCACCTGTGGAGCATCCCACGAGGCACAAGCCATAAACAGGGGCTCTCTGCTCCTGGTGCAGCACCAGCAGGTCTCTGCCTCCCCACTCACCCCGTGCTCTCAGAGCCCACAGAACACCGAGAGCTTCCCAGCTCTGCTCAGGCGTTCAGAGACTTAATTGGGTGATGGTATCGATGTAAAATTTAACAGCCACTGTGTATATTGACTGTGGCTGCATTGGTTACTGCTACAACATGCCCTGCTATTCATTTAGATGTTTTGGTCCATTTATTAGATATTACAGAGATTTTCCCTTTCTGGACAGAACTGGTAGTGATTTCTGTACTGGAAACTTACTGGGAATGACTCTAATCTAGTTTCTGAGGATTTGTTTACTGGGGCAGCACATGCTGAGCTAATTTCAGGGTATGTATTCCATGATATCTTTTCTGTCCACAAGTGAAGTTTTAATAAGGGAATATAGTACTTGGACAGCAGTTTGTGTTTTGGGGGGTTTTTCCTTCTTTTTTCCTCCAAAAAGGAGCAAAACCAAAATTGGCTCAGTGAGTATTTATTGGCAAATCAGTGTTCCTAAAGCCTTCCTTTTTGCTTGTTCTCTTCCAGCACTTGGAGAAATAAGTTTTCACGTAATGCATCTGGGATTGGATTACTGGATTGAATTTTGCAAAGTACACTGGGGATAGCGGAGCCTGTTTAGAAAGGAGCTAAGCCCCTCTAAGTCAGTAAAAATTCAATTCATGATAGTTGATGAGGGACTTTTTTGATGTTTTTTGTTTTGGGTGGTTTATTTGCTGTTGGGTAGTCATGTTTCCTTTGAGGTGTTTTATCAAGGTTTATGTAGCTTTTGGTGGAGGCTGTGTTGGGATAAAGCCTTTCTCTGGAAAGCAGGATGGAAAAATGGGTCCTGGAGGCTGACATCCCTCCTCCTTGCCTATTCAGCACAAAGAAGGGAACTCAGCTGAGTTTGTATGTTGTTTTGACCATTTTGGAAAGCCACAGAAACATACCAAAATTTATCAAAGTTGTGGTTGTGATTGGTTATCTATTGTGTACTCGGGAGCTCCCACTCCTCCCCTCCCTCTTCCCCCTTCTCTCCAGCTGAGAGTTGAGGTTTTGTTTCTCCAAACCAGGCCAACCACTTTACCCTAGTGCAGATGGCAATAATCTCTGTGTGTGGTTCTGATAACAGAGCTCAGGACGCAGCAGGGTTTGGGAAATTCCAGCTCTGTTGCAGGGGTGGAATGGATCTCATCCTAGGGGAATAGTGTCTGAATTTAGATTCTGTTTCTCTCTGTAAAATTGGCCTGATTTTTTCCCCCTGGACTTCTGTTTCTTGGGGCAGTGGTACTGTGTTGCTGGTACTTGTGCTTTGGAGTTGAATTCTTTTGGAAGAGAACACGAGAGAAGTTTGCACAGAGCTATCCAAGGAGAGGTGGGAGTTGAAGAACCCAGGGAGATGACTGGGCTGAGCTGAGGGAAAGAAGTGGGAAGGCTCACAAATTTCTCAGGGTGTGGAGTGTTTTAATAAGGTCATTGAGAACTCAAGAAAGGAGGAAAGAATTAATTCTGAGTAAGGTAATGACTGCCAGAGCAGGAAACCATCAAATATTTCACTGTAACCCTGTGTAGTCTCCTTCAGTGTCCTGTTCATCCTGTAACAGTCCTGAGAAGGAGATTGCAGAAGTGTGATGTGGGAGAGGACTGTATTCTCCTCACCCTGAGAGAGGAAATGGGCAAAGAGGCAAAATGCTTTTGCTCTTCTAACAGGAAGAAATAATGGTTTCCTAGGTGAGGTTTAATGCTCTCAGCAAATCTTTGCAGATTTTACATTACAGTCATTTCCTTGAGTCAGACATCCCTGCTGCCTGGTAAGTAAACACAGAAAGCATAGATTATCAGTTAAGAGTATCGACAGCATTTCAAGTGCTATCAGAGAACATTTAATTCAGTTTAATTTTGTGATAAATCTCATGTTTAATCCTCTGGTTGCTCTGTAATCATGTCTCTATTGATCTTTTCTGAATGACTGCATGCAGTTTAATAAACTTTGCCATTAACCCAAGCTTTCTAAAAGGGGAGATTGATTCCAGTATCAAGTCCGATAGAACCAATAAGCACCTGAAAATCATTAAATGTGTCCATTATAAAACATTCGGTTTAAGATCAAAGTAAAAGTGTAGTGGTGAATTTGCAGCTTATTAGAAAAAGCGTTTGCAATTGGAAAGTCTCAGTATGTCAGTCAAAATCAGCAGCAGTTCCCAACCTGACTGATTCAAGCTGACACCTCCTTTCATTTCTTATTCCTCAAATCCCTCTTTCATCCTATTGAGCAACCTCCTTCCCTCTTTTCCCAGCCATAATTATATCCTTTAATTTATTCCATCTTCTCCACCCCAGGCATTTGTTTAGTCCAGGGGTTTGAGGTAATTTTTGCCTCAAAAAAATTATTTTTGTAATAAAACTACAGACTTTGGGTGGCTTTTTGAAGTGTTGGTTTGGATTTTCCATCCTGAACTCCTTTTCTAGGGAGTGTCCCAGTTACATGAGATGTAAAAAGGCTCAGGAATGGGGACAGTTTATGGAATTGGAAAAAAAAAGGGGGGGTGGGGGACACACAACCTTCTCAAATTCCTTATTCTCAAATCTGTTCCACTGTTCCTCATGGGGCTGGCTCACTCCAAATGCCAAAGTGCATTTGCAGTGTGGCTGGATCCATACAGGTGTGTAGGAGCACTGCTCCCACAGGGACCTGATGGCAGCAGAATGGCACTGAACCTGAATCCCTTGTGCCCAACAGTGTGTTGGTGGCCTCGGGAGCATCGGAGTGTCTCCATGACTTTGGCAGGTGATGGTTCTTCCCAAAGGTACCAGTGTGACCCTCAGAAGGTCACAGAGGGAGAGGCACAGACTGACATGGTACCTGCACAGAGCCAGTTTTGCTGTTGGGTATTCTGTCAAAGCAGAACTGCTCCCCCAGAGCCCCTGGGGAGGATGTTGAAGAGCTGTGGGGAGTTGAGCAAGGAAAGTGCCTTCAGCCTCTTCTTCCCTTCCCCCCCCCCCCCCNTTTACTGATTTCCAAGGCTGCAGTGTGGGGAGGGTTGTTGGTGGGGCTGGCAGGAGAGAGCTCCTTGGGAAGCAGAGACACTGGCTCAGCACAGAGGAGGAGGATGCAGGGTGAGGAATGATGGTGAGGGAAATGGGATGAGACTGCTGCTCCTGGAGAGGGACAGAGACCAAGAGCTGCCTGGAATTAGAGTGCAGAACAGGGAAGGGAAATGCTGTGCCCCCTCTGTGTTAGGGAGGGGAACAGGGAATTCCGGGAGCCTCCATGTGTGGGAGGGGAAAATGGGAGAAAGCAAGAACCAAACACACAAATATGTGGCTGAGTGATGGCAGTGAGGCTGGTGATGATCATCATCTCCAGTAAGGATGATGGAAAAGATTCAAAAAGCACAACTTTCCCACCCTACACATCAGTTGGAGGAGAACAGGGAGATGCTCGGCAGGAGGCAGGGAAGAGGGACCCATGGGAACACACCGGCTGTGGTGGTTTGGCCTGATGAAGCTGAAGGGCTGCAGAGGCTTGGAAGGTGAGAGACTGGCTTTGCTGTTGTTTCCAAAACAAATGAATGGGTAGTGTGAGTCCTGGGATATTTTTATGGTGTGTAGCAGTTGGACACTTCTGATTCTTATCCAGAAGAGGCTGTCTTGATCCTGGTCTGACCAGATGGAGATGTGCCAACTGCTTCATGAACCCAGATCACCTCTGCAGTGCCTGTTTGCTTTCTGTAAGCACCTTTGCTCCTGTGACGCCTGATTCATTTACCTATGTTAAGTATTTAGCATTGCGAGACACATATGAAACAGGATGTGGTTTTACTCTCATTTTGCAGATGAGCTCTGCTAAAGGCCCAAATTCACAGAGCCATTTATTTCCTTTGGAAAACCAGTCAATGGGAATTAAATAGTTTTAGGCCCCTGAATGGCCTCTTTGTGTATCAGGGCTTAGCTGACTGCTGCAGGTCACAGAGTCGGGGTGGGGGGGG
Source organism: Scytalopus superciliaris (assembly GCA_013400415.1). Classification (NCBI taxonomy): domain Eukaryota; kingdom Metazoa; phylum Chordata; class Aves; order Passeriformes; family Rhinocryptidae; genus Scytalopus; species Scytalopus superciliaris. Next base: position 172,519 of record VXBX01007483.1, read on the forward strand.
GGGAGGGGGGGAATCAGGAATTTCAACTTACATCTCCAAGTCCCCACATTAATAACTTACCTTCTCAGCCTGGCCAGCTCTAATCCTGTGCCTGGCAGGGTATGAGCTGTGATAAGGTCAGGCAGGAGAGATTTGGATACCAGCCCCAACAAGCAGGTTAGAAAACAAATCTTGAATAGCAAATGTTTCCTTCCAAGTGCAGACTGATTCCTGCTTATGGTTCTAATTCTCCTCAACATATTCCGTGGCGTTCAAGAGATGCATTGCAGAGCTTTATCTGCCTCCTGCTCGAGGCAAGTTCTGCAAAGACACAGCAGCCAGGATGCCTTCTGCAGAGGGGATGGCTGCGAGTTCAGTCGAGGCAGCGGGTGCTCGAGGAGTGGGGTCTGACTGTGAGTGCTGCTGAAGGGATGTGATTCACAGCTTTGGTAACTCCTCACAAGTTTGCTGCAGGCATTAGCAAAGCTCTTGACTTGAGATGTTCTGTTTTGGAACGAGATCCCCTGACTGTGCATCTCTACCAAGTTAAATTTGTAGCTTTTAGGTGGCTATAAACAAGAAATATGACGGAAATTGCTTTTCGAGACACTAAATAGCCCTGAATATTAGATGATGCTTCAGTTTTAAAAGATCTATCCACAAAGTATCTTGAATATTTGTAGATGACATTGTATTTCAGCCACAGCATAACTGTAAAGGAAATTTTCTCTGGTGTATGAGGTAGCTCTGCAGGGTCTGTGCCCTGTGATAAAACCGGAGAAAGCAGCCATCTCTGATTTTTCCAGTTTATTTTTCATGCTGTCTTCTGTGCCCATTTAACTGGAGACTGTATTCTACACACAGCACGGAAGGGAAGATTGGTTTCATCTCCCTGGAACTGTTGAATTTACCTGATGGTTTTTTGGGTGACACCACACAGACTTTGGAGCATCCACTGAGCCCAGAGCTGAAACAAAGGCTTTGTCACCAGGGTGTGATGGAGTCAGAGCGGTGGAGAAGAGATGGAAAACGTGTGGCAGTAGCCAGGGGGGGTCTGAGCTCTGCACTGGGCACAGGGTTTATACCTTTGTACAGGAACAGCAGAACAGTTCTGGTATTTGTTTCATCATGTGAAGGAGGACTCTTGAGACAGGAGCAACGTAGAGCTACTTTGTACGTGGTGCGAAGGACAAGGCAATGATAAATCTTGTCTGTTATGCTAAGCTGTGCTTCTGAACTGCAGAGAGGGGGATTTGCCAGTGATCAGCACTGTACAAGAATGTAATCCCTCTGGTTTTTTGATCATCAAATTTATCTTCACTGTATCTCTTTCCTTGGGGAAGAATAAGCCAGCAAATGGAAAGGTTACATATTGCTCTATTTCTTAAACTTTTGTTCTTTACTATTTTTTTCAGCCTGAAGGAGGTTTCATTTGCAGATGGGAAGTTGAACCATTGTTTCTTTTTCCCCTGTAATTGTACAAAGGTTCTGATCCTTTTCCTAATGAGGAATGTTGCTGAGCTCTCCTTAAGTGTTACAAAGTCCTCAGGTCCTAGCTGAGCTCTCTTTTCTCTCTCCTTATTTTCTAATTGCTGTTCTTTCATTTTAAAATCTTCCCTGTTTAAAATCTTTTCTGTGAGGCTGTAGAGCCACATGCCGAAACAGTGATAGAGTTAGGGGGTTCCCTGAGAAGGAGAAAGAAAATCATGAGGAATATGAGACAACAGGAGCTTAGAAGACAGAAAAACTCATGTGTTAAATAGTTTGACTTCTTGACCCACAAGATGCAGAAGAGTTGTTTCAAAATAGATTAAATTTTTGTTAAGGCTCAATAGTTATTATTATGTGGGGATTTTTTTGGTTTGGTTAAAATATCTGCAGCTTGGATTACTCACTGCATTACTCATGGGTTACACCATCTGGCATAATCCATGAGCAGTTCTTGTAATTCTGTCCCTTTCCTTGCTCATTTCTGCACTGTCTGTCCTGTGGCTGGCATGAGTAGGGGCTGCTCTGGTTTCCCTGCTGGAAGGCTGCAGGTGTGATACAGAAATACACAACATGGATGTTTCCAGCTCTCCCTCTAGAGCAGCTTCCGAGTGTTTTTTCCCTGTGTTGTCCAAGGTGGTTTCTTTGTCCTGACTCCCGGAGAGGAGGCTTTCTGGCCTGGTGTGGAGGCTGACAGGGCAGCAGAGCCGTGTCTTTGTGTGTCCTGCTCAGCCTTTCCACGGCCAGAACATTTTATGGGCACTCAGACCTGTCGAGTGCACTGGACTTTCCTGGTGCTGCACCATCTTCCCGCAAGACAAGGAGTACAGAGGTGCTTCTGATTCGATTTACAAACCATGATACATTTTTTATGAGTGCTGAGTGCTGTGCTAATGAATGGGGCCAGTGTGAGAGCCTTGAGGCTGAAGTCATCTGTTTCACCCTAGTGCAGGAATAGCAGGGATGAGAGCTGTCTAAGCCCACATCCATTTATCCTAACCCTACCAGTGAGGGGGATACCCTTTAAATGTAAAATTTATTGGCCCACTAACTCCTTGCCTGGGTCTGCAGCCTGCCAACCAAAGTGCTGTTTGAATTATTCAGCAAACACAATATGTGTGTGGGGAGTGGAGGAGCCCACAGTGCCAGACACTGCTGCAATGGAAGTGTATTTCCTTCCAGTGAAATCTCTTGGAAAAGCTGGCGGGATGTGGGGCAAACAAAAAAAAAATAAACAGGCTCAGGAGGGGGTGTGTTCTGTGCTTGAAGCTAAGAAAGCAACATCATTGGGCCCTAAGTCAGCATGGGTGTTTTGATCAGTGTATGCAAGTCTTGTATAACTACAGATACAAATGTACAAAATTTTTATTTTGGGGAGAGAGTTTGAAAGTTTAAAATATTGTTTTCATTATGAATCAGAACAAAAAGTGAAAATAAAGAAAACTGGGGGGGGGGCGGGAATGAGAAGTTTCACTCTGAGGACTCGCTCAATTATTTAGACAAACTGAAATATCAGTGTCTCATATCTCTATGTGGTACTTGATAGCTGTTCAGCTGGATTCTTTCCACCGTGAAAATCCCATTTTCCAAGGAGAAGCATTCTTGGCCCAGCTGTGGGAGGGAGCTGCCCCTGCACTCAGGCACAGCTCTGGGAGACGCCAGCAGCCCCCACGTGTTCTGTACCGGGTCAGGGCAGTGCTGTGCTGGCCTTGAGTGGCCAAACAGTGCTGTACCCCTGCACTGATCACCGTAAACGTGCAACTAGTGTGGCACAGCACAGGGAACAAGCCAAATGCACCACTGCTTTAGGAGCTGGCTTAATGCTCCTCTCCCTGCCTAAGCTCTAATCCTCACTGAGCAGTGCTGGAGCAGTGGAGCCCTCTTTGTTGGCATGAAGATTTAAAGGGAGCCTCTCCAGGGACTCCTCTCCACATCTCTTTTCTATTTCTTTTTGTTACTCAAACAAAGGAAATAAATACGAGCATGTGGTCCTGCTGCTCACAGGGTAAATCAAGCCCATTTCTTTCAGGCCCAGCACTGTGAAATAAACCCAGGGCCAGTGGGATCTGTTTCCCTTGGCTGCCAGGGCTGCACATGTGTGAGCAGCCTTGGGGCTGGCAGCTGTGTGAGGCACGTCTGGCCGGGAGGGTTTGCACCAGTAACACCCCTGTCCTGCTGGAAGCACTGGGAGTTGTCCCTGGGTTCTGCTCAGGGAACAGGGATGGGCAGCACTGCCCTGGCTGCTCTGCCAGGCAACAAAGGCTGGAGGTGTGGGGGGGACAGGGACTTACTGAAGATGATTTGAAATGTTTGAGAGACTGTCTGTGGAGCAGTTGGAGAGAAGGTGGCTGAGGTGGTGGCAGCAGAGGACGCAGATTCCAGCTGGGAGAGGCACTGCTGTGTCAGACAGCACACACTCCAAAAGGCAGTCCCGGGTGTAATGGAGGGCATTTAGTCAAATCTGCAAGAAAGAGGTAACCTTGGATTTTGCTGGCAACTTGTGCAAGACCTATAAAAAATCTCTAGAAAAAACATGATGGGACTTCTAGGCTGGCAGGAGCTGGCTGGAGTCAGAGCTTCAGGATCTCGTTCTTTTGGCAGGAGTACACAGGCTTCTGGCTAAACCAGCCTGAGCAGAATCAGCTGTGTGTACTTTGCCTTCTACAAAGTCGGGCAGCTTAAGGAAAAACAGTTCCATGGCTCTGTGACCTAAGTTGGCATTGCTCAGCCCTTTCTCCACACCCGATCCAAGATGAGGTTTTTTTCCTAACTCAGGTTGCACAGACTCCGGTAATTTCTTGACTGTAAGTGGGATGGTACAGCATTTGAGGGACAAAACGAGAAGGAAGAGGGAAGGATATGAATAAATGGATGGCAATCAATTGCTCTGATACTCATCTTCAAGTATGACATCAGCTTTTGCCAGCTCCACAGCTGGTGTCATAGTCTTAGTTTTTCTCTGCCTCCAGCTCTGTGTGGTATTGAGGGAAACCACTGCAGCACACAGTTTGGAAACAGCCGTTCCCTGTATCCCTACAATATGTGATGCTCACAAAAGCCTGATTCCAGGAGACCTCAGCACTCCCCATAGCTGCTGAAATCGATGAAGGCTGATCTTCATTAGATAAAGTGCTCAGTAGAGCCAAGTTCTCTGAAAAATCAAATCTTAGGTGCTTCCTAATGGATGCTTAAAATTAGCAGATGTTTTTGACCTGAACATGTCAAAGCTGTTGTTGCCACCAATAAAATGGGAACAGTGAAATACCTTTGTCTGGCAAAAAGACTGCAAGAGAGGCCATAGGTATTTGCTGAGCATCTGATACAATTGCAAGGAGCTGTATAGAAAAGCCCTTGAGGAAATTAGTAATTGTGCATTCACAGGAGGGTGTGAATGGAGTGTCAGTAAACAAGGTTTAGGTTCACAGGATGGACAAAGAGGAGAAAACAAAATCCTGAGTGGCTGCTCATTAGCTGAACACCTTCCATTCTGCTTAGGGAAATAGGAGCATGGGATCATGTAATTAAAGATTGTATCATGATGTGTATGCACAAGAGGGCTGAATGAAGGTGGTGGCTGCAGCCTTAATCCTGGCCTTTCATAACTTCCAAGTCCTTGACTTTGTAACCTCAATAACGCTGCCTTAATGTAGGGTCTTTTTGTGTGTCATTTAAATCGGCAGGACCTGAAAAGGAACCTTCTGTTTATCAAAGATATTGTTAACAAATGGTTTTGGGATGAAAAATCAAAGCAATCTCTTTGCTACAGAAGCTCTTTCACACAACATATCTCAAGCAGACAGTGACTTGCCCTGCTATTGTCTTGCCCTCATCTGTAAGCGCGGCGGGCGCCCCACAGCCTGGCACCGCCTTTCAGCCGCACTCTGTGGCACAACTGCTCTTGCACAGCACCAAACCACTTTGTTTTTGGATTCCAGAGAGATGCAGGAGGCAGTGGATTGCAGCTTTGTGAAAGCAAAGCAAACAAAACAAGATTAAGCCTTTCCGCAGAGGTCTCGCGACTTGAAGAAGCTGCTGGGATTCGCGGATGGGCTGCTGCACCCACTGCAGTTGGCATCAAGTCTCTCTTCACCAGTCCCTTGTGTCCTAAAATACCACAATATTGACACTCTGAGAATCCTTCTCTTTTGCACGGCACTTTACACCTACCTTCCTTTCTCTTGGTGTCGTTTTAAGAGTGTTTGCAGTTTTTTTCCCCTAGGTAAATGATTTGAGGAACTAATTCTTCATCAGAGGAACACACGGTACATTTAGCTGTTTTATCTGGAGGGAAATGAGTGGTTATTAGAAACACCTTGTTTTATTTTCTGATTTTGAAAGATTATAGGGAGTGGTCAGTGCACTGGTTTTAGACCTTTATGTCTTGTTTCTGCCAGAACTAAAATAGTGAATTATGAAACACGAGAAAGGTATTGGAGCATTTTCATCCATCAGCTATAAAAATTCTTCCCCAGTGTAATGGAAACACAGTATGAGTCAATGAAGACTGCCAGGATGGGATGGCAAATGTGCTACCCGGAGAATGGCAGCGTTTCCTGATTCTGAGGGGCTTTGGGTCCGTTTGTGCAGCTGTTTGTGTGTGTTGCTGTCCTGGATGCCCAGCTAATGATTCTCACTGTGTGACACTTCCCTGGGAGGGTGGGCAGGCCCTGGCACAAGTTGGGCAGAGAAACTGTGGCTGCCCCAGCCCTGGGAGTGTCCAAGGCCAGGCTGGACAGGGCTTGGAGCAACCTGGGCTGGTGGGAGATGTCCTTGCCCATGGCAGGGAGGGGGATGAAATGAGCATTAAGGTCCCTTCCAGCCCGAGCCACTCTGTGACTCTGTGCTGACCAAGCTGCAGGATTTCTCTCAGCTGTACCTTCTAGGCATCTGGATTTCTTGCAAGCTAAATTTCTGCAGCAAATGTTCTCAGTGAATATGGAGGTGGTGGTTTTGTCATCATTCCTGTTCGTGTGCTGTTCCATGGGAAGCAGCTCTTCCTTCTCCCCGTGTCCCGTCCTGGCCAGGCTGTTCTATGGCTGTGCCCAGAAACTGGAAAGAATTTCAAATCAGCTTTTGTAGCCAGTGAAAATGTATCTTTTCCCCTCTTAATCGGCTTCTTCCTTCTGTGCTTGTGTTCCTGGTCAAATGTGAATAGTTTGAAAATAGATGAAAGGTTCCAGAAGTGCCTTTCTTACAATTCTATTTGACATGGATGCTTGGGTATCTGAATAGTGGATGGGACAGACTGGCAGCTTCAAGCTTGCTTTTCTAAATATTTGCATTTTAAGTGGAGTATTACACTGACATTTCATGACTATTTGATAATTTAATGGTTTTTAAAAATGTCTAATTTCTTTATACTTAATTTTATTGTTGGAATGAAGGATAAGTTGTTGCTCTGATATAAAACTGTAGTGGACTTCAGGAAGAACCTGAGGAGCAAATAATTGGAATATAGTTGTAGAACACTGCAGTTGTTATTTGGTTTAACTAGCACTGCACTGTAAGCTACTCCTGTTTTTAATAATCAGGTCTTAAAGGTTGTACTTTACTGAGGTCACATTCAGTGCAAATTCAGAAAACAAGTTCTTGCAACACTGTAATTGTCATGATGGTTTGGAAAGATCAAGGCTTGAAATCTCTGAGCAGCCCGTGAAATATTCACCCAGAGACATTTCTGCATTTGCTGCACACTGCATTTACAGTGTTGCTTTTCATCCCGTGTTCCCATAAAAAATTCCTGTAATAAGGAGTGGGGCAGAATTCCTGTGGTTTATGTGCAATTGTTGCCCAAGGGAAGGGCAGCAACTCGGGGGTGGATCTGTGGGGTGACGTGTGTACCCCACAAAGCACGGCTGGGCTGCCACGGAGGGCCTGAGTTTTAATCAGTGAGTTGCCATTTACGTAGGAAGAAGGTGGACTCTCCTGAAATAAATCAGGCACAGCTCCCTGAAAGCAGAACACTTGATGAGTGTGTCCTTCCAGCCTCCTACCTGCAGAAATTATCTGGCGGCCCCACAGAAGCTGCTTCTCCTTCCGTCCCCAAATGCAGGGCTTGGACTGAAGCTGTTAATGTTAATTGGAGCCGAGGTGATTGCAGGGACACCCCACCAGGCTCCAGCAGCCCCCTGACATCGCAGCAGGGGCAGCTCTTCCCCACCATGGCACGTACAGTGGTATCAGGTTGATTAATGTGCCCAATAGAAATAAAACAAATGGATTTTTTTTTTTAGATTATACAGTACACTCATAAATATTAATGCACTTTTGTATTGAATTGCATGTAATTACATATTTATATATTTAAGTCACCTTCCTGATACACTTAAGGCACTTTACTGATGAAAGATATCTCTGAATAAGATGGTTTTAAACTGTGCCTAATATGTTTGTAGGATTTATTTAATAATGTGTGGGCTTGTATGCTGGCAGGAGAGGAGAAAAACCTCTGTTAAAGACTGGCTGTGTTCATGGGGTCTGGTGCTTAGTTTGCATCAGCTCCATGGGTAGCTGCTGAAAAATACGTCTCGACATGAAATATTACTACATCTTCTTATCTATGTAGATAAGGTCTGTGCAGTCCTGTCACCTTAGAGTAATTACAGCTTATTACTCTAATCATGGGGATGCCTGAAGTCTGTAATTAAGATTGTGCTGGCTAATGTAGGAGCAGGCAGCGTGGTACAGCTATTGTCCTATCTAAACAGGGGAGATAAAAACGGGAGGAGGCACAAAGGGCAGCGAGTGGGGAAGTGATTTATGCAGGGCTGTGGTTCCCAGCCAGGCACTGCCTCTGCCAAGCCCAGGGGCACCAAGGGGGCAGGATCCCTGCACGTGTGTCCGAGACAATCCTGGTGAGTTTGCACCTTCAGACACGAGGAGCAACACCCTGGGAGATCCCTATTCAACCTACTTTTGATGCATCCTGTCCACCTGTGTCTAAGCTCCATTCTGTCATCATGTCCTGTGGCAGTCTAGTCTGCAGACGAAGATTTTAATATATATTTCTATAGACTTGTCTATTTTAAGGCCAAGTTGTGTATCTGTTGAAGGCAATGGCAGGTTCTACCACTCAATCCCATAACACAAGGGTTTGACCCCCCAGCACTCTGTAGTTTTCTGTGCACTGGTGTCACTGGTGAAAAGCAGGCGGCTGTTCTGGAGGACCGTGGTTGTCTAAACACCCCATCTTTCTGTCTACGCTCCAAGCCCACCCACCAAACAGGATCTGAGGCCCCTTTCACAATGTGCAGAAGGCTGAGTTAGATACCTGTAGAGCTGCATTGGCTCTGTTGGGTTGTGAGCAGAAGGGGTACCTTACTTTTGAAGACTCCTGCCAGTCATTCCTTCTGCCTCAGAAGGTGCCTTTTCATCCGGTTTGTGGAAGGCTTTGTGAATTTGGTGTCACTCATCTTTGCCATAGGTGTATATGCAGATTCTTTTGTTCCAATTCTGACATGAGCTCCACATTCTTTAGGTGTGTCTGACAACTCATGAAACTTTCTGCAGTTGGCTCCTTGAAGGCATATCCACAGTGATCTGTAGAGTCTGACCCATCTTACACCCTCTTTAAAGCTAATGGGAACTAGTAATTTCATGATGGCAAGTTCTAGCCCCATTAGACATTTTATAAGCATCTGGAAACCTGCCACCATTTCATTTAGATCACTCATAGCTGGGGGGAAAAAAATCCCACAAAAGCTTCTTAGTCATTAGAAGAATTTAATTTTTTCCCAGAAAGTTTCCCTTTGTTCACTCCTCAACCTTTCACATTTAGAGTGAATCCTCTTAATAGCATTTCTGTCTACAAACATGAACACTGAGTTTTAACAGAAGCCTTGCTGGTATTGTGTACTACTCATAAAGCATTTGATTTTTTTTATACTGACCTGAAAAAAAAATAAAGACTGTTAGCAGCACAGTCTTAAGTTACAAATCAGTTCTATGATAAAATATAAAATATTATTTTATAACCTGCCTTTGCTATGTAGGAGGTCCAGGAGTGTTTGTGGATGCTGTAGTTTGATGAAGCAGTTGATCATGAGCACTGGTGAAATGGTTACTCAGCATATGGTACCTGAGAATTTGCCTTCCTGCATTCAGAGCATGTAACTAAACCTAAAACTCTCCTGGGAAGGGAAACAGAAGGTGTGCTCAGGAAAGGGGTTCTTCTTGCTTTTGATTTCCTTGGGCGGCTCTGCAGGATCTCTCAGGTTGAGCTCTCAAAGCATAACACAAAGATCAGTGCCACTGCTGAGCTCTCACTCAGAAGGTGGAGGAACCAGCAAGGAGAGACATGAGGTTCTTAAAATACTGATCCTGCTATATAGCTGAAGATGCTAAAATTCTTTCTCATAAGGTTGGATTAGGCTCCTAACTTGTGGGATATGAATAACACTGTGAAGAAAAGCCTGGGATATTTTCTATGGTGTCTTAGGTGAATAAAAAGTAGAAAAAGTGTCTTATAGTTTCTATTCAGTGTTCCCAACTTTAATATTTGTAAAATTATTATTTTTACTAAATATCAAATGTGAATGATGACTGCCTTCAGTTTAATTAATCATCTCATTTGTTTCAGTTATGAATTTTGTGAAGCTCTTATGTTTTAGAAAGGCATTTAGGGAGCATTCTTTAATTAAAGCCAAACTGAATTTTGCCTTTAGGCATGTTTTTTTTTTTGCATTAAAAGGTGGCATAATTTGCATTCTATTCTCCTGAACTGCAGTCTGTATGTGACAGAGGGGCCAATAGCCCAATTTTTTTCCTGCTGTCAGTTATAATACTAAGTGACAGCAGACAAAGCTGAAAGGCTATGAGATCACAGAGTGCTTTGTGGTGGGGCATGGGGAGCTTCTGGCCAAAGCAGCCAGTATGGTTACTAGAGAGTGCTGAAAGTGCTACACTATTTCATGCCCCTCACATGGAAATACCAGACCCTTATGCAGGGAGGTTTTGGAGGAGACGTGATTCAGCACATTGCATTTATTAGATGCACCATATATCTCTTCTTCCTCTGCATTTAATTCTGTGTTATTGAAAAAGATTCAAGTAACATTTATTTGAAACAAAAATAGGGGTTCTGTGTGTTGCATATTTGCAGTGAGAAAGTAGCTGTGGGGTGAGTGACAAAACTCACATTTGTGTTACAAGAGTGGAGTATTTTTTACAGGCGGACATTGATTCTGGGGGCTGAAGGGTCAGTAACAGTTTTCAAACACAAGCTGAATTTTTGTGCACTTTCCACCCCACTCCCTGAGATTTGGAAATCTACTGCTTAAGTCAGGCTTGAGGGAAACACCCCCTGAAGTCAACGGAGATTCATTGGCCCTAATTGGATTTAGGTCAGATCATGCCTAGGCTTGTCAAATACAAGAAATAATAAGAATAAATATGAAAAGTTGAGCACTGTTTAAATCAAAGCAGATCGTTAATTTAAACATTATAAACATACGCTGTATTCTAAATCTGTGTTCACTTAATACATGAGATGCCTTGGAGAATTATGAGGTTGATGATTTGACATCTCAGGATGTGTTTGCTTCCATGCACTCACTTCACCTGACTGACTTTACTTTGCATTTGCCTATCCCTTGGTTAAGGGGACATCAGTGGAGACTGGATTCTTCCTCTCCTGGTGACTGTAGTGTTGCCTCCAGAGTGCTTTGCTGGTCACCCAGAATTGCTGCTTCAAGAGGCCGACCAAATCAGAGCTGTGGCTGAACTGCTGTGTTTTTCTCCCCTTCCTTCTCCCGCTCCCTCCCTCTGCAGAAGGATGTGGCTCTGAAACCTCAGGAACGTGTGGAGAAGCGACAGAATCCTCTGGCCAAGAAGAAACGGGAAGCACTTACCAATGGGCTGTCGTATCTCCCGAAAAAGAACAGACTCCACCACCACCAGTACAGCTCTGACCGGGAAAATGATCGTAACCTCTGCCAGCACCTCGGGAAAAGGAAGAAATTACCGAAGGGCCTCAGACAGGTGGGAGACAAGTCACCTGCTGCGGGGAGGGAGGGCTTTGGCTCTTGGCACATGGTATGTAGCAGCCGATTTCTTATTTTGTGGAATCACTTCTTTTAATCCTTTTGTGGTGGTTTTTCCCTTGGGCTCTCGGGTGGCACTTGGTGCCGTGTCCTGCCAGTGGCAGAGCAAGTGGTGTATCGATGGTAGAGCTGGTCTGATTAATAAATGTGCAAAGGTTGTGAGAGCTTTCCACAGGCTGACTGTGAGGCTGTTGGGGCAAACAAATGTGGTCTCTGTATTACATTGCAAGGTCAGCTTTGTCCTATAAATATGCACTCTTGTCTTCAGGCTTCCTGCAGGGAAGCATAACACCCCCTCTGAGCATCAAGGGCAAGGTGGGGTAATTGCAAGAGCAGCTCTTAATCAAGACAAAGCTCTGAGACCACTAACGGTGTGAGGGCCTGGTTTTTGGGTGTCAGTGGCTCTGGTGTCTGCTCCTCTGGGTTACTCATCACCTGCCCAAAGCAAGAACTTCTGCCTTCCCAGCAGAGTTGTTCCGTTGCCAGGGTAGCTGTGGCACAAGTGTGGTAACAGTGAGCAGGTCACCTCCAGGGCTGCAAAGCTTGAGGCTGGAAATGTTGGATTCTTCTTCATGTCTGTGTTGTGTTTGTTCTGCTTTTTAAAAAAGGAGAAAGCGTGACAAGTGTGATTTCTATGATGCAGATGCAGAAAAAAGAGGTAATAGTAAAAAGGCCAGCTTTTGCCTACATTTGAGTGATATTAATGAGTCTTGAACAAAAATTTACATGTCTGATGGCAATGGTTGATATATGGAATCAGTTTTCCTCCTTGTTTAGTGCAAACATTACTTTGCAGAGAAACTGGTGAAAAAGAGTGAGAATTCACTGCTTCTCATTTTGTGAGCTCAGGGAAATGGAAGGAACATTGAGGATGACAAGTATGCTGACTTGTATTCAATTTTGATATTCAGAGTTACAGAAGCTGGGAAAAAATAGGCTTTCATGATGATTTTTAAGCCTACACTCTATATAGAAATAAAATAAGAGATTATACAGTACTTCAGTGGAGCAAACAAATTGTAAAAATGCCTATTCTACCAGAGCTGTTTAAGGTATTTCTTCTAATTTAATTTTACTTGGTATTTCAAAGGGAGGTGGGGAAAACTCTTCAGGATAGTTGATGCAGTGGTTATGTTATAAGTAGATATTGAAGGTTGCTGTGTTTTCTTGACTGTTTCCTGTGTTCATTTACGTGGTCTTCACTTTGTTCTGTTTTATTATGTCACATGGTAAATGGACCTGCTTTGGGCAGCAGGAACTGGCCTTTGTAGAACTGACTTTTGCCCTGTTTGACTGCCCTGGCGTGGCCTGTTGTCAGGTGGAACCTTTCTGCCCAGAATTTCAGCTGTGAGGGAAATTGGCCTTGCTGCTGATGGGAGTTAATTGTGAGGTTGTGTTTTTGGGAATATACTGGCTTGGAAAGTATTGAGTTGACAAATGGCATGGAAAATGCTTTTCCTTTGAGCTTATGAATCTGAGTACTCTGCTTCATTCCTGAGGGATCAGGCTGAGAGGAAATAAAATATCTTGCTCAATATAAATTTAATACATTTGGGAGGGGTGTAGCTCCTCAGGTAAGAGCATTTTAGTCTCATGAACAGTGTAGGTGCTGACAAACCCATGCAGCTTTGGCACTCAGACAAGGAAAAACAATGTCATGGAAAAAAGACTATCAAGTTCTTTGAAAAGGCATGCCCACCACCTTCATAGAGAGAGTTTCTGGTAAGCGTTTTCTGTCTTCTTTCAAGACAAATGGTGAAGACCTCAAAACAAGGAGGTGAATGATAAGTTCTGAGGGTGATTTTCTCTGATAATGTTACACTTTCCCTCCTCGAGTGACTCTTGGCTGCACAATTTGGGTTTCTTTCCCCACCCAGGTCCATCCCACTGAATTCCTGGGCTGTTGAAGGAGAAGTAGCATTGATTGCCAGCCTTCTCAGATGGCAGCAATCCACCAAGTGGGGCCACTGTCCTTTGTGCTTGACACAGTGGGAGTGTCCAGAGCCATTTAAAGTTCAGGAGGCTGCTGGATGTATTTGGTGTCCTTGCTATATAAGGGCTATGTATTTTATACATAAACAATTTAATCTGCCTCTCTTGTCTCTGGAGGAATCTTGAATTGTCTCACATGAATGTTGTAACTGGATGGCCTGATGCAATCCTAAAGCTGTCACTTTCATTCCCCTGCTGGCATAAGACCTTGGGCTACAGTCTGACCCTGTTGGGAAATGTTGTATACCTGGAGATCCCGTTCGTAGTTTTACCAGTGGTTGACAGTCCTGTTGGATATGCCTTTCTGTGAAATCTGTGATCTGCTGGAAGTAACTCTTACTGCAGGATTTAGGGTATGAAGCTTCCTCGTCAAACAGATTTAGTTGAAGTCAACTATTGAAAGCACTGCTAATTAGTTTTCAGAGAAAATCCTTAAAGTGTTCATGCAGGTATTTATCCAGCTCTGCTGAAATGCCTACAGGTTTATTGAAATCCAGAAAATGTGGAACTGTAGGTTAATTAAGGCTCATATTTTACTAGCGAGAAGACTTTTGAACTCTGCTTTGTGAGCTTTTATAAATGTACTTATTAAATGCCTCAAGGAAATTTTAGTTGGCATTAAGCAAACATAAGACTCATCAGACTATTTCTCCAGCGTTTTAAATTTAATTTCCTTTACGTTAATTGGTGATGGCATGTTTTTATGTGTTTTCTGTAAAAATCATTTGGAAATCTTAAAGTGAACATTTTTAGACTAGTAAAAGGGTGGCAAACATTTTTTAATGGGTTTTAATGAGTTTTTATTCCTCGAGGTCTGAGCACAGTGGGGCATACCAGGAAACAATGAGTTTTCAGAGCAGAAGGAGGGTTGAGAATATTTTGATAATCAAAAGGGAACAATAATTTCTCTTTGTTCTGTGGGTGTGTGTTTTGGGAGGCGCAGAAGACACTGGCTTCTGCTACCTCCACCATTTCCTTCATTGTTTTGTTCATCTGCAGGGAGATTCTTGTGTCTTCTTGCAGAAAAGGATTGTCTCTGGAAATGCCTCTAAACCAGCGACCTGCTTGCTGGGCAAGGGGTGCCTGAGCTGGCTGTGTCTGTGTGAGAGGCAGCTGCTGCTGGGTCTGCCTTCCCCACCTGATCCCAAAGACACTTGCAGAATATGAAATCCCAATCCCAGATACAGCAGGGAAGGAGACAAATGGTAATAAATACAGGGCGGATGGTGAATAAAGGGAGGGAAACTCATGAGGAGAGATGAATGAGGAGGTAAATTTTAATGAGATAAAGGCAAAATGGGAAGCAGAAAAAGATACCCTGCTGATTTTGGCAGCCATCAGCTACAAGCATTATAAACTATTAGCTTGCACCTCATAGTGCATTGCATGAATCAATTAAAGGCGAGGGAAGCATTGAAGACATTGCTCCTCATTATTAAGTCCACGATCCCCTTGGCAGTCTCACTCCCAATCTCTACATCTTAAATCTGAGAGTGCTTTGGATGGCCATCATTGTCCCCTGCCATCCCCACTTGTGAGCATCCTGTCATTAACTGTGTTGTGGATCTGGGCACAGCACACTTGTCCCTCCGTGCAGACCTGCAGCAAACCTGTGGTGTGGAGGGTGAAATGCCCACTGTGTGATGAGTGTTTAAGCACCCCTACAGCCAGAATGGCCTTTGCAGGCTCTCAGACAAGCCCCTGCATGGCAGGTAATGGAGCAGAGGGGAGGTGGGGGTTTGCTCCCTGGGTTGTGGTGACACTGGTCGGGAGGGGAGCAGATGGGTTTGATTGTCACCGACAGTGCAATCCCAGGGAGAGCTGACTGTGGTGACAAGCGATTTACAATGTGCTATTTACAGTTTGGGTTTGCAGGCTCTCAATGACATCTGAGTGCTCTTTAGCAACTGCTTTCATTACTGCTTTTCTAAGGGCTGCTAATTGAAAATGATATTGTGGGTGGGCTTTGGGAGTGCCATAGCAGCTACAAGTATTATACACAGCCACGGAGAACTGTTTCATGTCTTTGACTCCCTGCTTGTAGCTCTGTGCAAGGGGAAAAAGGGGTATATGTTTGTGCAGTGTGAGGTCAGAGACCTTGGAAATCCTGCCTACAGCATGCATGCACCCAGAGTGAATGATAAAGGCTTGAATCTCCTTGTACGTGGCTGCTGGGATTTGGGATTACTTTACTGGCAGCCAGTGAATTTTGGTGACTATAAAACTGCTGAAGATCAGGAAGGAACCTGGGCCATGAAATAGCTCATGCAGGGCAACAGAGGGGTTTGGAAGCTGTGCAGGGGCATTGGGGCTGGTTTGGGACTGCTGGAGGTCTGGCTTTGTATGAAGTGACAGGAAATATTGCCACCAACTCACAGTGTGTGGGACAAAGTCGTGTGCCTTGGGAGCAGCTCCAGCTGGGATCAGGTCAGGGATATGGCCATGCATTGATGGAAATGGAGATAAGGGTTCTGTTCTGCCTGTAAAGAGAGGAGTTGTTTGGTGTGTTGATTTCCCGCCCACCCCCTAATTTCAAAATACCAGCACAACCACTTTGAAATGACTGTTTTTGCTGTCTGTGTTGCAGCCTACACAGCGTGGTTTGATTCTGTGCAAGTGTTGCCAAAAATTTGAAGGCACCCACAGCAAGTGTCAACAGCAACAGGACTTGCAGGGGGCACTGGTTTAATGAAACTGTGTCTGCTCAGTGGTGGTGTCGTGTCAACCAAGGCATTGTTTCTTAATCTACTGTATTAAACAACATTTAATTTGAAAAATAAACTATGAAATTATGAAAAAGTCAGGTTATTCTGAAAGAATAGAAAGGGCTATATCCAGGTAACTGTGCTTTGAGGTTACATCACAGTATGAATGGGTGTAGGTAATACAGTGGGAGAAGATAAAGGGAGATGGTTAGGTCTGGGCTTTGAGGATTTGTAGGATGGAAAACGGGAAGGAGGTCTGTGGGGAAAGAATGGAGCAGTGGGGCTTTGAGCCAGTCTAGGCTGGGCTCTGTGGGGTTTTTGAGGGGTAAATGGTACACAAGGGTGTGTGTGTGTGTAGGTTATGCCCAGAGAGGGGACCTGTTGTGTGAATGAACATAGTCTGTCTCTGCTGATGTCCAGCTCAGTGTCCTCTGGCATGCCAAGGTGAGTGAAACGCTGAGTGCTTCACCTTGGCCTGTGGGTAATTTCATCCTTGGGAGGGCCCTGTGCTTTACTGTCACACAGTGTGTGGGTCTGTGTGTGTGTGTGAGAGGGGCCGTGCTGAAGGCTGGGCTGCTGTTCAGTTGCCCCTCTTGTTTCCCTCTTGGAAAGCGCCGGTGGTGGCAAAGAGTGCTTGAATTACACGCATTTTGTGATGCTCGACTGGTGTTCTGCTCTGATCAGAGGCCACCGAAGTCTCCAGCTGTACTTAACCCACTGTCACTGCATCCAGTGTGTCATCTGGAAGGGCACCCAGCTCGAAAGCATCCAGGCAACTTCTGGGCCCTGGGAATGCATAACTGAGCTCAGTGGGCACGGGAGAGCTGCCTCTTCACCCGGGCTCTGCCTGCAGTGATGGGGCACAGGCGTTTCCCCTGCTTATAATCACCAGTTTCACCTGCAATTTTTCAATAAGCTATTGAATTATACCTCTCTAAATGATACACTGCAAATCCAGCAGGTCCTAATTGCTAATGATGGTTCTGAAAGACTTTCATTTGACTGTAATTAGGTTTGCAAGCAATCAGCTGCCCTTATCAGGAGTGGAAACACATATAATGTAAAATACGGGCTGGTGGGAATGGAGTGTTTTCTTGAAAGGAGGAGCGAAAAGGAAGATGTTTTATTAGCAGAAGCTGTGACATATTTTAACACCTTGAAAACATCATGTGTGAAATTAATTCTGTTCAGTATTGTACCATCTGGCAATGTTATTGTTCTGTATATATTGCCATGTAAAGTGTGCTTTTTTTCATCTGGGTATGAGCCTGTGCTTGAAATAGGAATCATGAGTCAAATTGATTACTAAGGATGTTATCCCTGCTAGATGGCTTAAAAATACATATTGGGAAATCCCATGGACTCAAAATGGCTTCTCCATGGAGAGCTGCCCTCACAGAGCTGATGAGGCTGGAAGAAAAATGGCCTTGTTTTTGCCATGTCCTGTGAGTGAGTGTATGTGCTCAAAGGTAAGAGGAACTCTATCCTTGTATTGTTTTATGGTGCTGAAGTAGAAAATGCCTGTATCTTAGACCCAGTACCATGATAATTGTTTTACAGTGTCTCCTGGTTTGATCCTGTCTGAGCCTGCTGTGTGTTGGCAGCTCCCAGCACAGAGTCCCCAGCTGTAGAGGCAGAAGAATATAAACCTGAAACTTGGTTATAGGCTGGTGTTTGCCCACTCTGGCTAAAATATCAGCTGTTGGGGTGTGGATTGACCCCTAACCAGGACTCAGAATGGCCATTAACACCTGATGTGGTGACCAGTGTGATTATTGTGGTAGTGTCACTTCTAGGTGGTAGAGCTTGTACAGCCAAGGCAGAGTGTGGAAGCACTTAGTTCATATCTGGAAACTGGAATAAATGGTGGGATGTTAATATGTCCCAGGTTTTTCTGAAGCCCATGGTGTCAGCTGATTGTCCCTGGGCTGTGGCAGAGGAAGGGTGTCTCTGCCTCCCCTGTTGCTCTTGTGTGGTGTGTGATCAGCCTTGCAAGGAAATGAGCAATGTTGGCATGTTTTTATTTCTAACACAAAATGTTGCCACTCCCTGTGCTCTGCCCTGCTGCATCTCACTCCGTCTGTTGGCTTCAGTTTACTCAGCTGCGAGATGGAGTTGCCTCAGATGTCACCACCCTGTTACCTGGCCAGGTAATGCTGCTTGGAGAAGGTGCCCCTGTGGGCACCACCCATGTACTTCATCCAGTGTGACAGAAACTCCCAGCAGATTCCAAACTGAAAAAAAGAAGATTAGAAACAGTGGCTTTTGGGTTAACCTAATTATATTAATCAATTAGATGTCTTCAGAATTTTAGTAAGAAAAAAAATATATTCTTGTGCACAGAGCAGTTATTGTCTCTCCGGATTATCTTTTTTCTTTTAGTGTTGGCACCCCACTTTAATTGAAAACTTAAATGATTGTCAAAGGTGCTGGGAAGTGAACCATATTTTAAATGTGCAATGCAATCAATTGCTGTCTTAAAAGTTTCCATGCATGCTACCAGTAAGGAATTAAACAAAAAATTAATTTTGACCAACTCTGCCTGGAGATAAATTAAACTCTAGCTTAAGTGATATAAGACAGTATAATAAAGTGAATTTAAAAAGAGAAATCATCCAGAACTTTTTAATTGTTTTTTTTGTATTCTAGAAATAAATTTAGGCCAAGACTTCTAACCTATAGTTTTGCCCATGGATTAATTGGAAGCACAGAAGTTCATCCTGAGATTTGTTATGAAAAATCAGAGTGCTGAAGCTGCGTTGCTTGAATCTTCTTTTCTCCTCCACAAATTCAGTGTTCTCCAAGGCAGGAGGTGTGGGAGGATGGCTTTTGATGTGGCTGTGGCACTCAAGAGCCCAGGGGTGGGTTTGCAGCATCTCTGTGGGCAGGGCTTGGCGGTGGGAGCCGGGTCTGGTGCCTGGTGGGCACAGGGAGAACGTGGGAAGATCCACAGGAGCAGGAGAGCAGCTCCAGGAGCATCAGCCTCCTGTGGATACTCAGACTCTTGGTTAGGCTTTTGCAGCCTTAGGTGCAGCTCCTGAGTGCTGTAACTCCACAGACTCATGGGCACAGACGGGACCAGGGGCTTGAAGAATATGTGGAGATGCTTTTAAAGTGCCAGTGAACAGTGCTCAGAGGAGCTGCTCCCTTAGCAAGGGGTGTGGAAGGCTCCCTTGTCCAGCCTTTGCAAGGGGCAGCAATTGCTTGAATTGGGTAAGCTGTTTTCCTGACTCTGAGTAGACTAAAGGCAGGACTCCTGCTCCTCCAGCTCATTCCACCCGCTTTGGTGAGGAGTAGGCTGTGACCCTCCTGGGTCTGATGGGCTGCATTTTGGGCTGAGATTTGTCAGAAGGGGGAGCCAAGGGCAGGGGGAGTGGCAGTGTGTGGTAAAGCCCTGTGAAACTCCAGGACTGAGCTCACACAATTGCTCTCATGGTCTGCAGGGCTTTGGGATGCCACTGTGGAGGCTTTGAGCCTTCCCTGGACTGAGCCTGGCAGTGGCTGAGGAGGGGGGGCTCTGGCCTGTTCCCCAGAGGTGGCACAGTATTGCTGGAAGAGACTCTGTGCAGTGCTAAACCTTCTGCTAGTTATTTCATTTTGGCCAAAAATGGCCTTTGTATAAAGCTCGGGGAAAGTACTGATAATCTTCCTCAGCTCTGAGGAGTTTGTTCTCTACTTTATGGGATTTCACAAGTCTCTAAAATCAAGGCATTTTTAATTTGTTCCCAAACCCACTGAAATGGAACAGACTGTTAAATCTAAGTCCCCATTTCCTATGCTTAACCTTTTATCAGCAGTATATGATCTCTATGCACTAGGAAAACCTCCTTTGTTATTAGCAAAAACATGCCATGGCTGTAATTTTTTCACTGAGCTTGCTGTACTATTGAATAATTCCAAGGGATATTTTGAATAAAAGGGAATTGAAGAACACAGTGTGGCCATTACTGTGTAAGGCCAGGGCTGCTAAAACGGACAAAACAAACTTCTCCTTTTGTTCTGATCTTTCCCTGGAACAATTTTCTCTGCTCAGTATTAAAATGCAGCCAGTTCTATGAGCAAAAATGAAGGGCTTACCCTTAAGAAAAAGTTACCATTGCTAAAAGGAAAAAAGTATTTTTGTAGAAGGCTGACTGCAAAAGTTTTTATCGTTTTGCATTTCCATTGCTGTTTGAAGTTTGTCCCTAATATTGGCAACACTGTACAGGCCATGACAAAATACCTACTCCTGGCGTGTCTGATTTCAATATTCAGTATAGGATAGTTTTTCAATAGTCAGTGTAGGATCAGTTTCAGATGTATCTGTCTATATTGGATCAGCTGGTGGGAAGACTGTTGGAATAAGTCATTCTATTGTGAATGGACTTTCTGGAAGAATCCTAAACTTATAGCAAAGTCCCCCCTTAGTCAGGAGAGTGCACAAGCCTGTTCCTGGCCATGGGCTCTGCCTTCCCCCACTGAGGGGCTGTGGGAGCAGGTGTTTTCAAGAAAATGGGATTCTCCACTTTCTGCAGCTAAAGAAGAATTGCTATTACAGTTTAATCACTGTTCCTTCTGGTATGGAAAACACTAGAATACTGTGCTCTCTGCAGCCCAACAAAACAAAGGTGTGGGAATAGGATGTTTGTCTTTCTAGATCTGTCCATGTGTGAACATTCTCAGACATCAGATCTATTTAAGGTAGAGGAAAAATTTGACAAAATATGACAGAGGTATAAACTAGTGCAGAAAGTTAAGCTTTCAGCCCAAAGCCTAGTGAGATCCTGCAAGAAACTGTGGGAGAAGGAGGCAGGAAAATAATTGGTGTGCAGGTACAAGTTGATTTAGGCCACATAGAAATAAAAAGCTAAAGGCCATTAGAGTCTCTGACAGCAAAGAGCTGAATCACTGACCTCAAAGTTCCCGTGTGCCCATTGGCCTCCCCAGGGAGTGGAGCTACAAACAGACATAGAAACCCATGGGCTTAAGCAAGAACAGCCGAGTTCCCTCTCACAGCTCTTCTGCATCAACAGAAAAAGGAGAGAGAAGACCCCAAGTTTGCTCACAAAATGCTGTCAGGCCTAAGCCCAGCTGGCCCTGCTAACCCTGACCCCAGGATCAAGTCCTCAGATCAATAATAAATACAGCTGAGAATGGGTGTAGAACTGGAAGCTGATGTTGGACACTTTTTTCTTTGAGATTTCAGGTTGACTTTTTCTAAATATTTTAATAATGATATTTCAGACACAAAGCAGGTGGATTTTGTCTTAGGCATAGGAGGCAGCAGACCTTTGGTACATGAACTTTCTCCATGGTACTTTTATTTTTGCCAACTATACTCATGATTTCCTTCTAAACAGGTTTTATCTGATCTAGTTGAACAAAAAAATCTTCTGCTTTTTAAACTAGAAATAAAATCAAACGCCCAAGGCAGGCAGAGGGTTAATAAAACTGGAAATTCTGTTAAAATTACTAATCAATCTATTTAATGTTTTATGGTCTCCCCTCCCCCAAACACATGTTCTTTTCTTGTAAAGCACCTTTTTGCTTCCTGCTTGTTTACCAGCTTTTAGCAAGTCAAGCAGCATTCAAATTGCTTTGATGTTAATTATAGAACCTGTTCAATAGGGCTTGCTAGGTGAAGGAAAATAGCTCCTATGTTTAAGAAAATAAATTAATATCTAGACAAGTGCTCTGTGCTTTGGTTCTGAAGAAAGGAGATGACAGGATACTGATGACTTAGTGTTGTGTTGTCAAATAAAAGCTATATTTGGGTGGCTTGCTGCTCTCAGTTTGCAAGATTTGGTATTAGTTGTCTTCACTTCTCTTGATGATACAGAACAATGTGCTGAGGACTGATTCTCCTTACTGTAAAAGGAGTGGGTTTCAATATCTCTGGTGCCAAAGTAAAGGATTCTAGAAACAGGGATTTTGCCTAAGCCCAGGGCAGCTGTGACTTGGATGCTGGGTCATCCCAGCTGGCCCAGTTATCCTGCTCTGGACTGTGGCCCAGCCCGAGCTGCACTTACTCCACTCAGTTCAGGTGCATTAACATTTTAGCTGTAGCTCAGTTTGGGGCTCTATAAAAATACTCTTTCAATGTAGAAGAACCTCGAGCTGTGTCTGAATGAGCTGCCCTGTGCTCAGGTCCGAGTCAGACACTCAATGTCCAGAGTGACCCTTGAGAGCCCTTGGCCAGGGGAACTGGGGACCAGGACCTGCTGTGGGCTCTGTCAAGCCCCAGCCCCATTTCCCAATGTTCAGCCTGTATGGAAAGTGTGTTTCATCATAAAGAACTTGTCTACCAATTTCTAATCAAGGCATAAAAGTTTAATTGGAGAGTTTGTGTGGTGTTTGGAGATGTTCAGATGCAAGGTTCAGTACCTGTGTGATAAATGAATGTTCATAATCTCTGCCACAGAGTGCCATTGCAGGTGACTGGAGTTTGTGCTGAATGACTGGGGAGCAGCTCCAGGAAGCAATGCAAACCTTTAGCTTATTAGTGGCTTTGTATTTATAAATTAATAACAGTACACAGAGGGAGGCTGGATTGTGTATCATTACAAAATGCTTCGGAAAGATCTGAAGTCAGATTTGTGGTCTGATGTTTCCTGTAAGAACTGCAGTGCTTTCCATGATGGAAAGAGTTTATTTGCAGTACTAAGGCTTGTGCTTTCAATGTTTTAAATGAACCTGTGCTTTAATATGCAATAAATACTGAAAATTGCCCCCTCAAACTTTATTCATTGTCATAGTGATGTATTTTGATATAATCATTACTGCTGGGTTATTACTGGTCCAAAGTAAGGACCAGAAGATGTGTTGTTTCCAGAAGGAGTAAATGTCAGGAAATTTTTGTACTGTTTTAGAGTGATCATAAAGCATTTCCAGGAGTGGAACTGTATGAGACTGTAACACTGCATGGTAGGAAAGAGATCTTACCTATCAATAGCAATGCAAGGCTTGTAATTTTAAATCTTTCTAATTTAAATCATGAAAATCTGTTTTTTATGAATAATTCAGAGGTCTGATTTAGTAGAATTATTTCCAGCCCATGTATATTAAGCAGCCAACCTGCTATGCCAGCTCTGTTTTCAGACACTGTTGATGGGGGGTTTCTCTTTCCTGCAGAAATGATCATCTTTGTCTGTTAGAAAATAAAGCTGCTGTGGTATTTTGTCCTTTTGATTGCACGAGGATTTCTCTTTAAACCTCATAGGCTAAAATTCAAGCTGAAGAAAAATAAACCCCTTACTACAGGAGCTCCTAGAATTCAATTTGGAGAGAGTAAACCTTGTACTATATCCATTAGGAAAATGGCAGTATTCTTCCGTTTCCTGATGTTATTCAATTACTTACCCTGCTTCCTGCTTTTAGCGTAAACTGTATATTTTAGCTCGTGACCTTTGACAGCAAATTGAATCAGAAGTGGAGATGCAATGAAAGTTGGGGTTTTTTAAAGACTCTTTAAAAGCATGGATGTGTAGGAAATTTGGGATTTTTTTTTGTTGTTGTGTTGTTTTTAGGTTTTTTGTTTGTTTGTTTGTTTATTTGTTTTAACAAGCCTTGCTGTGGATTTTGTAGTCTAATGCATTTTGCTTGGAAAAAAGGAAATTGAAGTTAATGTCCTTCCTCCCTTGCCCTGGAGAAAGCACAGCCTGCATAGCTGCTCTTGTTAGTGCCTGCCTGCTGAAATTAGCATTGCATATTTTTGTTAATACCAATAAAAGTGGAGTTTGTTTAATTTAGAATCAAACCCTTGTTTGGATTGGATTAACACTTTAAGAAAAATATTTAACTTGTAAAGTGATGCAACATAGGTCGATCTAATCTTTAGCTCCTCCAAGATTGTAGCTCATTTACAAGCTTTAGATCATACTATTTCCCTTACACTTGTGAATCGTGTTAACACATTAAAAAGCCCAAACCACTGTATTCACCTGCAGTTTTCCAACACAGATACCCCAAACCTGCCTAAAACTCTGTAGGAACCACCAGTAATGACGGTGCCGCCCAGCCATGCCCAGCTCCCCGCTCCTGATGAAACTTCACACCTCCTGTTCCTGGAGCTTTTTTATTAACCGTTCAATGACAGTTTAGTAGTTTTTAGCTTTACCTGGCCAGAATTCCTTCATGTCACAGTTTCCCCAAAATTCATCATTTTTACTAATCCTGTGTCTTTATAGAATAATGACATTTTGAGGGCAGTTGGAGCCCTTTGGTGCATTCAGAACTTGCACTTGGATTGAACTTGAACAGAACTTGAATTTAAGAAAAAAATCAGGAGATGTTTTAAATGGTTTTCTTCTCATGTAAAGGGGACTCCCTTTCTTGGCTGCAGTAGCAGCCTGCCCCTTGCCCCCACTGTTGTACTGTCGGCTGGCACTGCAACTAAAATCTTTTCTTCTACAATGAGTTGCAGAATTTTCAGTTCTGTGCACAGGGCTGAGTTGTGTCCTGGTCTGTCCTGGGCCTGGGAGAGAGCCTGGCTTTTCTGCATATCCCTGTGTCTGACCTGGTACCAGAGCCTTGCTGCAGAGTCATGCTGTGTTGTTCTGCAGGCTGTTCCAAGACAACATTGAATTCTTTCTTGTTCTGGCTACAGCAATGCCAAGTGTTTGTTGAACATCTGTCAGTGTGTTCAGATTATTAACCTAACTTCTGCTCGTTTATGTTAATGAAAACATTTGAGCTCCATAACAAGCATGTGAAACAGTTCCTCATGCTGCCAGCCCTGCTGAAATCCAGCTGAGGGGCTGACACAGTCCAAGCCCAAGTGGCAAAGTGTTGGACATTCCACCTCCAAGAGTGCTGCTGCACCCTGTGCTGCCCGGCCGGCGGGGTGGCACAGCTCCTCAGTGGTTGCATTTAAGACTTTAAAGTGTCGTCGCATTTTGGGCTAGAGTAGAAAATAAGGGAAGTGGACACCAGAGCTGTTTCCAAATCTGGCATCTGTACCCAGCCAGGTGTGGTCTGTCCAACTGGTGTATGTTCCATGTTGGCTCTCATGTTCCTGCACCAACAGAAGAGCCTCGAGGAGCACAGGGCAACCCAAAGGTGGTGAGGGCAGGACCCAGGAGTGCCACGGGTGCAGGTCCTTTTGGTCCAGAGGCTGTGGGGTCTGCATCCTTGGAGACTTCCACATCTCCCCTGAGCAGCTTGATCTCTCCTGAGTCAGCCTTGCTTGGATGAGGTCAGCCCTGAGGGCCCCTCCAACCCAAACCATTGTGTGTCCCACTGAGCGAGTAATTTCTGGGAACAGAAACTGCTGTCTCTATTGCAGTTACCTGGTGTCTGGGCTCTTAGTGTGACACGGATAACAAGCAGTGCTGAGGCCAGCTGAGGGAATGGGCCCTGCAGCTGGGTCTCCAAGGCCTTTGTTTCACTGTTAGCACACAGTTTTTGCAAGCTGAATTAAAGGACTGATCTCCTTTTTGGACTGTGTGTAGTCTGCTGGGCAGTGAATTGCACGCAGAGTCATTCTTCCAAGTCCTATAATCTTTTACTGCAGATACTATTAATAAAAGTATTAATTACTCTGTTCGGGAATTAGGATTTTGTAATGAAACCTCAAACAGAAAACTCAAGCCAGGTTGGCCAAATGTCACGGAACACTCAAACTTGAGCTGAGAGGAAAATAAAAATCTGAGTTGCTGTAAGGTTTATGGTTAAAAGAATGTAAAACTTTTCAGCTTGTCCAAGTTTTGACAGAAAACCTTGTAGTACTTGGCAGACCTGGCTGGGTTTCCTTAAGTGTGAAATGCAAGATAAAACCGGCGACTCAGAGCCAAGCACAGTGCAGGGAGAAGGTTCTGCTGAAACAAAGAGAAGTGGAGATGCAGGGAGTTTTCTCACAGCTCTTCTCAGCTCCTTGCCTGGTTCCACGGGGTGTGCAGGCTGGAGCATCCCAAGCACGGCGTGGGGCAGCTGTGGGAGCTGCAGCTGGAAGGGAGGAACACTTGGTGCAGTGGCAGGGCTGGGGGGTGGGTGTTCCACAGGAGGATTTACCCCTTTAGTTGCTGTTTACCTGCAGAGTGAGCAGAGGGTGAGATAACCTGGTGCAGCGTCCCATTGCTGTGCCATGCACAGGGCTGTACCAGCCTCTGAGCTGCAATGAGAGCTGCTGTGAGCATGTTTCAAATGTTTGGCTTGGATAGGAGGGGAAAGCAATTTTCCCTCTGTCCTTGCCTTCACCCTTGAACTGGGTCTTCTACAGCCTGCTAGCCAAAATGAAGAACCCTTTTTCTGTTTTCTATCCAGAAAGTCTTTTCAAGAAAAAGGAGTGGTTGTTAAGGTATTTAGATTTTGCTGACAGCAGATACAGTTGTTTTTGCACATGTGGGGAGTGGGGAAAGTCAGCCATTTGACATTTCTGTCCATCCAATACACTCTAGAATTGTGATTATTTACAATGTTTTTGATGCTTAATTTACTTCAATGCTGAGGGTATTCAATTTTAAGTATTGCTTTAACTGCCCCCTTTTTTCCTTGTTCTGATTGAAGTTTTGTGCTAATGGGGATGGGTTCGGGTCAGAAGGAGGTAATAGAAGGCAAATAAGATATATACATATATTATAGATAAAAGGGCCCTTTGTCTATGATTGGAAGACTTTAATTTTTTTATTTTTAGGCAATACTTTGTAACTCTTGTGGAAATTGTTGCTAGCTCTTTTACACCAAAACAAAGCATGCTGGTGCTTATGACAGCAGTTTCCCAGTGTGTCCATGTGCTTTTGGAGCAGGGAGGAGGATGCCTTTCCACTGATAAGTGTGCTGAGGCACTTGGCTCCCTTGGTGTTCACTCCCCGAGTGGGATGAGTTGCAGCCAGTTTTCTCTGCCACCAGGTAACCCCTGCTGGAACATTCTGCGGTGACTTGTGTAGTTGGAACCAGCCCACAGTGCAGGGAAAACACTTGTCTCACATCCTTTGGCTTTGCTTGTCATGGACACTCCTGAGCTGGGAAGGACCCCCAAGGCTCACGGAGTCCAACCCTGAGCCCTGCCCAGCCCCAGCCCCAAGAGTCACCCCCTGTGCCCCAGAGCATCAGCCAAAGGCTCCTGGAGCTCTGGCAGCCTTGGGGCTGTGCCCACTGCCCTGGGCAGCCTGGGCAGTGCCCACCACCCTCTGGGGAAAGAAGAGCCTTTGCCTGAGATCCAACCTGAGCCTGCCCTGACACAACTCCAGCCATTCCCTGGCTCTGTCCCTGCTCACAGGGATCAGGGATTAGGGATCAGGGATCAGAGCTGCCCCTCGGGGGACACTGCAGCCCCTGCTGAGCTCTGCCCTCCGTGTCCTCCTCCCCAGCCGGACACACCAAGTGCCCTCGGCCGCTCCTCCTGTGGCCCTTACAGACCCTTCACCGTCCCCGTGTCCCTCTGTGCCAACCTGCTCCTCTTTCGCACTTATTTAACACCAATACATTGTGCACAGAATGACACAGTCCCAGAACGGGTCGGGTTGGAAGGGACAGCTTCTCTGCCCTTGTCCCCTCTCTGTCCCCCTTCTGTGTCCGCC
>VXBX01007483.1:200509-364068 GCA_013400415.1 Scytalopus superciliaris
CCCCGTCCCCGCTCTGTCCCCGCTATCCCGCCGCGGCGCTGGGGCTCCCCCTGCGGGCCGCTCGCGGGAACTGCGGCCCGGCCCGGCCAGGGCCTTCCCTTCCCTGTCCTTTTCATTTTCCTTTATTTCCCCTTTTTCTTTTCCCTCTGCTCCGGATCTGGGCGTGTTCAGCCTGGAGAAGAGAAGGCTCCGGGGAGACCTGAGAGCCGCTTCCAGTGCAGAAACGGGGCTTATAAAATAAGAGGGCGAGCGACTCTTTACATTCACAGGAGAGGGGGAGCTGCTCTGAAGTCAAGGGGAAGAGCTTTGTGTCAGATGCCAGGAAGGAATCGTTCCCTGTGAGGGTGTCCAGAGCCCTCAGTCGGGTCTGAGGGCAGGACTGGGAGCGAAGTGTGTTGTACTGGGGGGCAGGAGGCTGAGGCTGGGACTTGCTGGGAGTCAGACCTGCTGTGTATTGCCCTGCGGTCTGGCGGGAGGTGTCCCTGCCGATGGCAGAGGGGTTGGAACTGGGGGACTTGTAAGGTCACCTCCAACCCCAGCCATTCTGTGCTTCTGTTGGAAAGCAGAAAATCTGCCAAGGAAAAGCAGACTCTGGGTCACTGCCCTGGCTGGGCTGTGACTGACTCAGAGTGAGCCGTGAATCCTTCTCCCACATCCAATAAGATGAATTTGTCAAAACTTCTGAGACAGTGATAGAAGCCCTTCTCAGAGAAACAGAGATTACATTTAAAGGTGTCACTTTCCTCCTGCTTCCTTTGGGCGATCACTCAGGTGGCCCAGAGTGGGAGGGTGAATGGCAATACTGTTGATTACTTTCCCAGTCATGAAAGAGGGAAAGAATAAAGGACAGGTGTGGTGTTGGCAGGTCTCTCTGGTGTGTTGTGAGGGATGGCCTGGCTCGGCACCCTGAGGGGCAGCTGTGACGGAATGACAGAAACCAAGGGGCAGGGAGGTCCTGGTTGCTGGCAGAGCCCAGCAGGCTGTTGGGGTCCCCCTGCTCCTCTGAAGCTCGTGAAAACTTTGGTTATTAAAACCTATTTGCAGAAGAGAAAATGAATTTCCAGAGGGAATATGGTTGCGTTAAGCATCTTCACAGTCCCCTGGGGGGTTATTATACCTGACTGGAGCTTCCAAAAGCAACAGTGGCTCCTCGTTGCCCCCACCTCACATTCCAGCCTTCAGAGTGACCAGTGACTGGGGAACTACAGTTCTTTTGGGTCCTGTGAAATAGGACAGGTTTTGCTGCCTTTACAGTGCCATAGCAGATTAGTAGCAGAACTGACAAACTCTATTTTGCCTGTGATCAGCCTTACTCTAATGTATTATTCACCCATGATTATGTTTTAATGGTCTAAGAAGTGTAGAAACGTTTCAGCGTGGCTGCATGGGAGTGGTAGAGATCACTATTTATAACATCTTCATTATAAATATGGATAAATCTGAAGATTAAAAATTACGTGTCTTTTCTAGTGGAGTAGCTAGTCCTATGGACTGTGGTGAGAGATGTATGTGAATGGTTTTCTCTTGTTTTGCACCCATTTAGTGAATTGCCCTAAGACTGGTAAGGGCGTCTCTCTTTAGTAAACGTGTAACTCCTACAACTAAAGGTTA
Organism: Scytalopus superciliaris; assembly: GCA_013400415.1. Taxonomy (NCBI): domain Eukaryota; kingdom Metazoa; phylum Chordata; class Aves; order Passeriformes; family Rhinocryptidae; genus Scytalopus; species Scytalopus superciliaris. The sequence goes on from VXBX01007483.1 coordinate 202,121, forward strand.
GCTGTTTCTCATCCTTCTCCCCTCTTTTCCCTTTACTGATGAGAAGGGTCCTGACACACATCCAGCACAGCACGGTTTTCTACAGACTCTCACTTCCTGGTTGAATTCTTTGCTATCTAATAAGGAGTAAGCTTACACTGCAGTCTGTCTTACCATGGAAAAGCTTCATGCCCTTCTCCTCTATCTTAGTGCTTCCTTTCAGGGTTCAGTAATCAGCTGAATGAGATTACTCCTCACCAGTCAAACGTGGTTGCAATTAATTTTATAATGCTAAATCAACATGGCTTGCATGAAGTTTGATAGCATAGGTGAGCTGAAAACTGGAGGCTGACAGTGGATTTGTTGGGCTGAACTTTCCATTTCAGCCTCCTGAAATGGAGGTAGGTCCTCCAGGTAGACTGGTAGGCTTAAATTGGTGCATTCAGGTGTGCCTCAGTGCTTAATTTTACTCCCTCAAGGACAGAATTCTGCTTCTGGAAGTGTCGTGGTCTCCTTGCAGTGCATCCATGACCTGCCAGCTGGACTTAGCTGGGCTGTCTGCACCTGCTGGATCTGAATGGCATCTCGTCTCTCTGGTGGTTGTTCCAGTTCTGTTCTGGGGCAGAAGAGGAGCAGAATGCCAGTGTCTTTGAGCTGCCTGTGTTAGCTCCTGTCACACTCCCAGGTGTGTCAGAGGCCATGGGGCTGCCCTGGGACTGCCCTGTCCTGTGCCCAGTCACATCCCCAGGAGGACAATGGAATACTCTGTCCCAGGCAGAGATGGTGTAGAGCTCTTACACCTGCCCTCAGGTAGCCTTCCCTGGACAAGGAATATTGAGACAACTGTTTCCATCCATTTTTAAGTGGCCTGAGTGAAGCAAAAGGCTCTTTGGATAACTGAGAACTGTGGTGTATCACACCCTGAGCAAGCAGGTTGTGCTTGGAGACATCTGTGTGTTATTGATAGAGGCTGGTGCTTTGCTGTCCTCTTGCTTCAAAGCAGTATCGGGAATTATCTAATATTGAAATATCTTGTTATTTTACTCCTTTGAACTGAAGGGAGAGTGCAAGACAAAAGGCTCAAAAGGGAGACTCGGGCAATAATGTGTTTATGTGAAAAGTGGGTTTTAAAGCTTTGAAAGGGTTGTAATGCTCTTCTACCTTGAGATGCTAATACTGAAACTTGAAACAGAGCACAGTATCATTAGCAATTAAATGTGTCTGTGTACTGCTCTTACATCTTGTAAGGCTCTCGCAAATCAAAAGGGAGAGGCACACACGTCTAATAAAATAATGATTTGGAAAGCAGAGTTCCAAAGCCCTGTTTGCAATTCACTGCAGCTTCATGCCTGGCATATTTGTATAAGGTTTTAGAATTCAATTAATTGCCCCAGGCTTTGTACTTGTAAAGGATTGATTTTTGTTCTTTACCTGTGTGTTGTTGGTACTTTGTCTTTCTCTGCCTCTACTCCAGCAGCTTTTGTGCTGTACCATTCCAAGATCGTAACTTAATTTTCTGTCTTTGAATTGTTTATACCATTCTTTTGGTGGCAAAAATTACATATCAACAGATAGACACACAGATAACTTCTTGAAGAAATTCATTCCAAATTTTGAGTAGTATATACAAGATTACAGATGTAAATACTTAAATCCAAGGAATAAAGCATTTTAGTAATAAAGTGGAAATACTTCTGGATCCTTTCTGTAGAAGCCAATAGCTGGGCAGGAGTGGATTGGAAATAAATTTTTTGTGACTGTGTTTATTCCAGTTATGAGTCTTAACATTTCTGACACCTGTTTTATGTTTAGTTTGCTAAAACAAAATAGTGTGTGTGCATGTATATGTGCACATATGTATGTTTATTATGCCCATGATGTATTTGTTATAGCAAATGTAATGTAAACATACAAAAGTTCACTTTACTTTAAATACCGAGCTTGACTGTCAACCACAAAACATATTTGCAAACTCTTTCAACATGTGTAACATATACAATCCTAATTAGAAACAGCACAATAGCAGAGATGCCCATATGGCAGTGATAATTATGTTGAAAGAGTTTGTCTTGTGGCTCAGAATTAAGTTTGGAAGATCCAATGGGAACTGTCTCATGTCAGGGGTTTGTAACATGCTTTTACAATGTGTATGTGAATGATTTGCCATGGCCCTGCTGGGTTAGAGGAGTTCAAGATGAGGGGTTTGATACGGTGGTCATTTGATAGGAGGAGGTAGTGTTTAATGTGTATTCCCAACAGAGTTATTGAAGGGTTGTCTCAATAAAGGTAGTGTTGCATGCTTGGATACATGTTTTATGTATGTTATCTTTAGAAAATTATTAGAAAACATAGGTAGGTATGTTGTGCTACAAGGCACACCTGAGACAATGATGTCTGTGGCAAGCTCCAGTGATTTCAGAGCAGGAGCTATGGTGTGTGCCTCTCTGGCACACATAGGAATGGATGTTAATGGAAACCATAATTTTCAACAGAATAAATAGAACTATATTTATGAATGGGTCAGGGCTTTCCATCGAGAGCCTGCTTTAGAATAATTAGTTATTTCTTCAGCACACTTGTGACCAGCTCACACTGTACTTTGTCAGGTTCAATATGCTAAGGCAGGATGCAAGCCTGGAAGAAAATGGGGATATTTAGCTTTCTATTATATATGGCCAATAATAATAACTATGAAGATAAAGGCAGTGGCTACAGCAGTAGATAATGTGGGTTTTGTGATAAATACTGCTAGGTTTACAATTTGTTTTGCCTTATCTCTGAAACACATCCTGTGGTTTCCTATATTCTTCAAATCAGTGTGAAACAGAAGCAAGTTGTGCTCCAAAAAGAGACAAGCAATTTGCAACACCCAAGTGATGTTTTAGGTGAAATAAAGTAGAACATATTTGTATGTACGAATGACAGTCTTTTATTAATCACATGAAATGTAGCACTGTAAGTGTGGGATGTGTTGGCATTAACCCAGAAGTGTTCAGTTTGTAGGTTTAGCATCTGGACTAAGGCACTGGAGTGTGTTACTGCTGGCAAACACTGAAATGTTCTATGTGGCAGCATGCAGAAAGATCCCCATTTTGATCCATTAGGGTTTATTCCTGGAAAAAAGTGTGTAGTGGCATTTCATAACAGTAACAATGGAAATATGGAGGCACCAGAGGAAAATCCATGTTGTTTTGGTTTTAGGAGCCAACAATTCTGTGTGAATATACAAATCATGATTGGAAGAAATGGATGTTGTGAAAGAGCCTGCTGTCACAGACATTTTATTATGGCTTTGTAGTTACTAAGAGTCCTAAATTCATATTTACTGACATTACTAAGTGTTAACTTCTCATTTTAATAAAGGTCCTTTGTTCCTACTCAGGACAGAGCTTAGAGTATAAAGTTCAGAGAAGGTTTCTATAGTGGCTGGTTATAAACCCATCTCTCCCAATCCTGGAGTTGTGCTCAAGGGCAGTGCTGTTGATACTGTGAATTTGCAAAGTCAAAATCTCAGTTGATCTTTGCTCTTGGCACCTTTATTTCTGCTTTGGTCTCTGAAGGTCAGTTGCTTTCTGTGATGTGAGAAGGAAAAGAAAACAGAGATAAGGGAATAGTGTTCTAATCCTTTCAATGTTGTTGTGGGAGTGACTTCTAATGTAATACCTGTTTCAGTTATTGACCACATTTTGGGGAGAAATTGAATGTGTGCATTTTATTGATTGTACAAATACTGTCCACTTTGGGAAGCGCATTCCTGCAAAATACCGTGGATCAGTCCTTGCTGACAGAGAGAATTACTTGCTTTGAAATCAATGGCATGAGGCCAGTTTGTACCTGACAGAGTTCTTCCAAACCAAAGGTATAACACCATTTCTGATGGTGAGAAGTGTGGCTTGGGATTTCTTTGAATCAGCCATTTCCTTCATCAGTAATAATGCCTTGTACAATCCAAGTAAGTGTTCCTTTCACACATGCCAGTGTATTTAAAGAATCATCTGCAATTTCATGTGGCAGGGGGTGGAGCAGGGGCTGGTGTAGGAAAATGCTGGGTAACAGCCTCTTTGATGCAGCTTAACTTTTTGAACTGAACGTGCTCATGGTTCCAGAATTTCACTTCCATGGCCTGGCTGTGGAGCAGCTGCTGACCAGCCCTGGTGCCCAGCAGCTCAGTGCCACTGGTCCTGGTGTAGGACCATAGCGTGGCTGGTGCCTGCAGAGCAACTGGTGTGAGTCAGACTGTGCTGCTTGGGTTTAGTACAAGGCTCCTGCCACTCCTGCTTTGGTGGAGTGCTCTTATAGAGCAGAAATGGATGCATCCCCCGCAGGAAGTGGTCTGGGGGCTCTTTTCATCCTACTGACTGTTTATTAGTTTGGAGAGAATATTGCTCAAACTGCCCAGTCATTATGGTAACAGATGCCAACAGGTGGTCCATTTGGAGTGATGACTGAATTTTTCCCCTCCTATAAAGAAATGCCCAGTTTGTGTGTTTTGCTCTCCCAACAGGTGTCAGTGTACAGCAGTGATGGGAAAATAAACTGGGAGACAAAATGGCATGAAGGGAGTTCTCAGCTCAGTGGTCTGGATCTGTCTTACAGCAGAAATTCTGAAACTCCTGGGGGATTGTCCCTAGATAAAGATATTACATGTACTTACCTCTAGAAATCCCAGCATGCTTACTCCCCTCCTCCTGGCTGTTCCCTGGGGTCACAGGCAGAAGGATACTGGGTTTCTGCAGCATATCAACAGTGCTGCTGGAGCCTGGGAGGCACTTTGGCTCCAGGAGGTTCATTGTTTGGGGACAATGCCTGGGTGCAGAGCAGGGGCTGGCTCCTTCCTTGCAGCCCCCTCGGCTTTGTGAGCAATTAAAAATGTTAAAAATAGGCAGCAGTGGTTCCAGCCCTGCCCATGGGGATGAAAGCATGCCTTGTTTGTGTGCCAGCCAGATGCTGGTGCATTGGATTTCATCTCTGCACAGATCCTTGTCCCTGTGTCCGTGTGAGTCCTAGCAAATGGGTTTTTGGATGAGCCCCAGTAACTCCTGCAGCAGCAATCTATCCCTCACTGGCCCCTCTGTGGGGCTGTGCTGGCAGAACACTGGGGGATTAGTTCTGGGCACTTGGAGCCATGGAGGCCCCGTGACACACCTAATATTTTGGTTGTCCTCTTCTGTAGCACAGCTTTGCCAAAGCCACCAAGAGTTGATGTTTCCCTCTCACTTGTACGTGCTGTGTCTGATCTGCCTCAGATGATGCAGTCATTCTTTGGGCTTGGTGACAATTTCAGGCAAATACCATTTTCCCGTTCCTCTCATCTTCTGTGCTTTTTTTCCCCGGTACAAAATGTCCCTCTGTGAGCCTTGAAAAGAAAAAAGGGTGTGTTTTTCCCCTGATGAAGGTGTCTGTCCTAGAACGATCAGCTACTGGGGAACCACAGCGCAGAGCTGTCTCAGCTGCGCTGAGTCCTTAAGTTCATAGAGCAGCAGTGTCTTCCTCTCTCTCTCTGGCTCAGCACCATCCAGTGCAGGCTTTTGCCAAAAGCTCTTACAGCCCTGGATCACTGGCTGTTTAGCAACAGCCTTTCAGGCTTTGAGAGAGGATGGAGCGATGCCACGAGGCAAAGAGCCCTCCACTCCTCCTTCCTTCATGTGAGAGAGGAGAAACTCATGCAGGAACTCCCACAGGAACCCTGAATCCAGTGCATTTGCAGCCAAGTTCTGGAGGGTTTGACCTGGAGATTTGTGAGCTTTGCAGAGCCAGAGCAATGCCTCGTGTTTCCACAGTACACAGCACAAAAGGGACTGAGAGCAGAGTGAAATCTACAGTCATGGGTTTGGATGGGAAACCCTGGGCCTGTTCAAGCACATGGATGATCCATTGTGACTTCACAGGGTGAAAACTCCAGTGGGAATCTATTCAGGGTGTTGGTTTTGCCTTAGTTACCCTGGAAACTCAGATGTGTGAAATGGAATGGCGTGACTTGGGTGAAGGGAGGCAGCACTCTAATCACAGAATCACAGAATATCCTGAGTTGGAAGGGACCCCCAAGGGTCATCAAAGTCCAGCTCCTGGCCCTGCAGAGGACCAAAGCTGCCAAGGACAGCAAATTTACCTGAGCGCGAGCATGAATTTATTCCTCTCAACTCTTGGACCCTCTCAGACTTTCTCTCCCAGTGTTGCTTTGGGAAGCCACGTTGCAGGAACTCAGGTATTTTTCCATTTGGGAGCCCCTCTCCAGCATGGCTGCAGGAATGTCCCCACGGCAGGGCTGTGTGGTGGCTCTGCAGCGTCCTGGGCCAGCGGCTCCTGCTCTGCCCAGTGACAGGATGAAAAGGTGAAAGAGGGAACAGAGGGTTTGTTTGGGGATTTTTTTCCTTTGGCAAGTCACTTGTTTGTATTTACAAGCTCTAGCAGTGTTTTAATTAGGGTAATTACCCTTGACCAGGTAAGTGTAATGGCTTGCTGCCTCTCTAATGGCTTTTCCTCTGTGATTTCCTGGTTTGGCACTGGGATGGCATGGTGAGAGCTGGGAGGGGAACAGCCAAGGGTGGGGCCAGGAGGAGAGTAGAAACTGGAGGAGAGGTTATTGCATGCTGCTCAGGACTGCCTGGACTTCCACTTCACTAAGGGAGCTAATTTACTGCCTTTTTTCTCCCCAGTTTATTTTTTCCTCTTTTTTTTTCTTTATTTGTTTCTTTTTTCTTTTTATTTCTTTTTTTTTTTTTTTTCCAGAGAAAAAGAGTTCACCAGTAACACAGTTTTCCTTTAGGAATATCATGGACTTTCTGGGCATGGTTGTACATTTGGGAAGTTTCCACTCACTGTAAAATAATAGGCAAGGTTTTGTCAAGGGACTGCTGGGAACTCATGATGAGACCCTTAGAAAGAGGCTCCAGCAGGAGCAGTTTTCTGTCTGACAATGTTTCCAGGTTGGGTTGGGATGTGTGTGAAGTGGGGAGCCCAGAAAACAGTCAGCAAAATCAATAGCCATGGTTATAAAACACGATCCTGTAAATTTGGGGTAAGATGCTTCTTTTTGTTCAGACTTTAATGGTTCTATTAAGGAATCAAATGGATGAAATACAGAATACATATGTTCTGGGCTTTATGTTTTGCTTACAGTACACGTTCTCAGATTGTACCGGTGTCTGATCGAAACTTGTCTCCTCGTTCTCACCCATAGCCAAGCAGATCTCCTGGCTGGGGGAGGCCTGGCTCGAACAGGTGTGGATAAATCATCCCAAATTGCAGGGGTTGATGTTTTGTGCTGTGGGAACTCTTAGCACAGGGCTGTGCCACTCAGCCACTGCTGCTCCTCACTGCTGCTCTAACAGGAATCAAAGATTTGAGTAGTTTGGCACTTGGGTTATTAATTGGGGAGGGAATGCAATGCTTGCATTTGCTCTTGGGATCTCAGGCAAAGGCTCTTCCCCCAGAGGGTGGTGGGCACTGCCCAGGCTGCCCAGGGCAGTGGGCACAGCCCCAAGGCTGCCAGAGCTCCAGGAGCCTTTGGCTGATGCTCTGGGGCACAGGGGGTGACTCTTGGGGCTGGGGCTGGGCAGGGCTGAGAGTTGGACTCTGTGAGCCTTGGGGGTCCCTTCCAGCTCAGCACAGTCTGTGAGTCTGTGATTGCAGCATGGATGGGTGATGGCAGAGTCCTGCACTGCTCTCAGGAGCTCCCTGCAGCCTTGTTGCATTAAAGCAATTAGTGGATTCAGGGAATATTGTAGGGGTTGTGTGTATACTGTGGAGGGAGTATCCTGGATGTTTGTTACTCTGCTTCAGGCCTGCCATCTCCTCAGGCAGCCTGAGGCTCTGCTGCTGGAGGGAAGGTACCCCAAAACGTACCTTTGGAAATCCAGGGTGCAAAAGCACAGACCAGCAGCTCTGACTGTACCCACAGAGAGAATCGTGAGCAGCAGTGTTCATTTTATCGTATTATCTCACATTTTCATTTCTAAACTGCATTAAAGCCCCTAACAGTGTTCCTGGAGACAGCCTTTAAAATTTCTCACTTGATTATATTTTACCTCCAAAGATAGTCTTTCTCTCAGACATGTGGTGCTAGCCATGGTGAGAAGTTTGGAACAGCTGAAAATTTCTGTGCTTTCTAATTTTCTTCCAGTAACCGTGTCTGTAATCTGCGCTATAAACATTTCCAGAGATTGTGTTGCTGCACTGCGGAGTTTTAAAAAGCTCTGCAGAAATTAAGTGTTTTTAAAAAAAATATCTTTAATGATTGGTGAAAGTGGTGGATGGTTTTGATTAGGTGGTAATATTGCTGGTCATAACAGCATGGAGAGGATTTAAGAATTGCATTGCTGAACTTCAGATTTCAGAGATGACAAATCTTGGTTCTGCCTCATTCATAGATTTGGCAAATCGAATTTATCCAAAGAGCGTGAACTCTATTTTTTGAAATTTTCCTGCACTGAATACCTTCAAAATAAAGAAAAATGCTCTTCATATCCCTTCATTAGCATGTAGTGTGCCATGACAGATTTATGGAAGCCGTCTCAGTGCTGGAGTGCCCTGGTGCTCCATCCCATTTGGTAAATAGCATGGTGATGTGCTGGCCACTCAGGTTTCATTCTCAGGCCCATTCATCATCCTGCTGTGTGACTCCAGACTATTGCACTCCTTTGTCTCAGTTTACCTGTGTATGAAATGCTGGTACCATCCCCTTCCACTCTTGTGAAATGTAATTAAGTTAATGCTTGAAGGTACAGTTTAAGTACAAGCTGCAGCTGTTACTTGCTAAGGTTTTAATGCATGTAAGGAAAAAAGTCCTTCTTGATCCACTTCAGTTTAGGTTTATTTTTGGTTTCTGCCTTTTTTAGTTCTTTTTATCTCCTTCTATAGCTGTTACAAGAAAGTCAGGAGAATGTGACATTGAGTGAGTGACACCAGAGCTGGTGGAGCAGGAGGGGCTCTGAGTGTGAGCAGTGATGCTGGAGATCATTAACACTGCTATTTATAACTGTAAAAACTGGGTTTCAAGGGGAAACATCGAGGCTTAGCATGGCTAATTATACAGCTGTTAACTAATCTAACAGTGATCCTAATTCCACCAAACCTTGGCACTGACACTTTATGGCCCTGTGTGGAGGGAGCTGGTGCAGCACCGAGCCCATCAGGTGGAGCTGGGCCAACTCTCAGCCCTGCTGCCCAGCCTGGATGAGTGGCAAGGGATAGCCACACCTTCCACTGCAAGTGTGTCCATCCTAAATACAGCCTCTTAGAAAGGGTAAGAGCACCTGGACTGGAGGTTTTAAGGAAATCTCCAATTACTACTGAAGTCAGAATGACAGAGCAAGAGCTACCGGAGGATTTGACAGCTGCTGAATCCTTAGAGTCACTCTAGATACACATACAATGTTTGCATTATTAATCTAATGTCTTTGCACTTTGGTGTCTTCTGTAGAAGTGTTGCCTCAAGGATCTATCTGCATAAATTCAATGCTAAGATCAAGGTCTTTATTTCCATTTAAAGGCATAAATTAGAAAGCAATCTCACTGAAAAAGTCTGATCAGTCACAGGATCAAATGGATTCATCAGAAGTGTGTGATGCACACTCTCCTGTCACCATCCCTGCTCTCTTGTATTGAATTCCTTCCATATTTCTGAAGTTTGAAATCACTGAAGTGTGACCTATTTTCCTGTTCACGTTGTCTGTTTGCATTTCCCCCTGTTTGCAGGCGGGAGACACTTGAAGGGAAGACGAAGGGTTGTTCCTCAGGCAGCCCTGCCTTCCACTACCTCCTCTAAATTCCAAGAGGCTCATGAGGAGACAAACGGGGGCTTAAAGGCCCTGAGTGCATTGAATTATTGTCAGAGAACTGGTTGTGTACACATTGACCTTATTATAACATTTATAGCTCCAAGGCAAACACAAAGCAGCAAAGCCTGCAGCAGGCAGGTTTCCATTCGGGACCAGGAGTAGGGGAGTTTGGTTTCTGCACTTGCTGGTGTTCCTGTAGTTAGTGTTCATGTGTTAGCTATTACCTTTACTTTCTCTTTTCTCCAGCATTATTTGATCCTCACTGAGGGCAAGAGGAGGTGGCCCAGCAGGAGGGAAAACCAGTTTAGGCCAGGGCATGGCATATCTATGAAAAGCTTTTCATGTTTGCTTACTCGAGTGCATGAGTCAAGCAAATTGCCTGACTGAGAGTCTTCTGAGAACACCTTGTATTTGGGATGTACAGATTTTTTTTTATTACTTTTTACTTTTTTTAAAGAAAATTATGTGAGGCACTTTGCACCTCTCATGGTTTTGCTGTTGTGTTACATTGGTTTCCATGTATACTGTGGGGATTCACTATCTCCAGTCCTGCCAACCACTCCACAATTCCCACCTGACAGAAGTGCTCATTTTCTCCCTTCTTTTGCCTCACCCTCTGTCTCAGCCTCCTGAGCTTCCACAGATCAAAGGAGAGATCTAGTTTATTTTTAAATTCGGTGTTTATTTTGTAAAAGGGACAGTGTAGTGTCATTATGGATGGCATCCTTTACTGCTGCAGAGCAGCAGCTGTTGTCCCCTCCCCTCTCTGCTCACAGAAGCCCTGGTTGCTTGACAGAAAGTCTGAGCTGTGTCCTAACTTCTTCCCTTGAAGAAAGCAGAAGCCATCCTTAGGAAAACACAAAGGATTTAAGTATCACATGTATGTTAGTTGATGTTTTGGGAATAAATACAGAGTGTCTGGCCGGAAGTGCAGTATATTGATCTGAATTTGGCTCTGCTTGTTGCATTATGGAAGGGAGCTGTTACTCCCCACTGCTGTGTTTACTAGCAGTGTGTCTGCAGGTGATAGGAGTGACAGTCTGGCCATGTCAAAATACTGAATGCTGCCTCCCTTTCCCCTGGTTCCCAGTGTGGATTGTTAGAGGAGGTGACCAGAAGATGTGGAAAGAAGAGGAGAAAGTATCTCACACTCATATTCTGTCAGATCACACAGGGAAAAGAGAACATGCTTTTATTTTCTTTTCTGAGTATTGCCAAGATGTTTTTGATACCCTCTTTGCTGAAGGAGATTCTTTTGAAAGCCATTACACAGTGTGTGCAGCTGCTCAGGTTTGTAGATACCTTGTCTATGCTCAGAGGATCTAGAAACAGTGATTGACTAGTTTGCTCTTTTTTCCCCTGCAGCATTTCCTTCATCCCCTTGTGTACTTGTCCACTCATAGCCTTGTGTTTCCAGAAGTACTCAGTGAGATATAATTCTGCTTTGTGAACTCTGGGTCTTGGCTGTTTTCACATGTCCCTCTCACAGCCTTCCTCATCAGCAGGTGTCATTGCAACCTCAGGACTCTGCTTCATCCCCTGATTGTTTGAGCCCAAATCCACAGTAATTTTGAGGCAGCCATCCAAGTCTTCTGGGGAATATGTTACACTTTTCCCAGAGGAAAAGTGCTCACAAGACAATGTGAATGGCACAGATTTTGCACAAGGCAGAGCTGTACAAGCAAACCCCCATGCCCTGCTCTGGTCCCTTGGGAGCCACAGCTCAAGCTGCTGCAGGGCATGTGTGTGTTCACTTACTTTCCTAATGCAAACAGGAGTCTGAGGGATCCCTCTCATATTCTTCCTGTAGGGCATGCTGAGCTAGTGGAACTGATACATCTGGCCTCCTCCTGCTTTTCTAGCCTGTATATCTGCTTTAGGAGATCCAGCTGCTTATGCAGGAGTCAGCAGTGTTGTGCCTTCATCCGCTACCCACGTGTGGCAGCGGGGAGGGTGAGGACCAGAGCTCGGGCTCTGAGCAGCACAGGCTCCTGAAAGTGCTCACTCCCCTTCTGCTCTACATGGGAAACCACAGTCATGATGCACCAATTACCTGCAGGGACCATTGGGACAGCGTGAACACTGGGGTTGCAGATCCACTCCTTTGAAAGCCTGTATGCATGTTCTGTGTTTCCAGTGTACAGCTGAGTCCTGGGGTGTCAGAGGGAATAACCTGGGCCAGGGCAGTGGGAATCTCCAGCTGCCTGAAATCAGGCTTTGCTGTCTGAGTGCTCCACAGCAGGGTGCAAATATTAATGGTCAAAGCAGTCAGACAACTGAACAAAATCCTAATGCTGGGGAAACTTAGGCATGATTATGACAAAGGAGTTGCTTGATCCTGGTCTGTTTTCTACTAGAGTAGCTTTGTTCAAATTAATTATAAGGTCTCTATGACAACAAAGGGGTTCCACAAAAGAACTAATTAAAACAAAAAGTGTAAACACCCTCATTCCTGTGAGCTTGGACACATTTCTGAAACAATCTTGCTATGTATCTTTGCTTGCTGTTGGTGCCTATTGAAAATATATCAATTTGTAACACTAAGGTTGCTATTATATAAATAAAGCAATGTGGCTCTGTTTAAAGAAACAATAGGTGCTCCAGTAGCAGCTTTTTCTTCCCCGCTGGGGGTAGAATGTGGAATGTAATATGGACTGGGATGTTTTTCCCTCTCCAAAACAGCTTGGTCCTTCAGTGGAAAAAGGGGTGGAGAAGCACTGACCTAGATCATCCCTATCTGGCTAAAACCCAGCAGTGCATAATTGTATAAAAAATGAGAGCTAAAAGGAGGAAATGATACATAAAAGGATTTAGTTTTCTTTAATTTAGCTTGAAAGTTCATGCCCACCTTGCTCCTTCTTTTTTATTCAACTCGAGGTCTCCAGTCCTGCTGGGTGGTGTTTAAGAGGACTCGTTACTTCTTAATATAACGGGAGCTGTAATTCAGTAATTTTCATATTGGACTCCACAGATAACTGGTAGAATTCATTTTACTTATTGGCTGGTTCAGTACAATCTGTGCAGTGGATCAAGTATGTAGATGTGCCTGAAATATGTTGCCCTTAACAAAGATGCTGATTATCAAACTCAATGAGTTTGTGTGAAATGGCGTGTCACACAGCCCAGGCACACACATGCTGCTGCTCCCCTTCCTTGGCTTTTCCCTTGGAAATTGGGACCAGTGAGTGGCAATACTGTTGAATGCTGCTTTTATTAGCAGCAGCTTATGTGGGGCTGTTACCCCATCCCTTTGGGTCATCGCTCCCATGTGCTTTGCAACAGTGTCGAAGCCAATGAATAAAAACATTCAGTGGGGAAACAAGGGTCATTTGTGAGGAGCTCTTTGCCCTCCTGCTTTGTAGGGCTGGGTGGTTGAAGAAGACTCTGATGTCAGTAGCGATGTTGAAACACATCAGTCCTTTTTCTGGATTCCATTTTTCTGGGTCTAAACATGTTCTGTTACGGAAAAAATAGTGTGAAGCTTGCTGCTGCTTTGACTGTCCTGGGCCAGGGTTAGGAACTACAGAGGGCTTTTTTAATACTCATCAGAAAGAAGTGCGCAAGAGTAAAACCTACAAGTGGAGGTTCATATTTGCTTTGCTACTATGAAAAAGTAGTTTAGTTTTTTGGCACTGAGTTTGACAGTCTGAAGGAAGAAGATGCGTCAGAAGAAGCTTTGAAAGCTTTGACACTTGCACATCTGAGAAGCAAAGCTCCAAAGGTACTTTAAAAGGTGTAGTTATTGTAGGGCCTAGCCTATCCAAAAACCTGATTCTGATATCTCCCAAAGCCATTCACAAACCAAGCTAGGTGTTGTTGAATTTCAGCAATGGGGAGAATGTGGAGATGAGCAGCAAGCCCAGCAGGGTGGCTTGCCGAGGATGGGAGAAAATCCTGTTTGCATTCCTTACTTTCACCAAGAGATATTTGAGTCCTAACGGTGAGCATTTGGGGTCATGTCCTCAGATGATGGTGTAGCTGTTGGCTTACTAGCTTATTATTTGTGTCCTGTACCCTGTGTCCTGTCTAAATGCCAAAGAGGAGGAGGGTGCTTGTTGGGAGGCCAAAACCAGGAGACAGGATGCTGTCTGTCCCACTCTCCTTCTGTGAGGATGTGTTGGCAGGAGAGGATGACCTGCATGCTGGAGACCCAGGTAAATTAATTTCTCTCTGCAGGAGCTTGCAAACCAGTTTTTCCAAGAAATGTGGCCTAGATATCCCTTTTGTTAGGACAGATCTTAGTCTTTGCTGTCAGTGCTGTTTAAATTTCAAGGAAGAGTTAAACAAAACCTGGAGCAGGGTTGGAGGTGTGGGGTCTGCCATCACTGCAGGCTGTGCATCAGCAGGGGGGAAAATCCTGCCTGCAGCCCTGTTACCTGGCAACAGGGAGCGTGAGATGGGGATCAGCAGAGAATTACTTGAACCTACAAACACTCGGTTGTCCTCAGCATAGCTCTGGCTTCTAATGCAGAGCTCTGTTGTGCTGCAACAGCTGCCAGGGAGAACACGCTCTGAAGGCTCATGGGGTGCCACAGACGCCCCGGGCTGATGGCCGTGTGTGCCCCCTTCACCATTGATGACATCTGGAGGGGATCCCGGGGTGAAATGGAGCCTTGTGACCTGTGGTTGAGAGCCAGACCAGCACTCCACAGGGGCACAGGCAGTTTCTCACTGGCTCCAGCCCACACAGCCAAGGTTGTGCCAATCTGTATTTTCCCTGATTGTCTCTGCAGCAAATAGCAGAAAGTCCCTTTCTGCCCGGTGTCAGGGATGGTTGGTGTTGGCTTTCTCAGCTGTACATCTCTGGAGTCATTGTTTAATTCTCTTTCCATCCTACAACAGGGACCTCCTGGCAGTTCAGTGTCGGGCTGTGCCCTGCATCTCCCCGACGTATTCTACACTGGCATAGAGACGATCCTGCTCTAATAACTCATATATAATTCAGCACCCCAAAGGTTTAGGGATTAGCCAGGTTATGCAAAAACTATTTTTTTCCCCCACAGACTAATTTGCATATTAACTTTCCTGTGCATTACTGATTTGGTTCTGGTGAAGTTCATCCTGTTGCTAGGAGGGATAAGCTATGAGACACTGAAGAATTATTCAGAACGGCTGCAGATGCAAGAAGTTAATACTGCTCTCGTTTGTATTTGGACAGCTGTCATGTAATTTAAAAAGACTCTGGAAACTCTAGAAGCTTTTTCTTCAGTAAGTTTTATTGAGGTGAGTTTTTAAAGCCTGCATGGTACCTCTGGTTTTGAATGCCAAAGTTCTCCACTGCAATGGGAACAGCAGAGCTCCTGTGGGACCTGCACCTGGAAGGGTGCTTATGGCAGGTCTTTTTCTGGAAAAGAAATCCATTGGAAAACTTGTTAGCTTATATATAAGTGGGAATAGGAGTAATTGAGTCAGTGTGTAGAGGAAATAGCTTTCCTTTTTAGGCAAACTGGGACTTCATGTAGTAGCTTTCTTCTGTCTTCTTCAATTAATACGGAAAGGCTTGTCTGCTTATAAATGTTGGTTGCATTTGGTGCTCAGCAAAGTTTGCCTTTTAAAGGGATGCTTTTGGTCAGCTGTCACCTAATTCCTTTATGTCATGTTTATATAAGAAGGACATGCTATTTTTAGAAACTTTATGTAGATATCAGTATGCTGGGAGATGAGACTGTGCTCGAAGAGAGGGACGTACCGGCACAGCATAAACAGAACATTTGTGCGCTGTGTCCTGGGAATATGAGGAGCAAAGGCACTACCCTGAGCAGGGCAGGGAATTTGTCCATCTGATGCTTCTCCAGCCCTCCAGCCCTTTTAAATGTGGAGTTTAGCATATGCACAACTGTTGGCATCCTGCAGAAATTGCAAGATGCTGGTGCTCAAAATTACCAGAGTCCATTTGTTGGTTTTGGGTTTTTTTAAATAATGAAATCCCAACAATTTTTTATTCTTTTTGTTTATGGATTTTGGACTTTTACTGTGCTCTCAGACCATGAGTTAAACTTTTCTGCTAGGGGAGCTGAAATGTGCCTTCTGCTGTTGTTGAAATGAGAACAAGTGTTCTTGTATGCTCGCTGACTCCAGGAGCCATCCTTGAAGAACACTGCTAAATATTTTCAAGTTTCAGAAAAGAGCAGCATTTATCATCTTGGGAGCTGTCTGCCTATGCCATATTCATGCATGAGCTACTTACTGTAGAGATACCCCATTTTATTGCCCACATCTGTGCTGCAGTTTGCCGACTCAGATGTGTCATCTTATTCATTTGGCAGTGTATCTCTAAGGCATATTTGTATAGAAAAGCAGTAGAGAACATCACAGGTAGATATAAATGTGTTTGGGCTGTGAACAGATACCCTCCAAATGCACTTACCTACACTTGCAGGTAAGAATGAAGAGGCTCAGCAAACATGTGTCATGATTTGGTATATCCCATTCCTTCCCTCCTCCCTCCCCTGCAGTTGTATAAGTACTTTTGATGGCAGCTGCTGGATTAGACCCAGAAGCTTAAAAGATTAAAGAAACCACTAAAAGCAGCCGGGAGGAAGTGAGGGATCCGTTTGTCTGAAGGTTTGTGTTTTCGTACTGGTGGTTGAGAAGAAAATTGCAACCATGCCCTGCCCTGCAGCGGGGGACTCGCAGCATCTGGGAGAGCAGGGGTGGCTGCCCCGGCCAGCCGGGACCTGCGGGGGCTCAGCCTGTGCCGTGTCACATCGCGGGGCTGGGCTGGCAGTGACAGTCCCCAGCCCTTCCCTCCTCGCTGCTGCAGCACACAGGCTCACTGAGTGTGGATGCACAGCCTCGGCTGTCCCGAGTTCCTTACGGAGCGAGATGAAATTCGGAAATTAAAACACAGCAAATGGCTCGATGAGCTCCAGATTTTGCATTTTCACGCTGTAGTAAACTCTGCTGCTGCTGCTTACACTGTCTATTCAGCTCTCTAAGGAACGCTATTTTTAATCAATGTATTTCTTGTCCAGGTGGTTCCAGTCAGTGACAGTGCAAAGCAGGACACAGCATCTTTCACCAAAGCCACGCTGAAGTCTGAGTCTCTGCCCCCATTTCCCTTTTCCCCCACCCACCCTCCTTAGCCCCAAACCTAGAAGCAGCTGTTTCAAGAAGGGCTTTTTTTTCTTTTTTTTTTTTAAAAAAACATTGTGTTTTGCTATGTAAAACATCTGCTGTTTTCTGGCTGATCCCTAAACATTACTGATGGGGTGTATAATCAAACCGGGGGGCTTCAAGAATGTGAGCCAGTCTTGCCTTTGTCATTCTAAACAGTCTTTTGCAGGTGTGGATGAAAGACAAGACTCGGGACACCCAAAGGCGTAGCTGGGGCAGGGAGTGCTGCTGAGCACGTTAGCATTATTAACATTAATCTAATCTTTCCGTTTGTCAAACAGATTTTTGAGTACATGGAGACAGCTTACCCAGTTCTTAAGACAGTGCTCCCAGATCAGCTTGTAGTTTGTTCTGTAATACCGTGTGGATTTGCTGGGATTTTCAAGTAAATACATTATGTATATGGCTTACAGATTGCTTAGGCTGTCTGCATCAATAATTAAAATGAGGGAGGGGACTATTCTGCAGTTTTCTTTTCCTCATCCTTTTTAAATTTCTGTTTTAATCTTTCCTCTCTCAGGATGGGGGAGATAAACATGTGGCAAGGGAGAGTGTGTCAAAGACAGGAGCTGAATGTTTCTGCAGCAGAGATGGGAGCTCGTGGCACCCGCCGCAGTGCCAGCTTGTAGCATCAGCCTGACCCTTGCCATTCCCTTCACAGACACTTTGATTCAGGCTTGTCAAGTGCTGCCAACCTGTTCTCTTTGCTGTTAAAACAAGCACACCTTTCCTGCTGAGACAGGACATGAAGTGTCGCCTTTGAGCCTTGTGGCAAGCACGGTGCTGTGCTGCTCACCAGGCCAAGACACAGGCAAAAGTGTGGTTGGAGCTGGTATTGCCATGGTGAGTGTAGCATTGCCTAAATTGGATGGGGGTGAGCTTTGGGCCTTGTTGCTGTGCATTTTGTAATGGTACTTTGTTAGATCAAGGGCTTCAATACAAGTTAATACTTATATTTCAAGTGTATCACAAGAATAATAACTAATTTCTGTTTCATACCTCCCTCCTCACCTACCTTGAAAAAGCACACGGTATATTGGAGTTCAGCACACATGGTGCTATCTGGATGCAGACTTACTTTTCCAGTGTCATTTTCTGCTGTGGCATTTTTAGTGTCCTGGCCATGTTGAACTGAGTGGGAGGTTATGTCCAGTTAATTTTAAGACAGTCTCTCCTGCCTCTGAATTTCTGCACATCCAGTCACTGACATTTTTACCTTGGAGCTCAAAATGACAGTGAGTCCTTGCTGGACATGACACAATGTGCCATGGTCACAGTCAGCTTCCGTGGACACGGTACAGCAGGGCTGGAATGCTGCTCTACAAAGTGCCCCCGAGCTAGGACAGCAACCATCTTTTCACACTGCCAAATTCCACCTAAGGACTAGCAACTGGCCTGTGTTTATTTCCCAGCTTGATTTAGCCTTTACAGCACGCCCAGAGAACAGAGGAACTGCCAAGGAGCTGTAGATCTGCTGAGCTGGATGGAGGTCCTGGCTCAGCTCAGTGTATGTGCCCTGCAGTCCTGGCCTTGGGCTGAGCTGGTTTCCCAGCCCATGTGTGAGGTACAACACCCAGCACTTGTGTGCTGTGCCACTGCTGCAGCTCTTCCTGTGGAGATTTTCCTCTCACAGCTTGAATTATAGGCATTAGAGCAACTTCCAGATGCACACACCAAGTGCTCGTACCGAGTACGTAGTACCAGTTTCAGTTTAGTCACTACAGTGGAGAAAACAAGTGGTGTGCTGTCCTGTGTGTAAAGATGGTTTGGTGTTGCAGCACCAACACCTGGTGCTTGCCATGTGTGGGGACATCAGGTGGAAGGTGTTACAGAGGTAGAGCAAAGTAAAGCTTGTCCAACATTATTATTCTATTTTCACATCTGTCTGAATAACAAGGCAGCAATTCAGTGTCAATAGCCTATCTAATCTTTGACGGCTTTTTGAGATGCATCATTAGGATGATTTCTTGGCTGGAAATTTTGGAATTGGCCTGAGATGGCCAAGTCATGGGCTGTGAAAGTGCTGTTAAATAGTACCAAGTATCTCACCACTGACCCAGCAGCCCGGAGGGGAGCTGTGGGCTCACAGCTGTGCCAGCTGCAGTTAAGTGCATCTTCTCAGGTACCACCTTGTGTTACCCCATCTATACCACTCTTTTTGGGTACCACCTTGTGTTACACCATCTATACCACTCTTTCCAGCTTCAGTTTGCTTGTTTTAAGTCTCTTTGTAGCATTCTCTGCCTATGAAAGTTTGGTTCTGATTGCAGGATTGCCTGTGGAGAACCAATGCCATTGGCAGCTTGTCTTGTCCACATCACGATTCCGGACTTTAGGAGCTGAGTACCTGTGCTGGGATCATTGTGGTTGTGTTGCTTCCCTTTCTGTGCAAAGGGACAGTTTTGAGCATTTCTTATGTATAAAAACAGCAGTTGGGTGCTCTGTGGAAAACCCCAGTGCTCAAAGAAAGGCTGAAGCCTTGATTAACTTCTCCAAATACACCTGAGTTTACAGTGGACACTATAAAAGCAGCCAACAGCTGCTACACAATAACACACCTGCTTATTTACAAGAACTGTGCAGTGTGAATATAAGAAATGCTGTGAGTTTGGGAACTACAGCTCCTCAAGGCAGAAAGTTGCTTGTTTTACTGGGGTGTTTTTGTGGGGCTTTGTGAACACTCCCTGTTGTATTATTTCTTAGCTTTTCTTAACTGCTTAAAAAAGTTGACAAGTCTTCAGGCAGGGACTCGTAAACTCTGAGAGGGTGAACTGCCTTATTTGCTTCTTTGAGCTCGCTGAGGTGCAGAGCAGTTGCAGCAGCTGCTCTGGGTGAGGTGAGGACCAGGGTGCTCTCTGTGTCCAGTGCCTTGCACTGGGCAGTCCTGCTGGTGCAATATAAACTCCGGGTGCTGATGCAATACAGATGTTAGTGGGAATTTACAGTAGTGGAACTGAGCTTGGAACTGAGCCGAAGGGACTGAGATGGAGCATTAATCAAACACCGCAATTACCGCGCCACACTTTCTGCATTGAAGTAAACTGATGTGGAAGATGCATTACACCCCTAAAATCTCAGTGCAAAGTAAGAGATCATGGTAGCAGCAGCCATTAGCCTCTACCTTTGGCTGTCTGAGGAAGGGAAAGGGCTCTGTAGATGTTAGTCTGCTCTTGGAAAGAGGATTTAGGGGGGGGAGAAAAAGGCGAAAAAAAAAGCTGGGCTCTTTTTAATAAACTAGTGTAATTACAGATCTGTTTAAGTGGAGGCATATGATACGTATGTTTGTGACAATTTTCCAGAGGGATGCTTCGGCTAGTGCTAAATAACCAGGCTCATTTTCCCATAATGCAAATGTTATTCACAAACTATTACCATAATTGATGCACCGAGCCAGTGTAGAGTAAATAATGCCTTGTGTGTGGGAAGCAAACTAGAAGTCAATGAATATTAAAGAACAAAATCTAATTTTTAAAGGGAAACTTCACAAGAATTAGAATTACTTTGGAAGTCAAACGGCAGTGCAGGTTCCCGTGGCCTGGCTGCATTTTGCTCAGGTGCACAAACATGTGTGCTCTCAGCTGTGGGCTCCAGGCTGCTCCTCTCGGGGTGTTTTTTCTGCTTGGTGACTGCAAAGCATTCCCAGAGCTGATCCAATCAGCCTGGGGACCTTTGGGCAAATCCTGGGAGCTTCCCAGAGATGTGAATTATGCACATGCCAGGCCTCAATAAGGACATTTCAGGGGGTTCTCTGTTGGGGAGCTGGGATGAGTAGCCCCATGTTTGGGGAGATGCTGGTTGTTTCTTTGTCTCTGCCTTCCTGCACTGTGCTGGATTACTTGTTTTGTGTAACAGCAGAAGAATTTTGACTCATGCCAAAGGTTATTATGCTTGTGATGAGGGTGTGAGTGGGCTACCCAGGGCTGCTGGGGATGGGATCTGAGACCTGCTGGGGTGCTGGACATGGCTGCAGGGACCTCACAGCTCTGTGTAATTCCTTCCTTGGTCCTTGCTCACTGTCTCTCGTGCCTTGGTAAGTGTTAAATTGGTTACAGCACTTATTGCTGAGGTGTAAATTGTGCCCATGGTGGTGCTGGAGCTGTTGGCACTGCAGCCTTATCTGTGCTGCTATGGATTTTTAGTGTAAAACGTTTTGCTGAACAGGACTTGATTTAGCTGTGGGCATTAGTGCCCTGCCATCTAATGCTTTTTTATGTTCAAAGGGAACTCGTGGTAGTGCTTTTATGTATATACGTACATTGCATGCAAAGGTTTTACTTTTTCAGGCATTTCTTTACTCCCTCCTCCCCGCTGGATGTACTGCTCTCTCATCCCTGTTCCACATGTAAATGAGGGAGATGTATACACACAGCTCTGTAGAGTATTGCAGGGCTGTGTTCAGCAGGATGAAATGGTGGCATGTCACAGAAATCACTGCCTCCTGCATTTGAGAATTGTGTCATTTCAAACACTTTTGAGTACTGGTGTGTTCTCAGAAGTGATTTTTTTTTTCTCCAGGTAATAAAACCCTGTCCAAATAGTGTTGGAACTGGACAAACCACAAAACAAGGGAACAAAATGCAGGACCATTGTGTAGGTTTACAAAAGCATTGTTTGCTCTTTTAATATCATAAGCCATTTTGTCTAGCTGGCAATTATTGTTATTTTTAAAATTAGAGATTATAGCACCCTCTTTTTCAGAGAGGTTAAAAAGACATTCTAAGCCACCTTTGCCTCCCATTGCTGCAGACACTCACACGTGACTTGCTGGCACAGTTACATACATATCATATACCATCAGCAGCTCTCCTTCCTGCACCCTGATCTAACTCAGTGTGGCAGAAGTACCATATTGTGAGCCATCATGAGCCAGGCTTAGGGGCTGTCCTGCTTCTGTCTCTGTCTGTCTCTTG
Organism: Scytalopus superciliaris; assembly: GCA_013400415.1. Classification (NCBI taxonomy): domain Eukaryota; kingdom Metazoa; phylum Chordata; class Aves; order Passeriformes; family Rhinocryptidae; genus Scytalopus; species Scytalopus superciliaris. Next base: position 223,905 of record VXBX01007483.1, read on the forward strand.
CAGGTTGTAAACCACTATCAAATGTCTGTTTCTTCTCCTCTGTGGACTGTCTTGAGGTGTGTTTAAAGCTTTCAGGGTTGTGTGGTTGTGCCTCCAAGCCATAATTTCACCTAGAAAGCTGAGCACATGCCCCAGCTGGTCTGCCCCTCACTGTAACTCATTACAAATTGGCCCTTTGCTGGGGGAGGTAAAGTACTTCAGACTGTTTTTTTCGAGTTAATCTGTACTCTATCTTCAAATCAGGTAGCCTTACTTAATAAGCTTTATCCTAGTCCCAGTGGAAAGCAGCTATGAGACCTGACACCACCTTAGAGCACCTACAGGCCTGACAGATCTTAGAGCAGGCAAGGAAAAGGTCACTTGCACTTCTTAGTCACTGCCGAAGAATCTTTCCATAAAGCATGACTTTGATGGGTGTGTTGGTCTCCTGGACCACTTCATCCTGCATCTCATTGCTCTGAAATGGTGCCAGTTCCAGGAGCTTCAATACACCGGACACAGGAGGCAGCTCATCCTGTGCCTGCTCTACGTGGGTATTAAAGCATGAGAGCTCTCAGATCCTGCCAGCCCACATTGGGTTCAAAGCAGTGACCTAGAGAGTTTCCTTTGAAAACGTGCACAGAAGTCCAAATTGACAGCAGCATGTTCATGATGAGATTTTTCGGCAGCACTCAAGATGAAAGAGCAGATGGTGTTGATGGGCGAGCAGGGTTATGAGGTACAAGATGGGATTGTTACCATGTTAATAACAAGACAGCAAATCCCACAGTGCTTTCTAGTAGGATGGAAGAGGATAGTTCCCTGTGGGCCTCCATGTGACTCACAAATGCATGTCAACATCGGCCTCGTTCATTGTGTTGGCTTGGCCATTCTGACCCTCTTCCTCCCTGCCCATGTCCTGGGAATCCTGGGAATCTGTGTTTCAATACAGAGCTCTGGTGTGGTTCTGGGTTACTTCTAAAGCAGAAAGGCTGCTATGGAAGGTGGGTGCTTTGAAGTGACCCAGGTATTTGTGAGTTTAGAGCTGGGACAGTGATGGGCTTGTTGGAAGGCAGGCAGGAGCTTCAGCACTTGCATTTCATATATGGAATCCATATTACTCTACAGTTCTCTGATCTTGGGAAAAACTTTCTCTCTTAGTGGGCTTGCAGATCCCACGGGCTTTGCTCTCAGCCTTGTGTAATCTCCCAAGGGATCCTTGCTTTGGCTGCTACACTAGAAGCCATTCTGAACTGAAAAACAGAATCCTTTTCATTTATACTTATTCCAAACTACTTTTCTTTTCTTTTTTTTCCCCCCACAGGGTAATTATAAAAATTACTGTAAAAATTTTCTGGAGATGGGATCTTCCTGTTTATCTAAACTTCATGCTTGTTGTTTATGTGCTATTTCTTTCAGCATCCCCGCACGTCATTCTGCTGGTGGGGAAGTGTGAAAGCTATTATGGTAATAGGGAGGGAGATGATTTTCTGCTCTCATAGTGCCAAGAAGACAGGAATGGATGTAATTCATCTTGGATGTAGTCCCTGCTGCAAACGCATCATCTTGCTTTAGCCTCCCTGCACACATGCAGAGGTTCATTTTGTTTGGCAAAAGGGTCAGGGCTCTTGAGCTTCCTCCAGGATTGGTGCAACTTGCCTCTGCTGTGCAAGTGGTTTCTTCAGGACATTGATACTGCCATGGGAAATAGTGAAAATAGGTGAAATAGTGTCTGGTTTGCTCCCTCCCTCCTTCCTTCCCATGTGGCACCAAGAAGTTAGTGTGACTCACCAGCAAACATGAAGTCAGAGAGAAGAGGAGCTACACACTGCTCTTAGGAGACTTAAAAATCAACTCAGTACTCACTGTTACACTGCACATTGCATTAGTGTGTAATTAGCTTTGTCATGGGGAATAATTGAAATGAACATGGATCGATATCTAAATATACATTAGGGTGTATTAAAAAGGCTTAGAACCAATGGTCTGTTAAAAAGGTGGTTATTTCAATCCCTTTGTACACTGTGTGACAGTTGAAATGGTTTATTAGAGTATGGCAAACCCTGACGAATAAATCAAAGTATGATTATTCTGGGAGAATTGTGAGGTTCTATCAAAACGTGTTTCCCTTTGTGGGGCTGTATAAAAACAAGCTGGGATTTTGGCTGTACAAACTCAGAACTGGAATAGTACATGATTTCATGTTATTGATGGTGACTGAAGAGCAGGTGTGGGCTAACAGGGCTGTGGAGACGAGTGCTGCAGGACATTTAGGGACGGATCCCTACCTGAGGTGGGGTTTCTCTGGCAGCGTGTTCCCAGGAGGTGAAGTGAAGCTGTGGTGTCATGCACCACACAGACTACAGCTCTGTAAAACAGGAGAACCAAATACATTTCAGAGAAAGTGCTGATGCTGTAGGTTTGGAAATAAACGGTATATTTTGTTCTACTGCAAAGATGAATGAAGTGTTGAAAATTTAAGTTGGTGTGTACTTTGTGTGTGCAGACCTTCTCAGCTGTCAGTGCTGTAAGGAATCACCAGGCTCTGCTGGTGCTGCCAAGGGCTGTTTGTGGATGATGATGGGGGGGGTTTCAACAGTGTGACAAAAAATGAGCAATCTGTGGCATGATTGGCCCATCCCTGCATGGCTGGGGGATGTGGTGGCTGGAAATTCTGCATCTCCATTCCCGGCGCTGCACTTGTCCTTTGATTGCGAAAGGACAGCTCTCGAGGGATGTCACTGTGCATTTTCCTGACATAAAATAACAGCTCTGTGTTTTGTGACCCTGGAACTTTAGGTCCTGCCAGATGCTAATGAACCAGTGGAAAACATCCAGGGCCTGGTAATTGCTTTGAGCCACAGCTGTTTGTGCTTGGTACGGGTGTTGGCTCTCGCCCCCTCGGTGGCTGCGCCCAACGCCCCCCGGGAGCTCCCGGGTCAGTGCAGCGAGCACAGTTCCTCTAATTGGGAACATGAGAGCGTGGTGTCCGTGTGGATGGCGGCTCTTGACAGCACATGTGTTGTCTGCAGTGACTGCTGGGCAGTGCTGCAGGGAGCGTGAACTGCTGCGGGGAGCGCAGGAACAGCGGCTGGGGGGGCAGCGAGGCTCTTGCACTGGCCTGATCTCATTCAGTCGTGCAGCCAGATCTGTCCTGTTTATCCATTTGCTCCTCCAAAAGCAGCTTTTTAGGGGCAGAAAATAGAAGGTGCCAATAAAAGTCAGTGGTTTAAATTTCTTTGTACATTGCTCCCTGTATGAGAGCTTCTCATGAATTTTTGATGTTTCCATAGTTCTGAAAAAGGCTGGGGCATTTCACAACCCTTTTGGCATAGGTTAGTTGTCCCATGGGAAGGTAGAAATAAAGGGAGAGTGGGGATATTTTTCTGTGGCATCAAGGGAAAGTCGTTTCTGACAGCTATGGCTGTGGACGGCCATGATTTGAACCAGCCCAGCTGTTTGCATTGAGAGGGGTTGGAAAGGAATTCACTCCAATGCCCTTCCTGCTGAGCAGGGAAGGGCAGGGGCCTAACAGAGAGTGGGGCTGAGCAGGGAAGGGGTCTGAGGCCTGAGCAGGGCTGAGCAGCCTCAGCTCCACTTAAATGTGGTAAATGTTATTGGTCAGCATTGGTATTTAGATCCCTTGTATAAGTCTTAGTTTATGAAAAGTTTAAAAAAAAGTTTAAAAAGTTTAAAAAACCTCTGTAGGCAGGTGAATGAGTAGCTAGGCTGGTAAAGTTACAGCTTTCAGATGATGCACTGACACTGGTACCAACATTGATAGTACAAAAGTGGGTAATATCAACACATTGAGTTTCAGAATCTGTTACAGCTGCTTTATATCTCTGTGTGCATATATTTGGAGATGGTAAGTCAGTGGTAAATGTATTTATTCCATCTCACTCTGTCTATGAAAAAGATGCTTAGACCTGAAAAGCCCAGAGAGTGATGAAAAGGATCTGTGGAGACATGCACAGGTTTCCTGCAAGGAGAAATGTAATGGTCTGGGACTCCCTGGTCCCCAAATGTTATGATATAAGGGGACCAGAAAAATCTGTAAAGTCATGATCTGAAGATGATGAGAAACAAATTATTCTCTCTTGCTGGGATAGAAGACTGTGAGACCCACTTAAATAACCAGACAGTGGGTTAAAACTGTAAAATAAGGTGACTTTTTGCTTCCTTAGTGAACTTCTGAACCTCATTCAGCACCTCATGGAAGGATAAGGGGGTTCAGCTACCTGTGTGACAAATTCATCTCCATCTGTGTTATTACATGTGATACTGAGGATTTATTCATATTTATTCATATTACATGTGATCTTTGGACTTGAGATATCTGACATTGTTTCCTTGTGCATCCTTAAGTGTTTGGGCAAACGATGCTGGGCCAATAGCTCTGCTCCAGCACAGCCCTGGCTTTGCACAGCGGAAACACAGGAGGCTGATTATATTCATCCTGTAGCTTGTAACTTGATATTCACTGCTCCATGGCATGCACAGAGCAGGGAGATTTGCAGCCAAATCAATGTGTCACTTTAAACCAGAGCCAGGGATTTGGTCAGTGTTTCTGAACAGACAGAAGAACAAACAGTCTGACCAGTGACTTCCCAGGACTTTTTATGCATTAGTTTCATGTTAGTAGTGGTGGTTGTTTTGTTTTGGTTGGGTTTTCTTTTCCCTAGAGATGTATTTACAGATACTATTTTAAAACATGAGCCTGAGAGCATCACAGCTCACCAAGTGTATTTGGAGAGGGGGGGATGAGGAGAGAGCCTGGCTCCTGAGGACTTGCTCTGGCTCCACGGCAGTGTTACTGCAGCTGCAGAATCGGGAAGGAGATATTTGCTTTATGCTTAAGAGGCTTTATTGTTTCTAAACTATATATAGTCCTGTAATCTTTCTTTCGATGGGGGAGGGTATTGTGGGCCACCCTCCAAAGCATCACCACCCTGCCTGGTGGGCGAGCGAGGCGTCCTCGGAAGGGACCGGCTCGCTGTCAGAATGATGTTTAGCCAGGTGTTAATCCGTGTCTGGAGGGAAGTGCTGGAATTCATTATTCATCCCACTGGGGGAGGTCATGGTGCTGGGCGGCTGCCAGCGCCGGAGCCAGCCTCCTGGCTTTACTGACATGTGCCACTCGCGATGAATGCAGCTGAAGTCCATTTGAGGGATTCTGCTGTCAGGCAGCCAAGGCTCCGGCGAGCGGGGCTGAGCGCTCGGGAGCGCCGCGCTGCCTTCCCCTCCGTTTGATTCTCCCCTTCCCTCACCTCAATCCTGGGCTGCCCGTGGGAGATCGCCGGCTCTGACAGAAGGAGTGCAGGCACGCTGCTTTTCACTGCAGGGATAGGTTTGAGTGGCTTTTTCTGTGCGTTGTAAGGAGGGCAGGAGGTGAGACAATGATCAAGTCAAGTTGGTTCTACGTCAAGTTCAAGCATGCAGAGAAGGTAAGTCCTGCAGGTACCCTTGGTCCTGCAGCCCTTCCCCAGGGACCTTCCCTTGGCAGCAGCAGCGGGGAAGTTCCCCCGTGTTTGGTTTTCCCGAGGCTCCAGGGACAAGGCTGTGCCGAAAGCTGGAGCAGGGCACGGGCTGGGAATGTGACAACAACTTGGGCACAGTGCAGGTACAGGAGGGGAGATCTAATTCCCTCAGTGCTGTGTCAGGGAAGAAATTGGGGTGGCAGAGATGAGTTTGTTTTCCTCATGTGCAGCTTGAAAGGGAGGGATGCTGCTGGTTCTGTGGACCCGCTATGAGATGTGACCTGCTTCTGCTTCTTCCCCTTTAGTAACTAAGCATAGTCCACAATTATGACGGGAAGAAAGAAGTTTTATTGATCAAAAAGTAGCGAGATCTATTCTAAGGCTCTTTGCTGGGGGGTTTACTGTGGGATTTGCTGTATTTCCTATTGCACAGAATAGAGGGGGATTCTATGGGGTTTTCCTTTGACACTCGGCTTCCACTGTCTCGCCTGCCCCTTGGTACCCAGATGCCCGGGGGAGACAGGGGGACGGGGTTGGGGAGAGGATGGACCAAGATTGCAGCGGGGACCGACTTACCAGTGATGTGTTTTCACTGGAGATCCCTCTGGAGGGTTTCCTGCCCTGGGTTAGAGGCTGATCTGCTTGCCAATAGTGCTGAGACACCGTCAGTATTGTGAATGTAGCTTTGCTGTTCTCTTTAATCCAGCAAAACAGAGAAAAGAGCAAGACAACTTTTTTGTGAAAATACTGAGCAGCCTCACTATCTGTTCCCTAAACATCCCAGAGCAGTTTGTGACTTGCTGTTCCTAAAACAGAGAGAAAAGCCAGGCACGTGCTGTTAGCCTGAAATTTTCTATTCTGGCAAATAGTCCCACACTGATTTATTTCTTGTCTTTGTGCCTCAAGTTATACTGCACTCAGTGAAAGCATATATATTTCATTTAACAAGAAGCATTTATATTACATTTAACAAGATTGTCCTATCATTTATCCCAGGCTGCAAATAGCATATTTAACAGTCTCAGATGTAACTTCCATTTTCGTTTGTTTTGGGCAGTCTCATAAAGTCTGCAAAACCCACATTATTAGGCAGTTATATATTCTCTCCTTGATGTTTCTCTGTAATAATTCTATGTTGTTTAAATCATATCAAACCTATAAACATCTATATCAAAACAAATCACCTCAGCATATTTAGCATATGGAACTTCCTGGAAATAAAAATCTAAGGAAATGAGTAGTTATTTACCAGTGGGTGAGGCTGGCTATTTAAAACTCATGGGGACTTCTTTCTCCTTTACATTTTGTGATTCAGTTTCTTTTTTCTTTTTTTTTTTTTTTTAAACCCCTTGCAGTTCATCCAGAAAGCCCTCGAGTCCCTGAACAGAGCAGATAATGTTCCTGCTTTGCTGTCACTGGGTGATTCTGTGTGTGTGTTACATAACCTGTCATACCAGTTTTGTCAGAGACAGATATTTTTGAGATCTACAACCTGGGAAATTCGAACATGGATGAAATCCAGGAAACCCATTTAATCTGTATTCTTAGTGTTACTTGTGCCTTTACAAGACTTTCTTCCGATTCACCAGGGAAGTTGCCAAGTCTGTTCATCTGCTGGGGAGAAAAAAAATCCCCAAACCATAATGCACACACTTAGGAAGACAAAAACTGAAATACATGTCTGGTCTTTTATTGGATTTAATGTGTGATAAGAGACTGTTATCCTTTTGGGTTGTAGTGGGGGTTTCCTAATGGAAGGCTCATGAGAAATTTTGGTCTTGGCTACGATGTGGGGCTGTACCCTCTTACTGAATACAGGATTTTGCGTCAACAATCTTATTGTGGCTGTGTCTTGGCTTGTTCTGCATTAGCTTCAAGTCTTGTCTGCCTGTAAAAGTTGTGCTAGTGTGGCTTAGGTGTGAACTGACGCTGAATTTATTAAATTGCAGTTTTCTGGCTGGACACTCTCGGTACACACTCCATGGAACAAGTGTTTCTGCCATAATGAAACCCCACTGACTTAAAAAAATTAGGTCAAATTCTTTTGCAACTCCTCCGTGTTGTCAAGGTTTTAGAAATTGGGTTTATGTGAGCTAAGCTGAAGAACCTTTGAAATTCTCAAACCAGCTTTTTATGGCCGTTTGTCTAAGTGGATTTGGAATCTCACTTGGAGATGCAGTTTCTCCTCTTCAGCTGACACAAGTGTGGGCTGCTGCAGGAACGAGTGCTCCCACTCCCACTTGTCAGCAGTAGTGTTTGTGCAGCCACGTGGGGAGGGGATCCAAGTGGAGCTGAACAGACTTTGTTCCTTTCTTGGGCTGGCTTTGTTTCCAGGCAGGTCAGCATGTCCCCCAGATCACCACAAGTGTACAACAGGCTGTACCTGGAAATACCTGGGTGAGGGTGAGTGGAGAGGACAGCGATGTCTCTTCTGGCAGCAGCCTGTGAAAATTAAATTAATTTAAGTTTACTCTCCTCATGTGGAAGTGTTACATAATCTCTGTTTAAGGGAGGTCATTCTGGGTTAGGGAAAGGTTGGTCTCTGCCCTGCTGCCAGTGCAGTGTCTCGGTTAATCAGAGCTGGAGCTGCTCTTCTTGTGTGTGCTGCAGTGCTGACACTGCACTGCTCCCTCTTAATTCTCTTGTAAAGAAGTTCATTGACATTTTTACTAGCTGGCTGGCTTTGCTGAAGTTGATGTCCTTGCCTCTGGCCATCACAAATATTTTCTTTTTTTTTTTTTCTTTTTTTTTTTCTTTTGATTTACTTCGGAAGATGTTGATGTCTGAAGACCCTGCTGTGATAAAGCATATACCTTTATATACATGTCAGAGGTAACTGCAGGCAGGTTGTACATTGTAAAATATTCCTTCCCCTATAGATTGTCAACCTGTTTTATTCTCTTGGCATCACTGCACTTCCCTGCCATAAACTGTTCTATTGATTGGGTTTGAAGCTGCTCATCCCATCTGAGTTATCTGCAGCCTCCGCAGATAGACCTGAATGAAGGTGTGCTGATGTAACTCGCCTGAGCTTCAGGGATTCAGCTCTCACAGGACCTCTGGGAGCTTTCAAACTCATTGGATCCACATGGCACCTTGAGGTCTCGTAACCAGTTAATTCATGTCATCTGCCTGCTTGTGCAGTGGCTGGTTTGTACTGGTAGGAAGTGGTTCTGCATCTACAGCTGCAACACAAAGCCTGGAAAATGTCATTGGATGTTCACCCTTAATCCTAAGGACTTGCTGGAACGGGAAACAGAAGAGAGAGACCTTGGCTATATGGATGTACTTTGGTGTGTAAGTTTGCTCAAGTCATCCAAACAGTTTTTTGAAGTTTTGTAGACAAGTACTGTAAAACCTTTCACAGCAGTGTATTTTTAATGAGATAATAAAACTAACTAAAGTAGAAATCCACACAACTTCATATTTGAGTCTATTATCAAGTTAATTACTAAGATTCTAAAATGCAAACTACAGGGGAGGCTACTGGATAAGACCCAAAGTTTTTATGTTTACCCTTTCAGAGGTTTAATATAAGGTCACTTGGCCACGAGCCACTTTCACACAATACCCGTATTGAGCCCGAGTGCATTTACACTGGAATTAAAATTCAAAAGCTTCATGCGAATAATAGTGCTGACACTAGGAAATCAGTTTGACCTGAGGGGGAAAGGAAAAAGGCAAGCTCTTGGAAAATCTATGAAATTCCAGAAAGTGTGGGAGATGTGTGGAGAGAGTGGGCAGTCTGGCTTCATGTGTTGCTGCCTGGATGTGAGGGGGCTTATGGATGAAAGGCGAGGCCTTGAAAGGTTTTGCTTTGTCCTTGAAAAGCCCTGTCCCTTTTTTGAGGTTCATTGATAGATATTGCTGAACTGAAGTAAAGCTTAATTTTCCTGTTCCCAGCAGTGCCCAAGGGAGAGAAGTGCTGTATTTCTAGCTAGAAAATTAGATTAAAACACCCAGTACCTAGATCCAGGGTACATTCATTTCATCCTCTCCTGTAGGACTCTCACTGCTCTGAAAGGCAGTTTACAGTTTTGACAGCTAAAATAAAAAGCCTGAAGGACAAGCAACCACTTTAAATGTTAGAAGGGCTTCATTTCCAGCAGAAAGATTTCAATTACAGTCATTTTCCTCCAGTAAGTACAAAGAGGTAAATGGAACCCCTGTTTCAAATGTTAAACTCACAGACTACATTATTACCAGTTGTACTTTGAAAGTAAAGGATAAAGCCAATCTAAATCAAAGTCCTGATTCCAAATTACTTTTTAAGAGTATGATGAGGTCTGCACCCAGTAATTCAGCCACTCTGCATTGAGCAGCACAGAGCACATCAAATGTGACTTCCATTAGACCGAGCTGCTCTTCCAGGGGGATCGAGGCAGGAAGCATCTTTGTCGACAAGCACCGAGAGCTGCATCTTGAAAGGGCTGCTCTGCAGCTGGAGACTCATGAGCTGGCTGTATTTTTAGAGAATTTAGGTTTTTTTCATCCCTGACTCTGCTCGTGATTTGCCTTGTCCCTTTTAACAGTAATTTGACAAAGATTTGATTATTTATCTCCTGTGTGGCACCTTCTCCCTGCCATTCCCCACAACCAGCTTTTTCATCCCAGACCATTTTCATTCCCTTGCTGGGGTAGGGAACATATTTTCAGAAGTCTGTGGGTGTTTGGGCTCAGATACTGAAACGTGCATAGTGTTTGCATAATACAGTGCCCCAAAGAGCCTGAGAGCCGAGGTGATAAATCAGTCTGGTGCCCTGAGCTCATGGAAACATTTGTTTTCCCTGGAATGATGAACTCTCCTAGAATTCTGTACCCACGGCTGATGGATTCGGGGATAACTGCTTGAGTTGGTGCCTTTCTGGGTCAGACCTATGCCCAGAGGCACCAGTAGGGATTTAACCAGCCTGCTCCTGGAGCAGCTCCCTGTTCCAATGGCACTCAGACTATCCGTGCCTGGGAGGTGGGAACTCACCTCTTTTTTTTTTCTCCAAAAATGTTTGCTGGAGATAATTGTGCTGGTTTTGTTTATTTATCTTTGCTACTTCTTTTCCTCATTGCTTCATAGATGGATTTCTGCAGGTGTGAAATCAGATGTTACTCCTTAAACTGGTGGGGATGATCAGCAAAGGGTTGCGTCTTCCCGAATTACTCAGCACAGACACCTGGCTCACTATTTTTATCACTTTCTCCTGCTGAAATTTTTCCTTTCCTGCCTATGAATATTACAAGTTTGCATTTTTTTTAAATTGTATTGCAACTGTGACTTGCCAGCGTTTTAGGGAAATGAGTGAGATTTGTCATTTTATGTGCTTGTGAACAAAGATTGGGCCTAATCAAGGAAAATGAATGTAGGAATTTAATTAACTTGTAAATATGGATTATTGCAAATCATAAAATTATGGAATGGTTTGGGTTGAGAGGGCCCTTAAAGCCCATCCAGTGCCCCCCCCTGCCATGGGCAGGGACACCTTCCACTGTCCCAGGTTGCTCCAAGCTCTGTCCAGCTTGGCCTTGGACACTCCCAGGGCTGGGGCAGCCACAGCTTCTCTGCCCAACCTGTGCCAGGGCCTGCCCACCCTCCCAGGGAAGGATTTCATCCCAATCTCTGATGTGCCCTCGTGGTTCAGGAGCCTGTGCTAACTTGGGCTCAGCTCTTACCCCGCCTGGTTTGGCTGTGTGACTCTGTGATTGCCATTAAACCCTGTCACAGAGACCTGCCTTGCTTCGTGTTTTGGCCTTTTATTGTTGCATTTTGATTTTATCTGGCCTTTCTGCAAACACAGGTAGGTGGTTGCTGGTGGTGGGTGCCGCCTGCACAGCTGCTGTGCTTTGCTTGAGGCTGGCAAGTGGCTCTGAGAATGTTTTTCCCTTTCAAGGCTGGGTTGGGTTGGAACACCAACATGGGCTTGTGACTCCATGGAGAGCCCAGTGAGAAGCAGGCAGGGCTGGAGGGCAGAGGCAGAAATGCCCTGGCTGTGCAATGTCCAGGGCCAGAGGGATGGCAGGTGGGCTCCCCACGTGTGCTCAGGCCAGGCTGCCCCTCGGCTTCCATCGGCTCCCGGGGCTGCGGCGCTGAGTGAAGCGCAGCCAGACCTCCCACGAGGAGTAACATCCTGCCCCGTGAGCTCTGCTCCCTCTCCTCTTGGCTGTGCTTTCTGAGCAATTAAAAGTGGTGGATGGGCTGTGGAATTGGCAGACAGGCTCTGTTTGTTATATTCTCCACCTGGCCTTACGGTCATAAAGTTAGCTCAGAGTGCTGAGCATTTGGACAGGACACTGGAGATTGCTGGGGTTTGTAACGTTTACTTATTTATCTTGATTTAAACATGTCTTTTTCCAGTTCTGCCAACTCTTGGTAGTTGGAACAGTTCTTGGGAGAGCTCTTCTGTGGTTTTGAATAAGGGTATTCGACTAAGCTGTTAAATCTTCCTGATTTCTTTCAGTGCTGCAAACTGAACATTTGCAGTTTGTTTTTTGCTCTAAATGCTTGTCACCAAAGGCCTCTAAGTTTGTTGGGCTTTGCTAGGAAAATGGTGGAGATTTAAAGGGCTTTTTCTCCCTTGAATCCAGGGCAGTTGTTGCATCCTGTGTGACAGGATGACTCAAGGGCTGCTCCTGCCTGGACAGGTATTGGGAGCCCCGTGGGTTTTGCAGCATTAGGAAGTCCAAGCACCACCTGCTTTCCCCTTGATATTTCTCACAAGGGGAGTCATTGGAGCAGAACTATTTAAGCATCTCTGTGCCACTTTATGATCCTCCCACTTACAAGTGGAAATAGGTGTGGGATTTTTTCCAGCTGGGGTCAGCTTCTGGGCAGCTTTAATACAGTTTGGGATGTAGACCTGAAAGTTTTCCATCTTTAGGCCTTGTTTTCTGCCTGTGAGACTACGAAGAACTGTATACTAATGGGAATAGTCAGTGGCAGATAAAATAGTAAGGAAAAAAAAAATCCCTGTTACATTCTTCTGATGTAAATTTTTAATCAAATGTATTTTCTTCTGTTAAGCAACTTTTACAGCCCACTGCACAAAACATACAACCAAAAACCTTTGCACAATGAACTGCATGTAATAGGCTAGCAATGCATCCATTACACATTTTTAGGTCTGTAATGCATTTAAATCCATTTTTGTGTGCATGGCAGTGCAGCCTTCAAAAGATAATTAGAATTTGCTAAGTCTTGCTTTCATAGTTCCTTAGGTTTCCTTCTGACTTCAGTGCTTTGGAGAGCTTCATTAGAAGTGGTCTTTTCTGTAAAAAGAAGGAAATACAACTTGAATACAGTAGGAAATACAATTTTTAATACATTAGAAAGCTGGAAGCTTTGTATCAAAATTTCTAAAATGATTGTACAGCCATTGGTATCAGTGAACACCCTTCTTCAGCACAAGTGGATTGAAGAGCTGGTAGATGACAGAGTAGGTGGTAAGAGCAGTGATAATTACATTAAATAATGGTTCTCAACCTGAATAATTAGAGGTGAGTTTTGTAGCACGATGTGGATGTAGCAGGGCCCTTTTCATGGGTGACCAGACTCAGCACTGTCATCACTGTTTGTGTGTCTTCTGTATAAGAACTCCCCAGGGGTTCCTCATTTGACACTCAGGTCCTGCCCTCACCTCCCCACCAGCCAGCCCAGCTGGAAAGACCTCCAAGCAAAGTTTTGAGTCAATTTCAGGATCCATGTTCTGGTTTTCTGTTTCCCAAGCCCCCTGTGTTACAGGACTCCATCTGCCCTTTGGCATCTGCCCACACATTGCTGGGCTGGCCCTTGCTGGGCTGTGCTCCAGGGTGCAGTGACACTGGGGATGGCTGCAGCAATACTGGCAGTAATGGAGACATTGGGAAAAGTGCTCTGTGGTTTGGTAAAAGCATAAATGGTTTGGGCTGGAAGGAACATTAAACCTCATCTCATTCTGCCCCCTGCCATGGGCAGGGACACCTTCCACTAGCCCAGGTTGCTCCAGCCTGGCATTGGACACTCCCAGGGATGGGGCAGCCACAGCTTCTCTGGGCACCCTGTGCCAGGGCCTGCCCACCCTCACAGGAGAGAATTTCTTCCTAATATCCAATCTAAACCTTCTCTGTGTCAGTGTGAAACCATTCTCCCTTGTCCTGTTACTCCAGACCCTTGGACATGGTCTCTCCATCTTCCTTGTAGCTCCTTCAGACACTGCAAGGTCACAGTGAGATGACCCCAAGGCTTCTCTTCTCCAGGCTGAACAATCCTAATTCTCTCAGCCTTTCCTTGCAGGGGAGCTGCTCCAGCCCTCTGATCCTGTCAGTGGCTGTACTTTCTGGGGCTTTGGCTGAGCAGGGAGTGCTTTCACTGCCCTACCAAGAGCTGGCAGGCACAGGGATGTGCCCAGTGGGTTCTGCCCTGGGGTGGCAGGGGGAGGTCTGCGGTGCCACTGGAGGACAAGAGTGCCCAGCAGCTCCCTTGTCTTGCGTGAGACCTGCTGGGTGGGTAGACCCTCTTGGGGCTGATGATTAAGCAGGCTCAGGCATTGCTGGGCATGCAGAAATGCAGAGGAATTCTTTTGAGATGCTCTTTGGGACCCAACTTTGGACTTGTAAGCCTGTGGTATGTTTGACTCTGTTACCAGCAACATGTAGGTACTTGATAGATTAATATTCAGCACACAGTAGATGAGAGAATCTGGCTGGGGGGATGTCACACACAATCTGTTCTTTTAGACTTGCTCTCTGTTTTGAAGCTAGATTCACCAATTCTGAGATGGGAATTAAAAAAAAAATTAATCTATGGGCTTACTATGATTTTTAAATTTTTTATCTTCCCCTCCCAGACTTCATTTGCCTGAGGGCTAGTTCTGTCCTTTAATTATTTAAGAACTGGGTTTTGTTTACAGTTTGCAATAAAACTGATAAAAGATTAACAAGGTGCTTCTGAATCATTTTAAGCAAATTAAAGCTTTAAAAGACTTACAACTGCAAATATTTGAAAATTGTAAAGCAGAGAAAATAAGAACAGACCAGATCAGATAATCAAGTTATTGGATTTGTTTGGGAGAAAAAACAATCATGTTTGCAATTGGATGTGAGAGCAGCATTGTCTGCTCTATCAAATATTTATGGGTGCTTTTAGCAAATTTGAAGACACTGGTTGTATGAAACAGCATTGGGCATGTTAAAATACTGTTCTGTTACAGTGTGGGGCAGGTGCATGGAGGGAGCCTGGGCTGGAGAAGGGATTCTGAGTGCAATTACACGTCTAAGTTCACCTCAGTACCAAGCCTGGGCCAAAGCACACGTGCCTTCTGCTGCTTTTAGGGGCTCTGGTGACCCTTCCCTCAAACAATCCTAGTGAAATGATGGACTCTGAGCTGATTTCCGTGCAAGAGTGAAATCAGGGAAGTTCTAACTCCATTTCTATGCAAGAATGAGATCTTAGGGTTTTATGGGTATTTCTATCAAAACAATAGCACGTCACTCTGCAGTGGTAAAAAAGACTAACCTACTAAAACTAGGGAATATACTAATAATGGAACAAGGAACATTGCTATGATGGAATACAAATTCCTGATTTACCCCTGTCCTGGACACATGCCACTCTCATCATCCTCTCTCTAAAGACTTGTGGGCACCGAGTACTCAGCAAAGACTGCAACACTTTCAGAGGTATCAAACTGCCCCAGTGTGAGGCAGAACTGTATGACCTAGAACCCTTCAGCTGGGTGAATGGGTAGAGGAGATGTGACAGAAGTTCTGGAAAATCAGGCAGGACACAGAGAGGACGGGAATTGTTCATTGCCTTCTGACATAAGGACTTGGAGATGTCGAAAGAAGTTGGGAAGAGCCAGGTGGAAGGAGATCAGATGTAGGTGGTTCTTTGAGAGGATGTTGACCTGTGCAATTGGTTGTTGTCAAGGAAACTGTGGATGCTCAAAGTTTGCATCACTTGTGGGAAAGTGGACAAATTAATGGAAAAGAAAGCAATGGATTGCCACTGATCAGGCAGAAACCCTGTCAGGAGCTCAGTGAGCTGGAAGTGACTGGAGGTGGAGGCAAGGGGGAAAGATATAGGTATTATAAATAGAGAGAGACAGGAGTATTATATGTACTTAGCCTATTTTTGTTCTGTTCCTTTGGACACCCATTTATGGCCACCATTGGAGAGAGGATGCTGAGCAAGCTGAGCCTTTGATCTGGCCCAATGCAGCCGTTCTCTATGCTGGTGGCACTGGGGCAACATTTGCTGAAGCATCTTGTCTTACATGATGACTGCTGGATAAAATGGGTGTTCTCCAACACCCACCAGGCTCAGCTGCTGGTTTGGCTGTGGTTGTAACCATCAAACAAACGCACATCACATGGTGATTACAGAGTGGTATTAATAGCCGGATTCCTAATTTTCTGCTGAATGTGCTTGGGGTCTGGGAAGAGGAATCTCACATCAAGTCTTCTATGGGCTTCATTTTCTCCACCCATAAAATGGATGTGAAGGCATATGTGTTATCAGGAGCATTATCTATGCAGCATTTTGGGAAGAATTACAGTGCACTTCTTTGAAGATTTTGGACAACATACAGAACCAAGAGAAGGCAAGCAGCATTTCTGTTGTAGTGTTCCCAGAAAAGTTTGAAGATGGGTGAATTATTGCATTCCAAAGCATTCTTCAGCACCCCAGTGAAAAATCAGGACAAACCTTTATGTTCACAGTTGAATGAGGTGACAGGAAACTTCTGGGGCAGATGAGGAGAGTTGGAGTCTAATTAAATGGAGTCATTTTATTCCTTTGGGGATGAGCTGTGAAAGCCAACACAGTAACACAGCAGGTTCAAAGGTCTGTGTGTAGATCCTAATCTGCTTAAAAGACAGGGTTGAATTTCACTGACTGTATCATAAACTCGAGTTCAGTAACTAAATAGTTCCTTTCTTGAGCATCCAAATATAAACTGTGAAAGAAGGCAGAGATGCTTAAAGGAGGTGAATTAAGCTCTGCCTAGGCACAAATGCTGCCTATGGCTCAGTGATAACTATGGAAATATTCTAAAAGCTCTGTAGCTGGTCTTTCCTCCCCCTTTTCAGCTGGCATCTCTGCGTGACTTTGATGGCAGCTCTGACATACCTTGTTAGACATATGCTCCGAGGCAAACATCTCATCTGCAGGTCTCAGTGATGGTTTTGATGTCTCCTTTTGCCTTCCCCTATAGCTGATGTTTCTGCTTTGCTCTGCACTTTTGCAGATGGATTCTCACCAGGGTGGCGGGGGCACCGTCCCTGTCGGGGCAGGGCAGCATGTCCCTGGCCCGGGGAGCTGGGGGTGCACGTGGCTTGCATTACTCTGCAGCTTAATTCAGGCAGTATTTGTAGCTCCCAGTGTTCTACACAATACAGATGTTACAGATGAACAGATAGGGATTCTGTTTCCTTGTTTAGTGTTCTGTCATTTCTGTGTTGTGATCAATCTTTGTCCAGCCTTCTTGAAACTTCGCTTGTGTTTGGTGTGTTCTCCCTGACTGTCAATGATTTCCTTTAAAAGCCTAGGATCCGTTCCATCTGGTCCCAGGAACTTGGCAGCTTGCGTGGCAAGCAATAGCTGGGGTTTTTTTCTGTGAGTGCTAGTACAGAGAAGTCAATTCATGGCTAAAAAGATTAAAATCCCTAAATCAGAAAAGCTGGAAAAAATACAACAATTGCAACTCTGCCAAGGAAGTGCTTCTTGTTGGATTAAAAAATCTTATGACAAGTTGAAAGAGAGAGATTTGGAAGGGTAATTCAATTCTGTTGTCAATCCAGGAGAGTTAAAGCTGAAACTGTGTTAGAATATATTAACAGCACTGCCTGGACAGAGAAGATCAGCTGCCTCTCACAGGCAATTTCGTGCTGCTTTTTATGCTGCCTCAATTTATGACCTGGTTTGAATTTCCTGACCTGGATGTCACTGAGAATCATCACCTGCTGTGGTCAGAAAAGGTCTCTGCTTGCAGGTCCAGGGGTTCTCTCTGAAATAAACTGTGTGTGCTGCAGTAATTAAATGGGGAGTGGGATGCTGAAATGGAAAGGGGTCAGGCTGGCAAGTCTGGAGAGAGAGGCACCCATATGGAACGTTGGAGGTGTTACGTATTCCTTACACCCCGAGGAAGTGGCCCCTGCTCTCGTCACGGAGCGGCAGCACTTGGGCACAGGGTGCAGCTCTCGGGGCTCAGGTCTCTGGGTGGTGGGAGGAGAGAACAGCTTTTACCTTCTGAGGATGGTCCTGAGGGGGGTGTCAGTGCCTTGGGTGTGCTGTTGGGGTTGTGCTCCTGGAGATGCTGTGAAACCTTGCAGGAAGGGCAGCACTTGGCAGCAGAGTGGTGCCACAAGCCCACCCCTTGCTGCTGGCTCCTCCTCCTGCTGGTGTCCTCACCAGCTTCCCAGACTTCTTTTTCCCCCTTCCTTGTAAAGAAGGAGAAACCATAGAGAAGCCAAAATCATCCCCCTCCTTGGCTCAAGGTACAGGTTGAAGTTTTGTTGTTTTGTTTTAGAAGACAAGCACGTTCAGTGCTCAGATATCACTGTGGTGGGTTACTGAGAGAAACTGGGAGCACAAAATCCTATTTTTCTCCTCAGCATGGACAGAAGGTGATAGAGAGAGGTGTGGGGCCTTCTACTGTCTGTGGAGGGAGATTGCTCAAAGAGATACTGCTTTTGTGACCTCGTCTAGTAGTCACCCTTGAGACTAAGACAAGGTATAAATCTAAATCTCTAATAAATCTAAAAAAATATTAGATTTACTGAAAAATGTTCCAAAAAGTGCCCTGGTGTGCTGCCCCATGGATTTTATGTTGCATTTTTTGTGCGTTGTAGGTTTGTGTAGGGTGGGACATGAGTTAATATAAAAGCTCAGTCCTTTCAAAGACACCTCTTCATTAAACCCAGGTGTCTCCTGGCTCTGGGCAGCGGACTGAGTACATGGATATCTTACAAGATCATGAGAAATATTTAAAAACAGTTATGGATGTTTGAGGGAGCCACCTGCCTTGGGAGGTATCTCAGAGATGGCTATAGGGTAGTGAGTGACCCGTGTGGGGTCCTGCACCAGAAAGGGGAGGGACAGTGAGGGCTGGTTTTAAAACCTACGGGTTCAAAATCACAGCAGTTTCACTTCTCATTCTGGGTAACTCAGACTTGGATCCTTTCTCTTTTAACTTCAAGCATGTAAATATTAGGGATCTCATCTCCTTAAGGTCTTTGGGTCTGGGAGGAGAGAAATGAGCCCACTCCAGGGCTTTTGAAGGTCCCTGATTTCCCTTGATAGTTCAGCAGCCCAGGCAATGAGGCCTTTAGGTTAGTTGTTTAATTTAAAGACTTTTTTATAGGTAAGTGCAACTTGCATCTCTGTGTGAAAGGAGTATGTTTGAATTTCTCCCTCTCTGCAGGGTGATCAGGTTTGGAATGTTAGAGGCATGGGGGTGCTTGGGTACTGCAGGGTCGTAGGTGGTTGTATGTGTGAGGATGAACAAGCACCTACAGGTGTGCCTTCATTGGGAGTCTGGCAGCTCTACACTTGTGTGTGTTGCTTTTACCCAAAGTAGCACTCGCAGGACCCCGGGAAAGGCAGAGCCCGACTGCAGCCACGCTTGGCACCGTGTGCGGTGACACAAGGCTTGCCCTGAGAGCTTGGCAGCTGGAAGGCCCTTACAGGGCAAGGCTGTTCACAACGCTGAACAAACACAAACCAGCAAGCCTCTCAGGGCTGGAAGTGACTGCTGGAAGTGTGGATGGCTGTCCAGGCTGCACAGTCAGTGGCAGGGGGAAGGCTGGCTGTGACAGCATGTCACCCACAGAGCACCAGGACAGTGCTGGGCTCATCCTGCCCTCCCTCTCTGCACTCAAAATGAGCAGTCCTGGCACTCAGCACATCACTGGACACTGGTTAGCAAAAGCTTTGCATCTCTGAGACCAGAAGTATAAATATACAAGGAAATGTGTGAGCTCTTAAGCCCAGCATATCCTTTGCTGTCACATCAATTCTTTCATCCTCTTCAACTGAAATGGTCAAAATAGAGCCTGTGTCTCCCTAACCATTTCTATCCAAGAATGGAGTCTGTGTGGAACAGAGTCAGTGCTCAGTTCTGACCTGGGGAGAGTTGCCTGCACAGCTGCAAACTGATTTTTATCATGACTGTAGTCAAAACTCAAAAGATTTGTGTAGAAGTGTCTGTGTGTGGACATGTTTATATATGTAATGCGATACTTCTAGGTTTAAACATGGCATGTAGTGTTTAATATACAAGTACATTAGACATGTCATACTTCTAGGTTTAAACATAGACATAGGTACAGCACTGATTGGATCTGTATGATTTTGATATACAGTCTAATATTTTTCCACTTTGGAACAATTCACTGAGATGCATATAAGAAAATAGCAATATCCTTTAATTTTCTTCAATAATCCTGACTCACATGATCAGTGCAGTGAAAGCCAAGGTGTCTGGCTGGAGATGCACTGGTAGGTGCCTCGTGAGCATTACAAAGGCTGAGAGAGAAGATACCAACTTGGAAATTTCATGGAGACCTTTCCTGATATATTCCTCTCTTTTGTGACAGGGTAATTTTTGCATAATTCTACAGATCTTCTTAGTCTGGTTTAGGGCTTAGCTAAAATCAAAATTGTGGAGCAGCTTCATCAGTATGTTTGTTTGTAGACAGATCCTTGAGCTTCACAAGACTGATGAAGCTTTAAGGGATCAGTGAGAAACAGATGCCCAGATTCCTTATGTGAGATTGAACATTGCACCAAGCATGTATTTGCATCTTTTGATGCCTGACTGGAGATCTAGTGTGGGGTGCTTCTGTGTAGCTCACTGCAGAAGCCTAAGGTCTGGTTAATGAGTCAAAGCCGAGTTTGCCTCCTGGAGCCTTCCTGAGTCTCCCCCAGACCTTGTCCTCGTTTTGTCAGTTTCTTGGTGTGACCACACACAACCATGACACACAATCCAGCATAATGTACACTCACAGTGTAACATGGACTGTGGCAACCAGGCAGCAGCAGGTCAGTGCCATCATCTAAGGATGAATTTTTAAGGGAAGAGTAATGGTATGGTATCCTGAAAGACCCTCATGTGTCATGCAATTAGTCTGTTTCTAAAATGAGGTAAATACCTCCGTTTTGCATGTAAGAGCACCTGTCTGAGGGACTTGCAAACTAAGGTGAGGGTGAGGCTGTATCTTGGGTTTAGCCAGGTCAGGGTTGGCTTTCATTTCAGAGGGGTCTGGGTTTGGCACTGCCTCATCTGAGCACACACTCCTCTCTAAAGAAAGACAGTGGTGGTTGTGTTGGCATTTTTCCCCTCTGCTGGATCAAAAGCAGGAGCAAATAGTCTGGGGCACAAGACCCTCTTTTCCTGATGGAGCTGCCGTGTGGGGGGGGGGTGTCCTGTCCCACCGGGCAGGGCAGGGGCTCTGCCAGTGGGGTGGTGCTGGCTGGGCTTCCCTGGCAGGAGCCTGACAAACAGATTTCCCTACTGGAAAATGGCATTAAATTAAATAGGTATCAGCCTGCTACTCTGAGAGCTGAATGTCAGTGCTAATAAACCAGAGGCTCCATCTTTCCCAAAGGACCTTTGGAATCAATTGAAAGCTGCGTCCTCCATCCCCCTTTCCCAGCGGGTAAATGTTACTCTTCTGCTGTGCCACTTTCTGTCCTCGCAGTGAGCAGAGACTACCAGCACACCGTGCTGATTGACAGGATTGCTCCCAGCGCTGTGAGGAGAGGAAGTGACCTTAAACACTGGGGTTGTGGTTCTGTTTTGACTGTAAGAAAATACTTTTTTTTTTTCCCCCCCTTTCCTTTTTTAAAACATTGCCCTACCAGCCTGGCTTTCTATTCATGTGTATTTATTTTTTAAGGTCTTAACTCCTTCCTGCCCTGAGGTGGAATTAGATAAGCTTTGAAAGCAGTTCAATGTCATTGCTTTTTAAAAAAAAAAATAAATAAAAAATAGAGAGAGACTAACTAAAGCAAGAAAGGTGACCTTGCAAAGTTGCCTGTAGAAAAAGATCTCTCTTATCATGAGCCTACAGTAATTAGCTTATTTTTGGTGTTGCCTTATATGAATTGTTCATGCATCTCAGCTGGCTGTGGAAATGCCTGATGACAGGCTGAGTGTGCTTTCCAGGCGAGTTGGCCCTGCCTATGAGCGCCTGTGTTGGTGGTGGAGGAGTTTGCTCTTCCCCATGGAATGTTCACCAAGCACTCGTCCCCTCTGAGGTGAAGTCTCTGTGGTCGGGGTGGATCCTGCACCAGTAAGCACAGGCTACTAGGCAAGAAATCATAACATAAAAAAATACTGCTCTGGTACTATCAATGCAACAAATTTTCCCTGCCCATTTTACTCTTAAGTGATGTTGAAGTTACTTCTTCCTGTGGCAGATGGGCAGAAAGGATCTCTTGCTCCATTTCTGTGGTTGTTCCTTTCTGTAGGCAGCTGAAAACTCACGACTGGCTGAGACAAGGACGTCAGTGGTGTGGGCAAAACCCCACTCTGTATGTGTGTGCAGTGTGGCAAAGAAGGGTTTTCCCTGAGGAGCTGGTTTGAGTCCTCTTGCTCATGTGCAGGTCCCGGGAGGAGGGTGGATAGGAGTGGCTGCTTTGAAATGACTCTGGTGATGTGTCCAACGTGGGTGCTTCTCTTCCCTCGTGTGCTGCTCTCTGCGGCACTCATTTCTCAGCTGTTGGATCAGTGGGCTTGGATTTGGGTAGTGCCTCTTCACCTCCTCCAGAACACCAAACCCAGCCCCTTTCCCTCTCTTAATAGCTGATGTCCCCCCAGCACAGAGCCCAGCTGTCCCTCAAGGAGAGGTGACTGATGGGGGTTGGAAGGAGTGCTGCCCCTGTTTGGTCCTTGGCTCTCAGTGATGTTGAGAAGGCCAGAGATGATTTGGCTATTGATCTCCTGCTACCAATGGCACACATTCAGCAATTATTTTAAGCAAGTGAAAAAAGTAAATGCAGATAGTGTCGTGCATGCTTGGGCACAGCACTTGGCCTTGGCATGGCTGTGTGTGTAACCTATTTGTGGGTGTAATTACCTTCCCTGTTGTCACTGTGGTTGTTTGGGTACAGCAGGAATCGGGCTTTGGCACAAGACAGTGCTTTGTGTCTGCAAACCCTCTGGTCTAATCAGGAGGGAGGACCAGGCTGTAGCAGGTTCATGGGCTGTGATGTGAGCTGCTCCAGACTGATGGAAGGGGCAGTGTGCTCGAACCAAAACAGCAGTGTGACTGTTCTGAGCCTTGAATTTCCACAGAATCAAGCATTTGAGGTGATCCAGATGCAGTCTGTGGGCAAAAAAAGAGTTAGCTGTGAAGTAAGTGCCACGTAGAACGTGAGAGAATAGGTCAGTGTCTCAAATGCACCCGTTCTGACATCTGTCCCTCTGACCATGGCAGTTCTGGTGCCAGCAGAGGGAGGTCATGGGAGGCAGATGTGGGATAATCTCTTCTGCACCTTAAATCTTCTCCTGGTTTAAATCCTGAGAACAAGCTTTAATAGCCTTCTTAATGGGTGCAGTTCATTGAATTCTGCTTGGATTATGGCTTGTTCCACTTGGCTTGATTAGACTGAGCGAATTGGAAACAAACTTCATAACAACTCATTTTGAATCGGGAATGAGATCAGAACAGACTCTGGTATGTACTAGTCTGAAATGCAAAAAATTAGTCTTTTTGTTCCCTCAGCTGAGTGTACACTCTTCCTGGGCTTCCAGAGGTGGGCAGCCATGGCTGTTCTGTGGAGCTTCTCTTGAAAAGGATATATTTTCTGGT
The DNA here is from genome assembly GCA_013400415.1 of Scytalopus superciliaris. Classification (NCBI taxonomy): domain Eukaryota; kingdom Metazoa; phylum Chordata; class Aves; order Passeriformes; family Rhinocryptidae; genus Scytalopus; species Scytalopus superciliaris. Next base: position 247,145 of record VXBX01007483.1, read on the forward strand.
TGGCACAAGGGGAGAAATGGAATGTCTAAATGTGGATGTGAAACATCACTGCAGTCATTCCCCTGCTTACGCTGACCTTCAGGATCATTCCTGCTTCTTCCACTTATCTAAATGCATCCACTGTAATTTCTTACATACAACTTGTGTGGCCTGGTGTTGATTTTTCTTTCTATTTTTTTTCCCCCTTCCTTAAAGTAAACCGAGGCCACTTCTGCCAGAGCATAATCACTTCTGTAGCACAGTGATTAAATGCTGATAGTTGGAGGGCTTGGAAAGTACAGGAATTACTTCTGCCAGGAAAAGCATATTTTTTGGAAGATTTGTCTTGATTAGTTGCTAGGATTTGTTTACAGCACTCTCCAGGAAGCTCAAACGTTTTGGGTGGATCAGAGCAGGTAACAACTATTCTCCTGGGATCAGCACAGTGTGCGGGATGAGGCAGAGCGAGCGTGACAGATTTACTGGTACTGTGCGTGTCCCCTCCCTGTGCAGCCTCTCCCTTGCCTTCTTCAGACTTCCAAAAATGCCTGATCTGAATCAGCTCAGAGGTTTTTATTTTCCCTTTCCTTTGTTTGAAGTTTAAGCCCTGTGAAAACCCCTCAGAAAAGATGCATTGTTGGACAGCCCCCGATAGCATCAGCTGCCGGTTTATCTCTCGTGTTGCACCGCGGCTCCCGTTACTGCCGGGGCTGCCACCTTGGATTGTTCCCATCGTTTGGGTGGCTTTTGACCCACCAGAGTCCTGAGCTGGTCTTGGGCCTTCAATGAGCTCTCTGTTATCAGCCTCCCAAATACTGGTGTACCTATCAGAGCCTGGCACTGTGTCAAGCCTGTGGGCGTGCTTAAGATTCATCATTGATAGCTCACATGCCTTTTCCTCCACAGCGAAAACAAGCACTTTTTGTTTAAGTTCACTAATGTTTGGCAAAGAAATATAGTAGTAATTATACACCCAGCCTCCTCCTCCCCCTGCACCCGCAATCCAGGTTTTATAAAAGCAGCTAGCACTGGAACTGAAATAAATGTCATGAATGAATAATAATTTCTTTCATTTACACAGTAATTAAACTTGTTGAATACAGACTTAATGCTTTACTGCACACTGTTTAATCTGAGTGGTGGATCCAGGCTTTTGTTAAATTCAGGAAGGGAAAAAATGAAATATCTACCTGACTATCAGTGTGTTTTGTTACAAACACTTTGTGGTTGAGTTTTTGTTCTGCAGTGACGCTGACAAAGGGGAGAACATGCTTTTCAGACTGTTGTTTGCATCTTTATGCTTCGTGGCCAGGGTTTCAGAAATGTGCTGGAGATATACCTCTCATGCTTTATGGCTGCACTGATTAATCAGCATTTCTGAAACCATGGGTGTGGGTATAGATGCCCCATCTTAGCAATTTGGCTTTCCACAGGATGTATTTTTTCTTTCTGTGCAATCTTTAAGCTGTTTAAGTGCAGATCTCCCTAAAAATCAGCCTCTTCCCCTCCCAAACTGAATTCAGGGCCACAATTACAGCAACGTTTATAGTGCCATGGTGTATGGCAATGTCCTCATCTCAATGGGTGTGCAAAGGGTGGGTTCAATAGTTACAAGGATGGAAAAGTTGGGTGTCTTAGGTAGAGATACAATGGACAAAGGTCCAGGTTACCTGGCACATCCTTCCCCTGCAGGAGTGAAGTCAAGGATTTTTGGAGAGGAATGGGAAAAGCCTTAAGTTGCATGGGGTGGAGGGAACCTTAGGTAACTTGAGGATGAGAACAGTGATAGTGTTGATGGGAAATGCTTTGGTGACTTGTCAGGCATGGGAATTTCAGGAGGAACCATTCAATCTTCTCTCCAGGGAATGACAAGGTGAGTCAAAGGAACCCCTGTGCCCATGAGGCCCATCTGCCCAGGCTTCACATACATTCACTTTTGTAGGATCAAAGCCACCTGTGCAGGAGAAATCACTGGGCTGAGACTGAACATCCCTTACTCCAGCATCAGCCACCAGCTCACATCTTGATGGTTCAACTTAATTTTCAAGTTCTGTGAGTTGTATGTCATTATTTTTTTTAATAGAGACATGTAATCAAGCTGTTTCCTTTTTCTGAGGGTGTGTGATCTCTCAGGTACCCCAAATTTGTGCTTCTGGGCAATTCCTTAGAGTTGCTGTGGCAGGTTGCAGGTCTGAGTGCAGGAGGTTCAGCAGTAGCAGGGACAGGCAAAGGGACTCCCTTGCATATAAATACCTGCTGCAAAACACTTCTGAATTTTTTTCGGTTGCAAAGCTGCTTTATTGATTTGGTTGGGGCAGTTGCTTAGACTTGTCTATGAAATCACTCAACTGAAATGCTTGTTTCCAGCTGCTCCTGAATGGTTTCCCAGCAGCTTTGCACCCAGGGCCCTCCAAAATGACTGGGGGCAGAGGTGAAGGCAGCAGCATCTCCTCCAGTGCCCTGCTGGGGCCATGGAAGCATTTCGGGGAGCCCTCAGGTGTATTTGGATGAGTGTGTGGCACAATCAGTGCACGTGTCTGGATGGGAGGCTGCATTGGAAAGCGCTCCCAGGACTCGGGACATTTTAGAAGGAAAACCATCCCTGGCTGGGACTGTGGGCTGTGTGTGGGTTTGAGTCACGAGGTGGCTGCTACCCCAAAAACTGCAGTCACACAAGTCTCTCGGGAGCTTTCCCAGAACACTTTTCTTAAACGCTCGACAAAGTGTTTTAATTGTTCTACATCCAAGGATTATTGCCCCCCCTTTTCTGTTCTCATGGGGCTGACATCTACCAATGTGTGTTGGTAACTTCATTTTCTTTCTTACTCAGGGAACAAGAGGCACTCAGGCTGTTTTGTTTATAGCTGTGCTCTCAGCCGGCTGCATGTCTGGAGATGAAGGTGACAGCTTGAGATTTGTGAGCCTAATTGGCACACAAAAAAATTAATCCACTGGGAAATGAGTTATTTGCAATTATCTGTAGATTTGGCTTTATTTCATGGAGACAAATATAGTTGCTTGGTGACTTAATTACAACATTTTTTTAAGATTATGAGATTTTAAAAAGGATATCATTATTAGGAAGATCTTGAGACTATATTTGGTGATTCCATAATTACAACTATGGCCATATTTGTTAGCTTAGAAAATAATACGTGGAAGCTTTTAATTAAAATAATGAGATCTGTTCTTGCAGATACACTTTCAAGTGCCACCCTTGGATAACAGGACCCTTTATTGTTCCATACAAACTAAAACAAGCTGTACTGTGCTAGGACAGTATCACAGCTAAGGCTGAGCCAGATCAGCATTAAAGTATTCTTTGGCTGCTGGTTAAGAGGATGAGTATGAACTGGGTGAAGTAGCTAATTGTCCACAGCTCAGCTGATCTCTGCTTGCCAAGGCAGGTTTCTCAGTCCTACTGGTTGGATCCAAGAGGAAATGGTTAGAAATAGTAAAATATTCCACATCTGTGTGGTTTCTGTTGGTGTTAAGGGCATACAAACATGTGAGCAGAGATCTGAAATTGCTGCTTCCTTACCTGATTCCAATGTAATTCACACCCTGGCAGTTGCCCAGGATGGGCACTGGGTAGGACCTGTCCCCCACAGCACCCTGGCAGTGGGAATTGCCAGCACAAAGTGGGTGAGCCCTGGGTTGTCACCACTGGGAGGTCACCCTGTGTGCTGGAATGATGGTTCTCAGATTTCCAGAGTGTCCCAGTGAGAGGGTGCAGAGGAGCCCCATGACTCGAGGGTGCCTTCTCCTTAGGGGTAAACCAGCTTTGCTTGAAGCTGGAAACACTGAGTGCTGCCCTGTGACTGCAGCAGGGCTCCATCCCTCCCAGTGCCCTGTATCCCTTTAGCAAACACTGTGCACAGGGTTTGCATAGCACTGAATGCACAGTCCAAAGTGGCCTGGCTTGTGCTGTTAGAGGGAAATAATGTTATTGCTCATGCCACTCCCTTCAGAGGGACTCACTGGAGAGGCCTAAAATATATTCCTGTGCCGAAGGTCTTGGCAAAGACCCATCAGCAAGGCATCTTCACAGGGTGTTGTTTACCCTCTTACTGATGCGGTTGCCCAACCAGACCTACTTGGCATCACCATTTTCATGGACAGGATGCTCATTTTGCTGTTCCCTGCACTGGAGTTACAGTGCATGTCTCTCCTGGCATAAAGCAGTGTGGAAAAGCACAGTCCAGTGCAAAGGAAAGACCTGAGTGGAGTTAAATGTACACTGAATCAGGCCCTACAGGAGAAAAGAATTAGACATGCAACATCAAAGCAGTATTTCCACATCTGGGAAAGTGTTCAGAGAGTCCCCAAAGGTAAGATTAAAAAAAAAAAAAGTCAAGTGTGTTCATTTCTTATTAGCAAAGTTGTTATTGGCAATGAGATATTCTAATTGAATTACTCCTAATTAAAATAATTATGTTTTCTAAGTACTCTGATCTGTAGAGACCACGTAGAGAATCAAAGGTAGAAATAAACAGCACCTAGTAATTTCTCTCTAAGCTGGCTTGCTTGATGATGCTTAAAGGAGTTTTTTATGGTTCCACTTGCTCTGTGTGGGCTGGTGCTCATGCCATGAGGGGGTGGCTTTCAGGAACTTTGCTCCTGGCTCAAAGACCAACCACCACCGTGTGAGGGATTAGCGGGAAAAAGCTCAAGCCTCAGATAAGGAAAGTAAGGCTGTTTCTCTGCCTCTTCCACACCCATCCTGCCTGACCTTGGGCAATATCTTGAACCTGCTTCACCTGGATTTCCACCAGCAACTGGGCTGTTATCTCAGTTGTCTGTGCTTTGCTGTCTCAGCCTGGACTCCAACAGAGCCTTTTTTCATGCCATAACCTGAAATCTCAGCAGCAATCTTTGATTTCTGTCAGGATAGAAAAAAAATCAGGAATGCAGCGTTTTGGTGAAGAAGGGTGAAAGGTGAACCCCAGAGTTAGCCACTGAGTGGCCTTCCAGGATAGTTGTTAAGATGAAGGTGTGATGTCTGCTGAGATGTGGCATCAGAACATTGCTTTGCTATGGGTAGATACCTTTCCTTTTGCTCACTTCTGTCTGGAGCGAGTAATCCTAGTTTATCTTCCTGCAGCAAAACACTTGGATGAACTAAGGACTAAACTGTCTGGGGAGGTGGAAATCATCAGTCTCAGCCCATCCAGATCCATCCCCTGATCTGCAGATCAGTGTTATCCTCAAACTGAGCTTTCCCTGAGCCCTGTGCTGGGACCATCCTGCTCCCTCCTGCCCCGGTGTGCACAGCACCCCACACTGTGGGCCCCTGCCTGTGGGTTACACCCCATGGCAAGACCCTTTCTTCATGGGGCCTTGACTTATCGGTGTATTTCCAATTGTAAAGTGTGTAAATAACACCCAGTTTGTGGGGTCAGATTTGACAGACAGCTCAGAACCCGCCCTCTCATCGAGCTGCGCTCGCCAGATTTTGTGGGATGGTTTTCCACGGATTCTTTTCCTTGAAGACTCAACTTTGTGTCTCAGCCTTAGGCAAACACTTGGCAGAAACAGGGAAGGTTGGGACACTGATCCCAGGGGACACATGTAGGGCCTGAGATGTTTGGAGACCCTGGCACAAGGTGTTTGTTCCCCGCCCAAGGGGAGCGTTCCATCATCACAAAACATTTGCCTGGTGGAAGGTGGCCCTGCCCTTGGAAGGTGTTGGAACTGGATGGTCTTTAAGGTCCCTTCCAACCCAAACCATGCTGTGATTCTATGGTTTTCTGATTTATGATGACCCTTAGTATTGTCTTGAATCACTCTAAAGGCCTAATCAGTCTCAGAATAAGCTAATATTTATCATACACAACCTTTATAAAGGCCAAACATTGCAATTTCTTCCGAGAAGGAGAAAGTTTCAAAGGTTTCTCACATCAAATACTGCTGATTTTTCTTTTTCTTTTTTCCTACAAACATGATTAAAATTCATTCAACATCCTCTCGCAAGGAAAAAAAATATATACATTTGATGGCTTTGTGCTTTCTTCCCCTCCCTCTGTAAAAATAGAAAAGCTTTCAGATGTTGCATGAACAAAGATATGGAAATGTGAGAAGAGGGCAGCATCTGGAGGTTTTCAAACACGAGAACACGGGCTGTACGTTTCTTTTGCTGTTAGAAGAGTGAAAAGCTGTTTCCTGTCATTTCCCATCTTGTCACTCGCAAGGCTGGCATCTTGCAGCTCCTTGCACCAGCTGTTGTTTTTTTCTCCACAGACAGATGGTGCAACCTCTTTGATAATTTTTTTTCCATGTTCTGAGGATTTTGCATGTGTACTACCTTTATGTAATGATCATATAACCCTGTCACTCACTTTATCCTGTTAGCAGTGTCATCCCTGGAAGAGGGAGGAGGAGGTGGCAGTGTAAGGAACTTAATCCTCCTCTTGTGTTCTGACATGCTTTGAAAATACACGATGGAGCTAGAGTTACAAATGTTCCCAGAAGCCTTCTGTATTCCTGTCTGAGGGATTCCAGAGTATCGGCTGTGATTTTGTAGGATTCCTCTGGCTGTGTGAATTTGATGTGACTTTACAGTTATTTGAGGGGGTTTTGTCCCATTCCAACCTGGTACTGTAGTACATTTTTGCTCTATATTCCTGGAACTCAAACCTGGCCTGTTACAAATAATTCCAATGCAATTACAACTACATGTGGAAAGGAATGGAAATTACTTCTGTATCTCATAAAATGGATGTACTTAAAAGTCATAGTTACTTCATTCCCTTTGATTTCCACCATCTTTCCAGTGTTGAAACATTGCCCTTCTGGTGGATCTGTAATGCTAAGGATTAGAAGCTTTTGAGGGTTGCTGGACACACCTGGAGATCTTGAAGCTGCAAAGGAGCAGATCCCATCCCATCCCATCCNGAGGAGCCCTTGTTGTGGTTTCTTTTGTACAGCAACCTTGGCTCTCTGGTCCCACTCCCCCCCCCCAGGGTTAAAGCATGAGCACAGTGCAAACCACAGGTGTGTCAAAGGTGGCCACAATTGATGAGATTAATTAATCCTGAGCAACCAAGCTGGTGAAATGGGCCTGAGTGGGGGTTGAGAGGAGGGATGTCCATACCAGTAGCTGGTGCAAGTGTGTTCAAGTCCATTTTAGGAAGGTGATTCTGCCCCTCTGCCCCTCCAGGTGAGATCCCCCCCTGCAGAGCTACTCCAGCCCTGGGGGCAGCACAGGGAGCACAGGGAGCTGCTGGAGAGAGTCCAGAGGAGGCACCAGGATGGGCAGAGGGTGGAGCAGCTCTGGGGGGAGGGAAGGCTGGCACAGCTGGGATTGCTCAGCTGGAGAAGAGAAACTTTGGGGTGACCTAATTGTGGCCTTGCAGTGCCTGAAGGGGCTACAAGAAAGGTGAAAAGAGAATATTTACAGGAGCCTGGAGTGCCAGGACACTTGGGAATGGCTTCCCACTGCCAGAGGGCAGGGTTGGATGGGATATTGGGAAGAAATCCTTCCCTGAGAGGGTGGGCAGGCCCTGGCACAGGTTGCCCAGAGCAGCTGTGGCTGCCCCATCCTGGAAGTGTCCAAGGCCAGGTTGGATGGGGCTTGGAGTAACCTGGGCTAGTGGAAGGTGTCCCTGCCCTTGGCAGGGGGTGGCACTGGAGGAGCTCTAAGGTCCCTCCCAACCCAAACCATTATGTGATTTTCACCAGTCTGAGATCAATTTTTTTCCCTTTGTTGTGGAGCATCATAGAAAATTTGTTGATGAGGGAATAATGCATTAAAATGTATTTTAAATTTGACATTAAATTCTAGCAGTCTAGTTTTTCAGGTATCAATAGACATGATTAATATAATGTGTATGATGGCAAAGTCCTTTTGATGATGAAATCTGTGGTTTATGGGGTTGAGCCTATTTTTTTCATGAGTGGTGTTTTGGATGTTTCTGTATTTCTCTCAGAAAACACTATTAGACAATGAATATGTATTTTTTTATTGGCACTGTGCTGTGCATTTATTGGTCCTGTCATCTCCAGAGTAATAGGCATAATTGGAAGAAGACAGGTAGTAATGAGCCATCCTGTTTTCTGCTCTTTGTTTGCCTTTGCATTGTTTGTGCTGAAAAGAGCATCCTCTTCCCACAGCCAAAACCCCATTTGCTCTGAATTGTTTACTCTGAGTGCCAAGTATAAAAGTGTGGCTGCTGTCAGAAAAGTGACTTATAAAAGTGACACCATGGAGCTCAAGGTTTATTTTCTCCTTCTCTCTGTCTTGGAGACATTTTCTCAGCTCAGCCACCAGTGCTGCTGCAGTCTCCAGCTGTCAGCAGGAAAATCAGAGCTTTGGGAATCCTGCAGGGTCAGGTTCACTATGTTATTAGAAAGCTGAAGCACTCTGAAACATCCCCTTTGCTTCCCACCTCTGGACCACGACTGTGGTTGGCTTCTTAAGGGATCCACAGGGCTCCCTCCTTGTGTTTTGTTGGGGTTTTTTGTTGTTTTCATTTTTTCCTCCCTTTTTTTATTATTTTATTTTTAATTTTTTTGTAATCCAATCCACCTTTTCTGTCTTTTCTCATATATTGGAAATGTGATAGGGGAGGCAGATCCCAATCCCAGCTGTTTCTGTAAGGACAGGCAGGATGGAAATAGTGAGATGAGCAAGCTGTATCCAGAGAGCAAATGGAAAATTTCTACAGGCAGGATTTCTGCGTGTGGGGGGGCCACTGCCTGTCAAGGTCTCCTGCTGGGGATTCAGTGTCTAGATTAAGGCCTGTACTACTACCCTAAATCAAACTTCACGCTCAGAGAAATATGGATCTGTGCTATAAATTATTCTGCACTAGACTTCAAAGGCTGGGCCCTGTTTGCCTTGTGCTGTGTGGAATGCAGGGGGTGTGTTGAGGGACAGGGAGGATGCAGCTCTTGGGGTGCTGTGCTCTCAGGCTTGGGGTGCAGGGAGCATTTATTTCTCACTGTCCCAGGGGGTGCAGTGTGACTCCCAGTACCTGACAAATTGCATGGATGGGAGAGTTTCAGGGATGACTGATAGGTTTGGATGTCTTTGGTGTTAGAGAATGGATTGCCAGGCCTCAGGGTTTTAAGCACTGTTTGCTCTTCAGGGGTGTATGGGGCACACTTTTCAGTTTGGGAAGCCAACGCAGACAAGCCCTTGGTCATCGGGAATGACCTGCCGAGTTCTCCACATTCTGCTGTTTCTATTCCCTGCTTTTGTTCATATCCACTTCATACTTCTGTTGGTCTGTCTTTCCTGTTTCTATTTTTGCAGCTATTTTCTTTCAACTACTTTCTTTGAACCTTCTCTCAGCTTAAAAATTTTAATTCCTTTCGCATCAACTAATTTTGCTTTTCTTTTTTATTTCCTTGCCTCCCTTTTGTTCCACGTTATTTTTCTAGGTCTCTGCTTGCTCTCATCTGTTCAGTATTCCTCCAGGTACCTGATGAAAAAAGTATTTTCCTTTTGCCTCTACTCTTGCATTTATTAATTTGGGATAGAATTAGCAAAAAAATATTCACATCACGAATAACTGCTCTCTGGTATTTCTAGACTTTCCTGGTCTGCAAAGTTAATCAGTGCTAATGGTTTCCACGAAGAGGTGGGAACACTGAATTTGAGTGTAATCCTTGTTCATCAATATCCTTGGTTTTTTTCTCTTTTGATCAAAGTCAGGAAATACAGTACCATTCATGCTGTCTTCGATCCCAAGATTTACAGCCTGGTTTCTTACATCAAGTAGTTTGGGAATATTAAAATTCTGCAGCATTTATTCAAGTGAGCACTCAGAGTTCCTTGTAAGGCACGTAGCACTAGTTAGTTGTGCTATGAATTTAAGAAGAATGAGCTACCCTGGATTTGGCAAATTCATGCTTGATTCTAAAGAAGCACTTAAAGGGATTATTGAAATTTGTCTTGTTAAACCCCCTGAAGATTTTAGCAGCTTGTGTGGGATTTTGGTTGGCATTTGTGGGACTTGGCAGGCTCAGCAGTTGTGCAGAAGGTCCTGTAATCCCCCAATAATGGGAAGGTGCAGCAGAGGTTCCGGGTGTCGCAGAGCACCATCGGTGCCCCGTGCTGGGAAATTCTCATCTGCTTTTCCGCCTGAGCGCCGGCACGGTTCATCTCCCATCTTCCCCTCGAATTTGGGCCACTGAAGCTTCAATCTGTTATCCTGTGAAGCAACCTGATGGTTCGTAGAATTCTGTATTTGAGGCAGAAATAACACTGAACTGACCTAAACCCCAAGCCAGCCCAGCCTGTGCCCCACGCCATGGGTGGGCAGTGGGGACCATTTGCCAGGATCATGTCAAATGCACAGAAGGAAATATATTTATTGTTTATAGCAGATGAATACAGACCATGCTTTTGGAAACCAGCCTTCAGCAGAAAGTAGATTGAATTCTTTGGGGCTGCTGAAATGTGGCATTTAGAGCAATGACTGAGCCCACTTTGGCTGGGGCAGAGCCCGGGCACTGCACATTTCTGTGGCTCTTCTCTCTCTACCACCATCATCATCTCCCATCGCATTCCTGTGGCCCTGCAATTCCCTGCTCTGCTCCCACATTACCTAAACAGTTTTGTCTGCCAGAGTGCAGTAAATGATTTACAGGAAGAACATATTTAATAATTTTAGCCTATTTTTTTTCCCATTAGCCTGAGCATATACAAAGAGATTGTGTTTTCCTCACTATTGCTTGAACTTTCTGTCTTATAAATAATTTTCTTTTAATCTGTGGATTCATCACAAATACTAAAATTTCACTATCATGTTAGGTGAGTTGTCATGTAGGAGCTCTGAGAGACAGCTCTGTGATTGTGCAGGCATTAGAAAAGCACAGCACAGGAAACAGCCCTGAGGAAGCTTACTGCAATTTATTTTAGGTGGAAGGGGCTCACGAAGTGTCACAGTGGAAGCCACTGTAATGCCTAAAGACAGGCAGTCTTTGTGCCAAAAATAAATCTGTGCTGCGATTAGCTGTGTAGATGTGATTTCTCAGCAGAAGTAATTCTGTGAGGATTTAAATAATGATTCTGTTAATACAGGAAGCAACTTTGAAATTCACTTTTCTTGAATATTTGTGCCTGTAAAACTCAATTGCTCAAATGTATGTGGAAAGCAGGCGGGTGCTGAGGCAGGGCAGGGTTATTGCAACTCCAAACAGACTGATCATTGCATGGAACTTTTGGTTTATTACATTTTCTGGCCTTCTCTAATGGTTGGGGTGCAGTGAGGGCAGTGGCAGTCTTGCTGTGTCTGCAGCCACAGGAAAGGAGCAAGGATGCAAAGCAGGCTCGTGGCAGAACTCCTTGAAACCCCCTTACTCTGTCACTGTTGTTAATCAAGGGCATTTTTCTTATCACACTTGCCCTCCTGAGGGGAGGAGGAGGGGCAGACACTTCTCTGTGGGGAGCAGGGACAGACCAGGGAATGGCCTGGAGTTGGGGCAGGGCAGGCTCAGGTTGGATCTCAGGCAAAGGCTCTTCTTTCCCCCAGAGGGTGGTGGGCACTGCCCAGGCTGCCCAGGGCAGTGGGCACAGCCCCAAGGCTGCCAGAGCTCCAGGAGCCTTTGGCTGATGCTCTGGGGCACAGGGGGTGACTCTTGGGGCTGGGCCTGTGCAGGGCTGAGGTTGGACTCCATGACCTTTGGGATTCCGTTCCAGCTCAGCACATTCTGTGGTTCTGTGAGCTCCACAAACACAGTTGATTTTTCAAGTTGCTGCGGTTTCTTCCTTCTGGAGGTGAGCAGGTCCATTCCCTGGCTCTGCTGTCATGGGAACCCCCTTGAGCATAGGCAGGTGGGAATACTGATGAGGAATTCTTGAGCACTTCCAAGCCTCTCAAAGGAGAACCCAGGCTTCCCATACGGATGCACACAGGCCGCATGCTCCTGCCGAAGATCCGCCACCACTCCCGAGTGCGTTGAGCCAATAAGCCTAATGACAACTGCGGCCATTCAAAATCACAGAGAAAGGGCAGGGTCTCCCCGGAGGGCCTTCTTTCCTGCCATGATTGAGTAAAGAAGGGAGGCAGCTGCTAAGACTGGAAAAGGTCGCTCAGTCACATCGGCTGATGGAGGAATGAGAGGGGCTGTCGCCCCGCCTGCCAGCTGTCACTGCGGGCGGCTGTCACGGCTCCGGCCGCGGGGTGCGGGCTCGCCGCCGACGTCCTCTGCTGGGATTCATTCTTGGCTCGGCAAATGGCGTTGGGAGATTCTGGCTTCTCTCCCCTGCCATTCGGAAGATCAAGTTAAGCTAAATATTTGAAGCTGTGCTGGGCTGGTATTGACAGAATACGGGAGCTGAAAGGGAGATGGATGTGAGAGGGATCAGGATGTGCCGGGGGCATTGCGGATCAGATTCCTGTGATGTATCTATAATTCAAGGTATTTCTACAGTAAGGTGAAGGAGGTAACAGTAAAGATGGCTCAGCAGGGGTGTTTCTGAGGGTTTGGGTTACGCTGCCTGCAGGGATCCTTGTGTAACATCAATTCTTGTGGAGCAAATCCATGTAAGGTTTAGGGAGCAATCGTTTTCTCCTTTTGGTCCATTCAGGGGAGATGCTCATGTGATTTTCAGCCATTCCTGTGCTTCCCTGGAGAAATGAAGTTCTTGATGAGTTTTGGAAATTACTATTCAGAACGAAAGCTAGAAATTAACAGGTGTATGTGTTCCAGTGACTTCCAGTCATACACTGACCAAAAGTAGCTCTTAATTTCTTTGTATTGTCTCTTGCATGGGGTTTCTCTCAAAACCATGTGTCCAAAGCGATCCTGAGAGCTGTAGATCTTTCAACTCAAATGTTTTCCTGAGTGACACTGAGATTTATCTTGCACTCATCTCTAACTTAGTCTGTGATTTTTTGGAATAGATAATGATTTTAATATAATTTTCCTATTACTCAATACATACTGACATGTAGAGTCCCATGGTTTGTTTTTAATGGGAATTCACTATGTGTCCCTTCTTCCTCTCTGTGGCTACCAGAATCCTGCTTTAGTAGACCCATGTGCCTACACTTGTCCTGCATGTGCTGCTCGTACACTCACTGTGTAATCTCCATCACTTTTTTGAGTCTGACAGACCTTTCTGTTTTTTTAGGAATAGTTCTCTTCAGAGGGACTTGTTCAGCTGGGGGAACATCCCAGAATGGTTTGCATTGGGAGGGACCCTAAAGCCCATCTCATTTCACTCCCCTGCCATGATCAGGGACACTTTCCACTAGCCCAGTTTGGCCCAAGCCCCATCCAACCTTGAACACTTCCAGCAATAGGGCAGTCACATCTTCTCTGGGTAATCTGTGCCAGGGCCTGCCCACCCTCACAGGGAAGAATTCCTTCCTAATATCCCATCTAACCTTGCCATGTCAGTTTGAAGCCATTCCCCCTCATCCTGTCACTTCAAGCCCTTGTCAAAGACCCTCTGCAGCTCTCCTGGAGCTTCTTTAGGGCTGCAAGGAGCTCTAAGGTCTCCCCTGAGCTTTCTCTTCTCCAGGCTGAACAACATCAGGACTTTCCTCTTTCCCTCTTTCCTCTGTAACAGAGGGGCTCCATCCCTCTGGTCATCCTTGTGGGCCTCCTCTGTACTTGCTCCAACAGGTCCATGTCCTTCTTATCCTGAGGACTCCAGAGCTGGACACAGTGGGGGTCTTACAAGTGTGCGATAGAGGGGGAGAATCCCCTCCCCTGACCTGCTCCTGTGCTGCTTCTGATGCTGTCCAAGACATTTTGAAAGAAACTGTGAGCATTGGTTTCCCTGCCATGGTGTGGTTACAGTGGGGTAGCTACGCCCAACACGGTCCTCTGTAGGTGATCCTTTAATGCAGATTCACACTCAAGAGGTTTGGGAACTGGATATGGTTTGTGAAAGGGCAGATGACAGGAAGCAGTGACACACAGATAGAACTCTCCCATTAGCTTTGTCAAAACATTTGCTAATTGCAGTGTGATCCCTCAAAACACACTTCTTAGGGAAAAATGAATCTAAATTCAATCCCACGCCGGCCAGGGAAGAGCAGAGTCCTCTTCAGTATGTAAATTAGGTTAGTAGTTGAGTGGAATTGATTCTGCTGAGACTAAATTAATCACAGTGCTTAATCACTGTAACCTTTAAACATAGCAGTCCTGACCACAGCTGCGGGGTAGCACATTGTTCTCGCAGACTCCTGACCTTCCCAAGGCGCTGGGACTCTCAGGCAGAGGAGTGTGAGTGGAGCAGCGAGTCAGAGCTGCTTCACTCTGACCTTCACGTCCTTTCACTGCTTTGAAGAGGGGAAAAAAATATCATACTTTGTGGGCAGAAACCCGTGGTGAGCAAATTGTAATGTCAGTGTCAATCAGGACACCACCTCCTTGTACCTGTGCCAGGACAGAACAGCTCATTATTGAGGGTTGTGAAATGACTCTGGATCCGCCTCCACTCACACCATGGAGGAGCTCTTCACTAGCCCTGGGGTGCATGATTTGGACCTCAGGCTGAAGGATTAATCTTTTTCATGTAATCCTGTAGGCTACACACGCTTCCTTTTTCTCCTTATGTTAGCAGAGAATGTGAGAATCTCTGGTAGACACATGTTTGGGCACGGAGGGGACACTGATACATGGATACATTCCCCACCAAGGCAGGTATTATAAGACACTGAGATCCCAGTGGTAGAATATTCAGCCCATGGATGATCTTGGAAACCAAACACCAGAAAAAAAATTACTTGTGCTTCCTCAAATCAGTGTGCTGCAGATCAGGTGTACATGTGGTAAAAGCCAATGCACTTGCACAATGACAAAAGCAGGAAGAGATGTTTCAGTGTTGGTTTTCAAGACCTGTTGGGGACTGGGAGTAGAGTCTCCTTCAGGTGTTTGCATTGCTTTGTGGTGTTGATGCTGAGGTCCATCCTTTAATAAAAGGTACCAACACCCTGAGAAGTCCAAAATCACTGGCTTGTCTTGAAACCCAAGACCCCTTTTGCTGTATCCTGTGGCCAAAGCAGGCCTCTGTGTCACACAGTGAGAGGGGGGACAGGTGGGTTTGCTTTCCACAACATGGCCAAAGCTTTAAGTTAAATGGACCAGACAGTGCTCAAACAGCTGTGTTTGTAGTTGATTCTTTTAAAATAGGATTTTTCGTCTACTTTAGAAATATTTGTGAATATTTTACTGTGATGCTGGATAGAAATAGTCCATCTGTATAGCTGACATGAAGGAGACTTGAGATGAGAGCCCACCTGTGGATGTGGTTTGTTGTTGGATCTCTTCCCTTCTCTCCTTACCCAGCAGGCAAACTTAGATCTGTTCTCAGCTCTTCCACTCACCTCCTTACTCTCCGTCCTAACTCTTTCTCCTGCAGATTCCTGTCTTGTAATCTGAGAATGACATTGTTTCTGTCCCCTACCATCCTTTGTATTCTCTATTTTAATTGTTTGTCTTCTGGGCATGTATGGTGCAGCACATGAATAATGTATGATGAAAGTTTTCAACACAGCAAGGCTTTGGGTTTGACTGATGACCATCAGACAGTAACAGCAACAGCTCTCTCTGTAAACAGTAGGTTGAGTTATTCTTTAAGGCTACATCCGATCCCGAAGTAAACCTTTCACAAAAAGAAATCCCCAACAAAGCTTTAAAAGCCTGTGCTGAGAAGAATGTGTCATTGCTTTTAAAGCTGATGCTGTGATTTATTTATTTTTTAAAATAATGTGTCCCAAAATTTCTCCAGCTAAGAGACATAAAAATCCTATTTTGCTGTAATACGTTGTTTCACATAACCACGTTCTATTAATCATTAAGTACCTTTGTGACAAGAAGCTGGGTAAATTGTCTGATTCCTGGAGACCATCTCTCTTTGCTATGAACAATTAAAGCAACACATCGTCACTGTGGGTTAACTGCCCCTGCTGTGTTAGAACCAGAGGTAGAAGCTGAATGCAGACAATTTGCCATTGCACTGCCATTGGAAGTATCTGTTTAGACATTGAAGATGGGTTAAGTGCTGCCAATGTGAAACAAACCAAACCAAACATGAACAGAATAATGTGAAATGTCTTTGAAAAATATTGCTCTAAGTCTCCATATGTTATTTAGTTATTAATATCCATGTCACAGCTGTATCCTCAAAGGAAGGAATGGAAAATGTGCTGTTAATGGTCATTAGAGTCAGGAAAGTCTGCAATATTCAATGGGAGCATGGTCTGTGAACAGGGATTGAACTTAGGAATTTGTACATCTGGGTGGGAAAAGCTGAAGAGGGTCCAATGGCAGTGAGGACTCAGGTACTGGTGACATTATCAGTGTTGGGGGTGTTATTTTGGAACTTGTACTGGTGACGTTATCAGTGTTGGGGGGTTTTATTTTGGAAGCTGGTGGGTTATTTTGGCTGTTGAGCACTGATGGATTTGAAGCTTACACTCTTCCACAGAGGAGGATGCCCTGATTCCATCCCCACACTGGAGGCTCTGCAGAGGGTCTGTCGGGGCAGGGGGGGTGCCACAGGGAGCGGGTTTGCTGTTGCCTCTGGTGGCACTGATGGCACAGGAATTCCCTCCCCTCTCAGCCCTGCTCCTCAGTTTCTCACTAGAGCAAACCCGCCAACCACATTGCCATAGCATCAGTTAAAGGAGATTTGCCATGATGTCCAAAATCAAGATGTGACAGTTCCGGTTTCTACAGTTTGTGTAGAGCTTGAGTTTTATCAGGGAATTTTTATTTGCAAAATCTTTCCCGGTGAGCTGAGGGGAAAAGGAGGCACAAACATGGGGCATCCTGGTCTCCTCTTTGCCTATGCTGAGCTGCAGTTGGACATCCCCTGGAGCACAGGTGAGTCTTGTGGGAGGTGTGGAGATGGCAGGCCAAGGAATTAAAGGGTTTGCTTTGTCCCCAGCTGCTCCCTGGTGTGGGTGTCCTTATGCCTGAGTCCTAACACCAGTCAGGTTCTGCAAACCTGAAGTGAAGGAGTCACCTGGAAGGTCAGAAGCTGGTTCAGTCCCCATGGTTTATTCATCTGTGCTTCATGTTGATGCCTTATCCTGCAAAAGGCTTCCAAAACAATATTAGTGGAGATAGATAGGTAGGTAGATAGATAGATAGATAGATAGATAGCTAGATAGATGGATAGATAGATAAGCCCCTTTATTAGAAGCTTCTAGGTGCACAATAAAAGTACACATGCACCCCCAGCAGCCAAATATTACAGTTTTTATAACTTTCAGTAATTAGCATATTTGATGGCTATACCCAACCCGTGGTACCATTTTCCCCTGGTGTCCACCCTCAGAACTGCCCCTTGGAGCCCTTCCAAGGGCTCTGAGCTTACTCCTGTTTTGACTACAAACTATGTCATTGTCTCAGTTGGAGTTCTTGCAGGTGTCCTTCAAAACAGCATGTCCTTGGGAATGTGTGCCTAACAGAATTTCAGGAATGTGTGAGAAAATGTTCAGTAACTTCTAAATGCTACTTAAAATGCTACTTATATAACTCCCTGAAAATCCATAAAATACACATTAAAATCCCTAGGCATCAATGTCTTGGCTGAGCCATATCAGAGTGCTGGTGCTGATCCCGGTTATGGAATCCGGTGAGTGTGACCCATTTCGCTGGGCTGTCCCCTGGGAGCAGGGGCTGCTGTGCTCCCTCCTCTGGGGTCTTACTTCATACATGATCATGCAATTGGCTTCCTCGTAGCTCAAGCAAATTACCAGAGTAAGGCTTGAAGCCAGTTAAGTCTTTAACATGGACTATTCTTTTTTTCCCTGGATTTAATGATACACATATATTTCAAACACAAATACATGTATATATGGTTAAACTTTTATTTTGTCATTTCCTCCAGCTGAAAATTTATTGTGGATTGAAATACACAGGTTTATCTGCCTGACCTTTTGCTAATTATTAGATTGAGATAAGTGTGTATGTAAGTGACAAATTGCCTTTAATGACATTTAATCTGCACACTGACATTAATGGTGGGTTTAGCAGCCTGGTTATAGTCTTTGTTGCTGAGAGACGAAAAGAGCAAGGACTTTTATCTTAATTTGACCTTATTCAAAAGGTGTTTGTAGTAGTAGTCAATTTCTGATTAACTTAATGACCTGTTTTACATAGAAAGCAGTCAAACATTGATATATGAAAAGGCCTCGAGGTGATAGATTACAGAGGCAGCAGCGCCATTGCCAGATTCTCACTCTTAATGGATTGCAGAGAGGGAAGTGGGAAGAGGAGCAGCCCCGAACTCTTCTTGCTGGTACCAGAAGGGTGGGTACCACATCCAGAAAACAAGGTTAGAAAGGCATCTGCTGAAGGCTGGGAGCAAACAGCCAATGATTGACTTTGCTTAATGATTTCCTGTGCAGTCCAAACCTGTGAGACACGGAGGACGCACAGACACCCTGCAGGACATCCGTGTGCAGAGTGTGGGTGTGGGAGCTGTGCTGGGCAGCCTGGGCATTGTCAGCCCTATCACACCATCAGGAGGAGTTTCCTTGTCAGAGTCCCCAGGAAATCATGGACATGGTGGAACTGTCTCTGCTGGGCATTCTACACTGAGCTGACTCTGTGTGGGTATGAGGCTCTGGCAACAGGGGTTGCAGGTCCCAGAGGGGAACAGAACACAGAGCCCAAGGTGGAAAACCTGAGTCCTCCCCTCCCATTACCCTGCGCTGTATTTTCAGAGTGATTTAAGAGGAACTTCAGAGACAAGAGCAGAGGTTATAAACTGCTTTTAGGAAAAGTAAACACCTAAGCAAATCATTCAAGAACCCATTAAATGGCTAGACAGCTCCTATAAATACAGTCCATAATGCACTCTGGAATGCTCCAGCACCTGCTGGCTGTGATGGGCTTTCCTGGGAGAGCTCCTGAAAGTTACGTTTTCGTGGTAAAAATTGTTCTTTGCACATCACTGAAAAAATGT
Source organism: Scytalopus superciliaris (assembly GCA_013400415.1). Taxonomy (NCBI): domain Eukaryota; kingdom Metazoa; phylum Chordata; class Aves; order Passeriformes; family Rhinocryptidae; genus Scytalopus; species Scytalopus superciliaris. The sequence continues at coordinate 266,007 of VXBX01007483.1, forward strand.
GAAGATGCAGTTCAGAAGAGGGATGGAAGCATGATAGTATACCTTAAGCTTGTAAACCAACTAATTAATTTATAGTTTAATGCCATTTTTTTATGCAACAGAAATGCCTTTAAAACTAAACCAAACCGGGTGGCAAATTGACACAAATGTTTAGTGAATTGAGATCAACCCTTATTACATCAAATGACAATGGAAATGCAAAGAGAATGCCTTGGCATGTTGTGGAGCTCTTCAGCTGCTGCCTGGCTTGGGGGGGAGATACTGCACAGGCATCACTTACTGGGCCCTTACAGAGCCTCTGAAAGCACCACATGAGTGAGACAATTGTTTGGAATTGAAAGTTTCAGGTGCTTTGGGTTTCTACTGCTTTTCTAGTCTGCAGTTTGTCTGCTGGTGTGTCAGCCACGTCCAGCTGGGAGATGCTCCTGTCTGTCCTGCTGCTGTTTGAACACTGATCATACAGTAGTTATTGTTATAATTGAATAAAACCAGCCAAACACAGCTACTCATCGTTGTGGAAAGCCGTGTGTCCCATCAAGGGATGGGAGAGTAAAGGGGTGGTATTTCCAGTGTGGACTCATGACCATAATTCAGGCATTTGCTGAACTCCACCTTTTACCCAGTTACTCCATTTTCCAGATGAAAGTTCTTTGATAATTCCCTGTGTTCCACTTTAACGAGCTGAACTTGGGTCTACAACTTAAAAACATGCTTAGACATGGGAAAAAATTTAACAGCTCCATGTGACAATAGGAAACCAAGCAACCCTCCAAAAATGTCCCCCGGATGGATGAAGAGCCTCATCTGTGTCCTGTAGGCTAAAAGGTGTTTTGTGGCTATACCTTTTACAAAAAAATAATTTTTAAATTGGTGCTGCCCCACCCCATCTAATTTCTCTTCTCTGTTACTGTAAAGGTGGATTTGAATACTACACCCAAGGTGGATAAATTATTATCCAAGGACAACTTTCACTGTGTTGATGCTCAGTTTGGATGTTTGACCCCGTGGAGAGCAGGGATGGTGTGTCCATGTCAGCACCAGTGCAACTGTATTGTATTTCCTTGTGAGTGCCCCCATTTGTTCTGAATTCCTGCCTGGTCTGATCCAAGAGTAGAATGCCAAAAAAGATCCTTTAGATCATTTTGAGCTTCTGTACAACTTGGGCAGCAGGAGTGGACGTAATTAATTCCTGTTGGAGCATATATTTAAAATAAATAAATCTGGTCTTCACTTTAAATTGCAGTAATTGAGAAACCACTGCAGTCCTTGGGAAGTTGTTCTAGTGGTTAATTACCCTCAGTTAAAAATTAGCATCCTATTTATAGCCTGACGTTTTTTTCTCACTTCTGCTTGCAGCCACTGGATTTTATCATGCCCTTATCTCTAAACCAAGAGATCCCACTGTTTGGGCATTGTTCCATGTTTTCCTTCATTTCCACGTTTCTTTTCACTTCCATATAGATAAAACAATGCTGCAGCAATGAAGTTTTTGTTTTGGTTTGGGTTTTNAACTACATTTGAAATGTATTCTAAGATTCTTGGATGAAAAATGCTCCAATACACAAAATTCAAAAAAAGATCCATTAATTATCCCTGTTTTCCCAGTGTGAGCTTCTGTACCTCCCAGTGTGTACACTCAGCAGGGCTTCTCTGATCCTTTTGCCTCCTATTAATATTGATACTGTTTTCATAGGACCGACACTGACAGGTCTGGGGGGAGTGAAAACCCCCTCGCTGGCAGCTCAGGGTGGGTGTCTGTCCCTGTGAGCTTCACACAGTGAGGTTTGCAGGCACCAGCAGAAGGGGCTGCCCTGTCTCTCCATGGCTTTATCTCTTCCTCAGGAGCTGCCCCGTACAGTGAGTGCAGCACTGACTGATGGGGAGGATGGGGAGGGGACCTCACTGGGCTTTTCATGGTCTCGTGCATCGAGTTGGTATTTGGGGACGGGCAATTGCAGGCTCCTGTGCTAACAGACCTGCACTGAAAATGCACTTTTTGTAAGAGGACAGAACCGGATTCCCTACCCCAAATACATTAAAAAAATGCATTTTCATCAAATGTGCTCAATTTATGTTAAAAAAGCATCAGCCTTAGCAGAGGTGTGTGTTGTGCTTTGTCAGGCATGGGTGGATTCTTTGTTCCTAGTGACATTAAATTGTCCAGAAATACATTGGCAATTGGACTTGAAAGCATTTACTCCTTGCTTTCTTCCTACTTCTAGGAGCTCTGTGGACCCGCCATAAACTGGAGGGCTCATAAGTGGACTGGAGCATCTCCCTGAGCAGCAAAGGCTGAGGGAGCTGGGGCTGTGCAGCCCCCAGAGCAGCCCCTGAGAGGGGCCCTGCCCATGGGGGGCAGAGCCTGCAGGGAGGGGGCACAGCCCGGGCCAGGCTCTGCTCGGGGGGCACAGCCATGGCACGAAAGGGACGGGCAGGAACTGATGCCCAGCAAGTGCCACCTGGCCAGGAGGAAGAACTTCTGCCCTGGGCAGTGACCCAGCAGTGCCCAGGCTGCCCAGGGAGGGGGGGAGTCTCCTCCCTGGGGATATTCCAGCCCCCTCTGGACACAATCCCATGCTGTGTGCTCTGGGATGGCCCTGCCTGGGCAGGGAGGTGGCACCAGATGCCCCATTGTGGTCCCTTCCAGCCTGACCCACTCTGGGAGTCTGTGGTGAGGGCAGTGTGTTAGTAAACCCCAAAGCACACACTAAACTCCTGGTGTCATTTCCAGGTGTTAGCTGAGGGGTTGCTGGTTAAAGGCTGTTTGTGCCAGGGTGGGTCCAGCCAGGCTGTGGCTTCCCCCTCCCTGTGCAGAGGCACCAGAAGGGTGGAGGGGTTTGGCCCAGGTGAGCTGGAAAGCTTCTGGGCATCAGATGGCAATGCTGACTTTGGAGGCTCCTGCTCGTCAGGAGGTGTAGCTGGTCAGTAAGAGGGACACCTCAGGTCCTGTTTGACTCCCTGTCCACGTCTGTTGGAACTGGGAAGAAGTTACAGAGATTTTTTTCCCTACACATTTTCATTAGATTTTTAGACAAACATGCTTTTTCAGTGTCAGCTCCTGCCACCATTGTCACTTTAGTCTTTTAAAGTACTTTTTCTTGTTGCAGTCTTTCTGATAGAAGTGTCTGTCGAAAAGAGGAATTACAAGATGTGACAGAATATTCACATTCTGAAGGTGCGTGTTGGACTTCTCTTGGAGGTGACAGCTGAAACATTGCTGCAGTCAGAACATGCAGCTGTGTGGCCCAATTGATATGAAGGGTTGGAGTTTTACTCTTTGCTTGTTGATACTTCATTTGTTTCACTGGCAAGATGGGGATTTGCAGCACCTGCTGCCAGGCCTTGATCCAGCAGCCAGTGGTTCCCTTTGGATTCACAGTCCGTGTTGTGGGAGCAGAGTCAGGAGGCTGGTGCTGAGCACCCAGTGGGGGGAATTTCTTTGCTCTGTTTTTAGGATGGTTGGGGGTCTGTGGCCAAAATCTGCTTTGGGTGTGCTTTAAATTCCTGCCTAAGCCTTGAAAACATGTCTGTGAAAACCACAAAGACCTGCCTGCAGACAATAGATGGAGCCAATCTTGTGTGAAATCATTTATTATAAAGTTCTTGGGTCTTTTTTTTCTCAGTTTGCCTTCGATTCCCCACCCATGAAATAAAAACACCAACCTTCCCTTTCTTCCAGGCTCTCTTATCTGTGCTAATACAAAGCTGTTCGGGGATGCTTTTGTGCCATATGTCTTCAGAGTGGCGAGCAGAGGGGGGCTGTCAGTCTCAGCTGGGGGCCTGTATTGCTACTCATTCTGTAGTCATACAAATAGTGGATAATATAATAATAATGCAGAAAAGAAAGTAAATGCTCTTTATATGGAATAATTGAATATCGCTGTGACGTTGAACAATGACTCTTAAAAGGATGGGGGGAAGTCATGCTTTTTTCTTCCTTAATTACAGTTGAACTCAAATTACTATATTTAGTTATTTCTAAAGCTCCATTGTATTTTTCTGTGTCTGAAAGAACACAATGATTTGGATACGCATGCATTTTCCTCTCCAGATGTCCTATTGCCTCTTGAATGTGGTTTTATATCTTCATATCTCTGATAATGGAAGCTTGGATGTCTGCTCCAGCAGTGTGTGAGGAGGCCAATTATGCAGGTCAATATTAAAGAAATATTATAAATGGTCTCTGCAGGCTTAGAATAGCTTTATCTCATTCTTGCCAGTACTTTGTATGTGGATAACTGTCTTAGCTCCCTTGCCTTTGTGTTTTATTTGGATTAATGGGTAACCTAGATATTTTCAAGTCCCTGGAATACAGTTCTTTCTGCAAGAGTCTGGAGAAATTCTTGTTCGCTAGGATTGAATTCCCTGTTAAACTTGCAGTAGTGGTGCTTTATCCACCCTCGTGGGCAAGTGAAGAGTTCTGTGTTGAAATGAGCCCAGTGCTGGGTTTTGGGGTGAGTAAGGGTTAAAAAAGAGATTTTACACAGGGATTTTTGGTGGTTGGTGGCTTTCCTTCAGCTCTTTCTGGCAGATGAAGGCCGGTGTTTGCACTGTGGGCTCAAGTTCACGCTGCTCAAAGGGGAGCTGCTGATCCTGCTGGCAAACAAGATGCTCAGGCTTCTCTTTCCCTGCTTGTCTACCCTTAACCTGCTCCACTGAACATCTCCCCACGCCGGGTTCCCTGCCTGCCAAGCCTGTGTGATATTTTTCTACTTCAAAGCAGCGTAACACAATGCAATGGTGGCAATGTATTTTAAGATCCTTGCTCACCCGTTTATCTCACTGAGCTAAGGAGTTTAATAAGCTCTAAGACGTGTTTTTGTCTTGCCAGCCTCTGACTTCTTATAGCAAACTATATTCATATCAAAGAGTAGCTAATGTTAAGGGTTATGTACATGAGAGCACCCTTCACGGGAGGCATGTGCCAGTGATAACAGAAGTACTTTGACACAAAGCCGCCTGGAAAGGGGAAACTCCTTTCCACTCATCTTCACTCTTATGTGCATTTCAATTTACACTACATCAAATTGGATTAGAGTCTGTTAATTCAATTAATGACTACATTGAAAGTTTGCCTTTGCTCGTAGTGAAAACAGGAGGGCAGCTCCTAATAGCCTATGGATTTAATGACTGCAACTTTGAAGAGTGTTAAGCTAAAGTGAAGTTCAGAATGGCTTGTTAACTGGGTTTATTAGCTGTTGACCTTCCCTTTCAGCATAATAGTAGCAGCCAGACTGAAGAAAGCATTAACGTCCTCATTAGCATTTATCTAAAGATAGGCTGCTGCCCATTCCACAGTAAATTAGCTCAATCAGCCATAAAGAGCCTGAGAAACATTTTCTCACATACCTTATTCTCTTTCTTGCTCCCTGTCCCNGTTAGTCGAGTTCATTTTATCCAGCTTATTGAGACTGAAGCCTGAGGACAGTTGCATTTTAAGTGTTTCTACATGCTTATATAATTACAGCTCTTCCCCTGTGAGACAAAGGCATGGGAGTGGAATTACAGGTTTGCAGGGATGTCCTTGGCTTAGCCTTTTGCAGAGGTTACCCATGTCTTCCTTGTTTTCCAATACAGCCCTACAAGGCTCAGCCTCAAGATAGCGTGGCTGACTGTTCAATGTAAATAATTTATATAAAATTGGCTGTGATCTTCTGTACATCAATAGCTGAGAAGGCTCAGAGTGCCAACCTGTGTCCTGCCCACAGATGTGATGCCCAATTTATGAAGAATATTTTCAGATGAACCTATAGCTCCATACCTATAAATTGTTTTCTGGGATCTTTTATTATTCTATCTGTTCAGTCTGAAAAGATGGTAGGAATGTCAACCCCAGCACCAGAAAGCTTTGGTTGTTCAGATGACATAATCATTGTCTTGTGCACAGTTCAGAATGTATGTACAGGTTTTATTGTGTCAAATCTCTTATTCCCTTTTAAAGTTTATAAATAAACATTAATAGAGGTCACAGAAATAAAACCATTAATAAATAGATAGCATTTTCCTACTTTTTTCAGTACACTGGAGAAAAAAATTAAATTAGAGATTAGGAGAATTTAAGAAAAAAGGAGGCAAGGAAACCAGTGGCAGTTTAATTACCTGTAGTACCTCACTTGGTCCAGGTTGCTTTACAGCAATTTAGTGGTTTTTCTTCTTCAGCACTTCGTAAGAGCTCCTTTCACATTTTTAGCTCTATTATATGAAGTATTGCATAAAGTCCTTTTAGAAGACTGTTGCTTCCTCAAAGCTTTTAAAACAGGTTGTAAGAGAAAAGCAAAAAACAGTATTTGTGCAGAGGGAAGAGGAGGAGGGAAGGATGAGATGAAGGAGGAGGGAAGTTCCGAGGTAACAAGTGACAGGAGGAGAGGAAATGGTCTCAAGTTGAGCCTGGGAAGGTTTAGATTGGATATTAACAAAAATTTCTTCACCCAATGGGTTGTCTCCTGGCACAGCTGCCCAGGGCAGGGGGGAGTCCCCATCTCTGGAGGGGTTTAACTGGCATGTGGATGTGGCATCTGGGGACATGGGGCAGTGGTGGCCTTGGCAGTGCTGAGGGAAGAGCTGGACTCAATGATCTCAGAGGGTTTTTCCAACCTTAGTGATTCCATGATTCTATGGAAATATGAAACTCCCCTGTTGTCACAGTCAGCATTAGCTGGGGTATACAGGGCTGGTGGTTCCCAGGGGCTGTGTCTTTCCCTGGAGTGCTTTCCCTCGGTTGTCCTTTGCCCTGGAGGCTGGGCTGCTCCTTGTCCTGACCCAGTGGCACTGCCCTGTTAGGGCAGGACTTTACCAAAGCTCTCGGTGTCCCTCTCCTGTGAGCAGTAATGTGGGCAGGACGAGTCAGAACTTGGGTTTCTTTATAAAACAGGATTGTTTTAAAAAGTCTTTTTCTTAACTTTCTGTGTACTCTAAACAGGTCTCTGCTTCCAGTCATTCTGTCTTTAGTTTCTCCAAACTAGTAATTATTCAGGATTTTATGTCTGATGTAATATTTCTCTTGCAGGAATAATAAGATGCCAAAAGTTTGACAGTCTCAACATAAACAGTTAAACATACAGTAAGACTAAAATTTCAGAGCTTGATCTTTGTAAGTATGGGTCCAGGCCTAGCAAAGTACTTAAGCATGTGCTTAATCTTAAGCCCCTGGGCAGCACCATTAACTTCAACAAAACTCTCCCTGTATTTAAAATTAAGCTTGTCCTGAAGGATTCTGCTGAACCAGAGCAGGAATACTTGGCATCTTGCAGGATAAAGCCATAAAAGCAGCCCAGTCTATTAAGGCAGCTCAGCTTCTTCAGCTGTCGTTGGTTTTAAGAGGATTTTGGAATACAGTGATTTTCTTTGCTTCTGGGGAATCCAGTGTGTTGGCTGCTGCTGTGGAGGTATTCCAGCTGCACTCAGGGAGCCTACATTTTGTTACATACTTTGGGGAAAGTCACTTTAAATAAAATGGAGGATTTTCACATAAATATAATGTCTGTGTGGAAATTCAAAGAATTTTCTTGCCTCAGAGTAGAACCGTGTTTTTATTTGTTAACATCAGAATTTGTGATCTAGTGACAGCTTTGAACTTTGTAATCCAAGAGGGATATTTTGCTGTTCGTGGGACTTTTTGGCACCTGTTTTGCCTCTAACACATTTTGGGTTATGAGTTCAATTAATTAAAAAAAAATTGTGCTGCTGATGAAGAAATAGCTGCATCGTTGTTGTATCCTAGAGTTACAAAGGCATCGTGGATTTAATAGGATTAATCCGACTTGTAACAGGGATGGGCATGATCTGCAGAGCTCTCGTTTAGCTCTGAGCACTTCTATCAGCCGAGCTTCCCGGGATGAAGGATGGAGACGAAGGATGGAGAGGGGCGGCAGCGGCCAGAGGGTCAGCGCAGGACAGGCTCTCTGAGCCCTTGCCTGAGGTGAATTTCTGCTGGGTGAGGACAATTCCCCCAAGCACCAGGATCATTTGGTCTGCAGCTCCCCCGAGGCGGCCGCGATCCTGCCGTCCTGAAGCGGCTTTTCCAAAACTCTCTGGATTGCTCTGGGAGCATCCCCGGGCACGGGGGATGCTGCAGGGCGGTGTTGCAGCGTCAGAAGGGCTGAGAAACCCCGCGGTGGGAGTGAGCCGGTGGGTGGGTGCTGTGCTGCCTGTACAGGGGTGGTTTTCCTTCGGAGCGGTTTCGGAGCTGGGGAAAAGCTGGTCGGTAGCACCATCTGCAGGCTGCGAACCAGGGCGGGCGGCGCTCGCTGAGAGCCCGAGCCTAGCACTTGTCGGGAAAATCAGGGACAGAAGGGACCGGGAGGGAGGAATGGCCGGGAAGAGCCGTGCCAGCCCAGGCGTGGGTTGTGGAGCGTTTTCAGTGGGAGTTTTGCCGTGGCACAGCGGTGCCCGGGCAGTAGGGATGCCCAGAGAGGAGGGTTGGCTGGGGAGGAGGGATGCTCGGGGAGGAGGGATGCCCAGGCAGGAGGGATGCCTAGAGAGGAGGGATGGCCGGGGAGGAGGGATGCCCGCGGGGTGATGCTGTGCCAGGGTTGCTGCCTGGGGATGGAGCTCAGCACCCTGCCTGGGACTTGGCATCAAGCCCGTCCCTCTGCCCTGAGCCAGCACATCCTTTTGCTGTCCCAGTGGCTGCATCTGCTGTGAGCTCTGCTTTACTCGAGGCTGCCTTCACTGTGAGCTGTGGAAACCCTCTGTAGTTCAAACCTTGCTCTTCCAGTCTTCAGCAAGCATCCCCTGAGGTATCGAGCTGTGAGCTGGAGTAAAAGACAACACAAGCATGTTCCAGTCAGGGGATGAAGTTGCCCTGTTTTTTCCATGCCCACTTTGCTCCAGCTCCACCAGGGCTGCTCCAGCTCCACCAGGGCTGTGGGCCCCAATGCCCTGCAGCTCGAGGCATCCAGGCTCCAGAGCATCCTCGGGCACGGCCACAGCATCTCCCAAACCCCACGGCCACGTGGGGCCCGTGAGTGCAAACACTGAGGCAGCACGAGGGGAGCAGGTAACCCTCACCTGAGCCCTTGGCCCTCTCTCCACGGGCAGCCCTGCGAGCCTTTCCTTGCCCAGCCCGGTGCCACATCCAGTGCTGCCCCCCTGGCTCACTCGCGGGGCCCGAGGTTGCTCCAGCTCTCTGCAGCAGATGGCACTCTTTAGTTCTGTTTCAAGCCTTCTCCTTCTGGAAGCTTCTCTGGGAGAATCTGTTTTAAAGGAGCCCTCACTGCTTTCCCAGCCCTGTTCTCCATGAGGCCTCATGAGAGCTTGTAAAGGCCATGGACTCTGGAGGGAGTGGCGGTGGCACACGGGCCCTGCAAGGTCCTCCTCCAGCACAGCTTGGTGGCTTTAATCCACAGTGGAAAAGGGGAAACCTTCTGTGTGCTTGGCCCATCTTAATTTTGTCAGTCCCATCCCACCTCGTGTATCAGACCCATTGTAGTGTTTCAGATGGTTACCTGAGAGAATTTAAAAGTGATGACGGCAGCAAACACCACGACCAGTTTCAGAGCCTTTCTGTATCATGGAGGGGAGAAAAATACTGGCTACAACCTAAATGAGCAACACAGAAGACTGTGGTGTTGGTTGTACTTTGTCTGCATGAGTAAAGCTTGTATTTAAAACAGATTCTACGCGTAAGAGCCACGACTGTGTGAGATGGTGTGAATCCCATCACGCAAACCACGGGAACACCCTGTGCACGCCGTGCCCTCCCACCCGCCCTCCCTGGGATGCTGCCGACCATAATTGTGGGACAGATTGCACGAAGGACTCGTGCTGTGGCTGTGCTGGTGATGTGCAGGATGAGGGGACAGTCATGTGTGTCAATAACGTTCTGGGCTGGAGTGGCTGCAGAGCAGAGCAGTGGGAATGGGTGGCACGGAGGGCTGGAAAGGCTGGGCTGCTGGGCACGGGCACTGATGGTCTTGTCTTGCCTTTGTACACTGAGATGTTGTCTCTGCCCTTGTCACAAACCTGGATAAAATGTTGTATGGAGAGCAGGTGTCAACCCTGGGATTGGGAAGAGCTGTGCTCTGCCCCATGTGGTGTGCTGGGCTGTGGCACCCCAGGCATCACTGTGTGCATTTCTGCCCTATGTTTCATCCAGGGAACTAAGATTTTTGCATTACAAGTTAGGTAAATCTGTGTTTGCACACATTTACAGAGGTTATTTCAGGGAACATCAAAGCTTTCCAGCCATTACTTCATGTATCTGGTCATAGCTAGAAGAGTTTCGCTGATTTTGTTGGTTTGGGCTACTTATTTACTTATATGTTTGGCTTTGATTATTGTTCCCTCTTAGATGGGATGCTTTGTTGGTTTTTACTAATTACAACATGGTTGCTCCTCTGAGCAGAAACTGCTGTCCATGGAAGTACACTACAAGATGTCTCTGCTCCATAAATCAGTCCTAAGATTTTATTAGACTGTTTATGTAACCTTAGTTTATGTGCTATAATTCTTTGCTGTGTTGCCTAGAGTAATTCCCAAAGAGAATGTTTGTTCTTCTTGCTTATAAATTCTTTAGTGTGGGCTTTGCTTAGAACTTCTTTGTCCTCCATCACTTTCCTTTTCGTCTCTTTTTTGGGTAACACATGGTAGCATTATAAATTCCAGTCATTAAAACCTAACTTGTATTAGTTACTCACACATCATGAGCTATAATTGTCTTGAAAATGGGAAGGAATAGCTTTTTATTTAACCTTATTGCATTGACTTTATTTTAATGCACATTTTGAAATCATCTAATCCACCAACCCTGATGCAGTTCTTGCATGGAAAGTGCCCTCCTTTTTGGAGACCCTTGAGTGGACCAGCTTTGTTTTGGTCAGATCTCATCTAAATAAGATAAATTATAGTAATAATTAAATAAAATTAAAATCTGATGATTTCAGGAGACACAAAGCATAAGATAAGCAGGCAGTGGAGCACAGGTTTTCCACACAAGCTCTCATGAAAGCAATGTATGTGCCAGTAACATCTGAAGGCAGTAGGGCTGCTTAGGGGCTTTCACTGACGCATGTTCCATCAGTTTATAAACTCAGAGCCTCCAACATCTGATAAAAATCAACTGTACTTCTCCTCTGAAATCATTGCATGGCCTCATGCAGAGTGTTTTGACACAAATCTCCAGAGCCGTGGTGGGAATGGCTGCATCAGGGGTTGGGGGAGGATGCAGCATCTCCCCTCCTGCCAGTGCCCTGGGAACACCCAGGGGTGGATGGTGCCACATCCTATGACTCCTGGCTGGCTGCTGAGGCTCCCGGGAAGGGGGTGGGCTGGGGGGGCTCCAGTGCTGCCCCTTGTCCACACACAGAAGGGCTGGATGGGACCCCACACCCTGCTGAGTTCACATCAGCCTGGGGGAAACGTTATTTCTTTCCTTCTCAACAGTGCTCAAAATTGGCTGGTGAACCAACAGGTCTGATGCATTATAAATGCTTTGAGGTGTTTAAATAGGGTATTTTTTTTCCCATACAACAGAAATAATTAGCATCCTGATTTCTTTGGGGTTACGGAGTAGCACATGGGTGTTATCTCAGGGCTACAAGGCTAAGCCATCTCTACCCCACATATCACCCAATTATTTAGTGTTGCTTTTCTTACCACGTCTGCCTCTGTCTTCCATTGCTGCCCTGATCTGCCTCTCTTCTCTCTTTGCTTCCTCCATCTTCCCATGAATACCCTAATTTTTATATGTAGATGCCTCTGCTGGAGGCAGCAAATTCCCACCATGGTGCCTCTCTGCACTGTGGGCCACAACTTGCTCTTGTTCTCCTTTCAGTATTTTTTGTGACTAATTTGAGCACATTTAATGAGAGGTAACTGAGGCAGGGGAGGGGACAGTACATGTCTGTGTGATGTCACTGTCCCCAGGCCAAGCCAGCCCCTGTGCAGAAGTGGCAGTCCTTCAGAGAGCCATCAGGGCTTACAGGAATGTGAAACAGATTTCAGGACAGCCTGCTTTCTCTCTCTCTTCTCTCCCCCCACCTCTGTAAACATATGAAAGAAACATGAGAGAGCATTAAACCACAGAAGACAAATCATGGTCAGAATAAATATACTGTTTGCTAGCAAACTTAAAAATACGCTTGTGGATTCTAATAGCTGTAGGCAAGAGTTGGATATTTATTGCAACCAAGGCTTACTGTGGTTTATTATGTTTATAAAACAGTTTAATACTACTTTTCTTTTAAAATGAGTTTTTAATTTAGAATAATTTTTTAGGATTTGTTTCCAGAGTACAGATGGCTGATCGCTGCGGGGGTGCGGGGTGAGAGGGAGAAATGTGCTTGTGGGTGTGTTTTAAAAGCGCTCCCAGATGGAGTGTATTGAATGAAATTTAAACCATTGCCCTGTGAACTACAAGTGTGATAAATATAATCAGTCAATCCACAGAACCACGGCAGAGGGGGGGCAGATTGATGGGCACGTGGTGGGGAGAGAGGTGGGTCGAGCAGCCTGGCCGCCCATGTCTCCAGCATGGACTTCTCTTATGGAGGGGCTTCTGATCTTCACCAACGTGCTGACAGCATCCCCCACCTCCTCTGCAACCCATCCAGTCCCTCAGTTCCTCCCCGTGCAACACTCACTGAAAAAAGGGAGAATTCATGCCAAAAAGAAGGCCTGGCTGCTGGAAGTACCGAGCTCTTGGAGCATTTTCATTTACTCAGTCTTAATTACTTTCTAAGTGTGAGTTTACAGATATCACTGTTCTCTTCCAGAGGTTAGTGCAGTCCAGTATGTTAAAGCCCATAGATTTCCTTAGAAGGATTTGTTTGTACAGCTTCTTTCCGTGTTTAAGGCAAGTAAGCCACACTGAATAAACTGCATAGACATTTTTGGACAACACAACAGAACAGGTGAAGGAAATGGAGTGAATTTTAATTGCTCCAAAGTTCTGAGATCTTCCAGGCTCTGGGAAACACTTGGCAGCTAAAAATGATCTATGGGCCTTGAGCTGTGGGGTGGGACAGTGTGTCTGTGTCCTGATGTGCAGGTGAATGAGTCAGCCTTCCCCTCTGGTGAACTACAGAGGAGGGTGTAAAATGGACATTATGAATCGCTTCTCTCCTTGCAAACACGGAGCAGCTCAGCCTCCTTGGCTTCCTTCCTGCCAACTTCCATCAAAAACAAAGTCGTCTCTGCCCTGGCCAGGATAAATGTCTGGCCAGCTCGTTTTCCAAAAAGATGTGCTTCGAGCAGGGCTGGTTAGAAGGGCGACAGTTTGTTTTCTCCTGGCCAATACAAATTTAAGGCCATGTCCACACTTGCAAAATCTGGCGTGTTTTCTCTCATGTTCTCCCTCCTCCATGCTTTCATCATGCCTAATGTCTCCATGTAGAATTACCAGATAGGCTCCCAGACTTTGACACAGCCGTTTGGAGTAGATTGTCTCCAAGCAAGACCTGCTGGTGCTCACTTGTAGGGTGTTGGTGTGGCCAGGAATCGCTGGCACAGGGGCTGTGGCTGCTGCCACCGCTCCCATCGCTGGGCTAGGCTGGACTCGGCTGCCCGTGGCTTCCCGCTCCAGTCCTGCATCTCTGCCTGGTCCTGCATCCCTGCCTGGCTCTCACATTCCCTGCCTGGCTCCTGCATCCCTGCCCGGCTCTCACATCCCTGCTTGGTCCCGCATCCCTGTTCAGTCCTGCAATCCCTGCCCAGCTCCCTCATTCCCTGCCCTGCTCCCTCATTCCCTGCCCTGCCCCAGCACTTGCTGCCTGGCGGGGGCCTTGGCTGGCAGTCCCTGCATGTGCACACATCGTGAGGCTCATTTATGTGCCTCTTTCCAGCGCCTGCCTTTGTTGTGCTGCTGGCACTCAGGTTTTGGGGAAGGCACACTCGGAGCAGTTGCCAGCTGGCTGGGGACAGGCACTCGTGGGGCTCTGAGGGCCAGTGCCCAGTGCCAAGCACACTCAGGCATTTGCATCACTTGGTACATTTTCAAGATGCCAGCAGAGATACAACCTCGCTTTGGGCAACCCACACTTTGCTGAGATGATACAGGGGATGTGAGATCCGGTGCAGTGGGGACATGCAGCAGTACTGGTGGTTCCTTTCACTGTTGAAATGGATTTTTTCTGATGATCTTTGAAAAACTCAGCAGATCAGGGTGAGGGATAGCAGGGGGACACCTCTTGGGATGGGGCTCTGCACAACCTGGTCTAGTGGAAGGTGTCCCAGCCGTGGCAGGGGGTGGACGCAGATGGTCTCTAAGGTCCCTTCCAACCCAAAACATCCTGTGATTCTATGTAGTCTTCCAAAATGCTGGCCAGCTTTCTGAGCTGGGTTGCTGGATGTTTCCTGGGTGTCATGATCTGATTGAAAAGATTCAGTCAAGAGCGGTAGAGCAGGGAGAAGGGAATATCTGGATTAAAACAGGGGAGTTAACAACTGGGAGGGCTTCTGTTTCAACAATGAATGGTGTTGTCGATAAATAGAAATGCAGGCTCTAAGCCTAGAAAGCAGCTTTCCACGTTGTTCACACTTGTGGAAGGATGTGTGTCACATGAGGACAAGGCTGCTCGTGTGACAGGGAACATCATCGTGCTTGGCATCCTTGTGAGTAATATCATTAATAAGTCTAATTGCATTGAGGGGCTGCAGTCTCCTACGCCAAATGCTATTTTTCACTCGCTCTGTCAGTTTCTGGTGTGCACTAACACTGGTGTATCTGATGCCTGGTGCAGCCACGTTAGGCAGGAGTGAAGGAGCTGTTCTTTAATTACATGCAGGTTTGCTTTGTGGAGAAGCAAACCTGCCCTCCAGGTGAACATAATCCTTGCAATATTAATGGATTTAAACCTGTACAGACCTATAAGCAAACTTTGTAAAGGACTTCTTTTGTGTATGTAAAGTGAGCAGGAGATAGGAGCCATAATTAGAAGAAGCCTTTCTTGAAACCTCATAAGGGATGTTCAGTCATACATAAATTAAAAGTGGAATTTAGCATATTTAACAAGTGAAATTGTCTTGTAAGACATGCAATGCAAAAACAATAAACTTGCTGTAACTTGATGGTTCCAGCATGCCTTTGGGTTATTTTGGGCTCTAGACTGTGCACAGAATCTCTGGATGGTTATTAGTATTATTGGTAGTTCCTGCTGGAGCATTTGTTGAGGGAACTCAGTTTGGTGGTGTAAGAAAGCAATCAGCTCTGGTGCTTATTTAATTTTAAAAGAATTGTTCATTGCATTTCAGCTCCTTTTTCCAAGGAAATGTAAATTTTGCTAACCAGTGGTGAAAATTCAAGCTGTGATATTTGTAGCCCTGTGGACAATCAAACCAAAGCACTGGATGGCTGCAGAATTTATCCATAAAACAACAAGCTGTGGGGGCTCAACTCAAAACTCTAAACCTGACTCTAATTTGCTTTAGGAGCCTCAGTTTTCCCCATGTGTAAAGCAGAGATCTCTCTTTGGGGAGTGAAGCTTTGATCAAGCCAACACCTGTATGAGTTCCATAGCCATTCCCCTGCTCTGCATCAAAGCATTCCCGTGCTCCTGAGCCAATGCATGCAGCCCATTCTCCTCCTGCCTCTGATGCAAACAGCAGGATCTCTCATCTGCAAACAGGTAGAGTTCCTAGGAAAGCAATTGCCATATGGAGAACAAGAAGTCCATGTGTTCTCACTCTGTGCCTACACATCTTGATTGGCCTTTATCTTGGTCCTTCCATGTGTTTCAGCTCTTTGGATACAAATCCTGGTCCCTTGTGCTTCCTGCATCTCTTGTAGCTTTCCTGAACCTGATGTAAGATGCTTTTCCCCCTCTTTTACCCAGGTCTCTTGATTTGTCTTCATTTTGTTTTAAACTCTGAAACACTGGTAATGCAATTGTAGAGCTAAATAAACACTGTATTATGTTTGGGGATATTGCTTTCAGGAAAAATGGTCCAGTGCACAAATTGATAGTGGAGTGTATTGCACTTAAGAAAGATGGACTGTGCACTTACAGCTTGCTGGAGAAAACACTGCAGGAATTTTTGGTTCTTTTTTTTTTTTTTTTTCTCAAGTTTAGCTTTTTAGTCATCTATTTTTAGAATATGAGTGTGGTGTGTAAAATATCAACATTCACAGAGATATTATATTTTGGAAAGCACATGTTGTCATCTCCATCATTTTCCAGTGTGCTTCCTGCAGGAAATCCTCGAGGAGCCTAAAGCAATCCCATCTCCTTTTCTAAAACAGTCCTTTTAGAAAAAAACTCTGCTATGTCTTTTTCTAAAAAAATAAAATAAAAAAAAAGAGGCAAAACAAAAAACTCAACAGGTTTCTTGTGATCTCAGTACCAGGGAAAATGAACAACAGGGCTTTTCACAGGCTGCTTTTTATCTTGTCTCTAAAGGAGTGTTAGTGACCAAAGGGAGAAGACAACGACCACTTTCAGTTCTGCCACCATTGTTTCTCTCCCATAACTTTTTTTCTTTTATTTTTTTTATCTGGACACCTGTCTGTCTTTTGATTCTAAGGGCCTTGGAAGTGTGCTGTGCTTCCCTGAATGTCTGGAGATGAGACATGGTATTGTGAGCACTGCCACAGAGAGAATAGGAACAAAACAAACCCCAAAAAGGGGTCAGTTTACATACTGTGCCATACAGGTGCACTGCACTCCTCTGCCAGTTCAGGTGGGACTTTGAAGAAGGTGTGAGGAGAGGGGACAGGTAATGAGGGGCATTTAAAGACACATAGCTATGGAGGTAACAGTTCCCTGGGTGGAGTTGTACCTGGGAAGGAAATGGATCCAAAATTTCTTGCTCTTCAAGCATGAGTCCATACTGCTTGATCAAGGGCTGGATGTATTATTTGAAGTAGTAGCAGGCTTATAAATCTCCATTTTCTAGTTGCTGTAACATTTGGGTACTCACATGAACTATGGTGTAAAAGCTGGGTATGGCACTGCTGAAAGTGTGTTCTCCAGAGAATATACTGAGTTGTGGGTAAAACCAAGAGAGTATTTCTTATCCATGCACGTGGTATTCCAGCAATCTCTCAGTCTGCTTCTTTCCTCTTGCAAGCAACTCCTGGTCCTGAGCAGGCATGTACAGTCGTGATTCTAATGTGTTTGGCCCCTGGATAAACCCCACGAGTGCTTGCCTGAGTTTGGATTGAGCCATTTCATTTATTCTTCTGAAAGGTTTTATTTCCAAGAATTCCAGAACTGTGGCCCCAAGATTCAATAAGTCTAATTCACTCCACAACATCACAAGATACTTCGGGAATTTTTAAGGGAGAGGTTTGCAGTGTGCCACAGAGGCTCATGAGCACGTGTCCCCACTGGAAGTTAAGGACACCTTTGGTTACAGGTTGTGTCTTCCCTTCCAAAGTATGTCACCATTTATACTGCTCCCAAAGAGTTCTTGGAAAGGAAACACTGCAAATTCTCAAATTGCAACAGCAGGAGAGCTAGAACGACTGGACTGGTGGTCAAAAGGAGGCAGAAAGTCATTTTGCACACACGAAAAGGAGCTGTCTCTGCCAGCCCACCTGGAGCCCCAACGTTTCAGGCATTGCTGCCCAAGGTTAAATAAACCATCGCTTCATGGTGTCTTTAAATCCTCCATCCTCATTTCATGGTATAAAAATAAAAAAATAAAAAAATCAATAATCATTGAAAATATACTCTGGATATTTGCAGACTGTCCTCTGTGCTGGCAGGTCTCCCTGGTCATCAGCTGGGTTTGTCTGTGGCTGTCGAAGGCAGAGGCTGCTCCGCCGAGTGCCGGGCTCGGCTCCAGCCGTTGTGTTGTTGGAGCTGTGGGCACAGAGAGAGGGCACAGAGAGGCAGGGGCTGTAAGGAGGGATAATATCTCGGGCTGGAATAATTCAAAGCTGTTTTTATTATGGCTCTTTCCACTTGTGTTCCTGCCTCTACAAAGAACTGAGCATTCAGGCTCCATGGCTGAGGAATCGTCACCTTCCACCCGTGCCAGCTTTCCTGGAACAAGGAATAGACCTTGGAGCTCCAGAGCCCCAGATAAACCAGGGGGGCTTTACTGAAGCAAAATGCTCATGAATGTTCGTGATGTGATGTTCTTAACAAGCTCTGTTTCTTTTGAGTAGGTTCCATTTTAACTTCTAATGGGTACAAGAAAACCGCTTAAGTAGAAATGCATGTTTTTATCATTAACTTCTGTATCTAAGGTTAGTTTTCTAGAAAAACTAGATTTACTTTCACATCTTATTCTCTCTCCCTCTCATTTTCTGTCAGAATTCACTATGTTCACCCTTGCTGTGGCTTTATTATCTCATTGCCAAAATGAAAATCATACTGATGCTAACTGATTTTCTGGTGGTTGTGATGACAGATCTGTGATGTTTAGAGGTTTGCATTCCTGCCCTCCCTCTGAGTTCCCCCTCCCCTCAGGGGTGTCTGTGCCAAAGAACAAGCTCTTTGCCTACGGCGCTCGTTGCTGAACCTTCAGATCAACGAGTTAATATTCAAAACATTTTCTATTTAAATTAAAAACTTACTTCTTCTTAATCTCCCTGTTCCCCACAAAAATCTCAGGCTCAGTCTCTTGTGCTCCAAATCTAAACCCAAAGGGTAAATGATCTTTACTGTAAGAAACTAATCAGATGGAGGAATTTACTTAATAGAGAAATTTTTGAAATGGATCTCTCCCATAATAAAAAGGGAGAGCCTCAAAACACTTCTGTGCTTTTTGAAGTCTTAGCAGAAGGTATCAATAGACATCTTCTGCAGTAAGGATTTAGCCTTAATTTATTGAAATCCATCTATTAGGCCCGAGCCTGTTGACTTCTGGAGGCAGCTGGTCCCCCTGTGTTTATGACTCTTTGAAAATCTCAGATTTATGAAACAGAATTATATTTTGGCCACTGTCCCATGTTTATGCTGCTCATATGCTGTGTATTTATATAGTGTGTAACTCTGTAGAAGTGCTGTCCATGACTTACTGGGTTAATGCAGTGCAGTGTCACCGCCTGAAGGTATTTCCGGTATGGATGCATTCTACAAAAACACCAAGGGCACTTTAAGGATGGCTCTATGTATTTCCTTTTAAAGGCTTTAAAAAGAAGATTGCATATTGAGCAGCATTAGGTAAACTGGAAGGGAGAACCAAACACTTGAGAATGTTTAAACTTTGTCCCTTACTGCAGTGTTCAGAGGCAAATTGCTTTTGTTTTACTTCTCAGCCTTTCTCCAGCCCTCCCTCTCCTGCCTGCCCTTCCTCACCTGCCCCGTGTTCAGCAGCAGTGAGGGAGGACATGAGAGGATACAACAGGATTCTACAAGTGAAGTTAGCAGGGGGATTTTGGAAAAAACATGAAAGGAAAATTTGGTGAACCAAATAATTTGGTGCCTGTTACTGGCTCTACCCGCTTGTCTAGTAACTCAAGAATGCAGAAGTGCAGGTGGCCCTTCATCCAGGGCCTGGCCGTGGTGTGTGTGGGCCAGCTGAGGATTCACGTCCTGGCCCTTGTGTGCAGAGCTGCCTTCCTTAAGGTCTTGCTTTGTCTTCTGGATGCAGGGGAAGAGTGACTGAAGCTGATGATCCTGCTGGAGAAGGTGGAGGGTGCACAGTGTGCTGGAGACCCGCTGGCAGCAGAGCCAGCCCAGGAGGGCATGGACTGCCCGTGTTGGGAGCCTCTTCTTCCAAGGCAGAGGGGCTCAAATTGCTTCTCCTCCAGAAGGAGAGCAGGGAAATGTAGGTTTTGGCTAAAGCAGAGCCAGGGGCTCCAACAGGCAGGTAAATCTCTTTCACTGCCTGAAGGTATTTAATTCTTCTAAGTACCAGGCAGTGAGGGAGTTACAGCCCAGGAGGGCAAGGAGAGCAGGCTAGTCCAGCTTAGAAGGCCCAGTATAGTATGGGCTCTGCTTGGGGGAATGGGGATGGGAAGAAGAAGGAGACTGGAGATGAAATTACTTTGCTTTCTTTTCATTACTCCTTTTATGTGCTTTTCCCCTCCTCAGCCACTTCCTCCAATAAAGGAACAGTTTTTCATCAGGAATTTCTCCATACCATCTTTGGGGAATAGCAGTTATTTTCCTCCATCCCTCTAATCCACTTCCCCCCTCTGCCCATATTTTACACCTCTGAGAAAATCCAAAGGCACTTCATTCCCTCCTTCTTCTCAGGTTGGTTAAAAGTGTCGTCAGGGAATAGAACTGAAAGCTGTTCTGCCCCAGGAGGTGAGAGCCTCTCTGCAGCCCCGTTCCCTGATCCCAGAGCTCTCCAGTCCCAGGCTCCCAGGCTTCCCGTTCCCAGGCTGGCCGAGCACTGGGCACCCTGGCACCAGGAGATTCCATAACCTGCTGGGCAATTAATGTCCCTCATTGCAGGGTTCCCATTAGGTCTTTCAGCACTTGAAAGGGCCATAGTTCACTGCTGGAATGTCAGCAGAAGGTTTTAATTTGGGAGTCATAATGGGAAATATGTCTACAGAGCTTTGCCCAGAAAAGGGTTAATGTGACAGACCCAGACTTCTGATGGAGTAAAGCAGGAAAAACTATTTCCATCACGGTAAATAAAAGTGCATTAAAAAGACATTTAGTCATGGGAATAAAAGCTAAAGAAACACATGCTACGTTGGGATGGTTTATATTAGTGTCATTAACTCCTATGTTTTGGAATAACTCCCAGATGAAGGATTATGCTGAAAGTAGGAATTAATGGCACTAATGTAAGCCATTCTGTGGGGTGTGCATTTATACCTTGGATTTGGAGGCACACAGTGAGCAGTTGGTAACGCAGCATTGGACAGACCAGGCTAAAAATTGGCCTTGCTTTGGGCCAAGGGAGCTTTATCCTGTAGGCTTGAGACAGCTGGAATGAGGGTGGAAAATCCTTAAGTAACCCTGTGTAACCTGCCATCAAGGTCTTGAGCTTCTCAGAAACCAGGCACCTTAGTGTAGAGAAGGATTCAGTGTGCAGTGGTGTGCAGCCTGCAGACCACAGCGGGGACTGAAAAGGCCTTTCCCAAAATTCTTACAGTGTTTGCAACCTAAAATGAGCAAAGTCCTTTGCAGCTTCCAGGGAGACCTCTGAGGCAAAAGAACATTAATTGCCGTGGTGGAGCACGCTGAGCTCCCTGGTTAGTGCAGAGGGAGCAGCAGCAGTTGGCTCCTTCCACTGACACATCTGCTCTTTGGTGAGTTTTAGGCCAGTAAATTTTCTGAGAAGTTTTGAGTTCAAAGCTGTTTTATTCTCTAGGACACAGAGGATTTCACCAAAGAAGTGATCTGTAGGACATCAGTAAGCGACTCAAGAGTAGATGCTTACTCTCTTCCATTTATTCTTTTTAATTGCTTCACTCTAGTCAGTGATTATTTTGCCACTTTTTAAGGATGGGGTGTTTCAAAGTGTGCGAGCAATTTAGAAGCAGAACTACAAGAAACATCCATCCTGGTGAAAACCCCACCTGTAATATCTGCCTTGCCATACTGTCCTCCATGTCTGCTGGGGTAACGTTTTATAACCCACCATCTCTTGAGCACAGAGCCCATAGTCCCCAGTACTGATGGTCCTTCCTTGCCTGGACCTCCCAGCAGGTCCCTGCCCTGGTGTTTGAGGGGGCCCCTTGAAGGGGTTCACTCTGCAGCTGCCTTTGCTGAAGAGATGGGCATGGAGAATCCCAGGGTTACACATTCCTGCTGCCTCTGCCACTCCAACTGGTGAACCAGATGTTGTGCAGGAAAGGGGCCGCAGTTTATTTTATAGATGTGACTTCATTTGAGGTATTTGGAGAGTTAGGATTGCCAAATATTTTCATTATGAACTCCTTAGTTGCTTAAAATTTATGATAATATTATCATTATGAGGAAAAACTGGTCTTGAGCATTATTTATTTCTTGGTTTAAAATAGGATTATAAGTAGTGATGCAGTTGGTTTGGGTGTGTAGAAAAACACATCAATGCTTTTTTTAAATCTATACAGGACATCCCAGTGCTTTCTATTGGAACTGTGAAAAGTTGACGGGAACAGAAGACATGTGCTCATGTCTGGATTGTATTTGAAAAGTTTAGGTTTTGATTATAGCAAGATACCCACAAAAAAAGCAGAGCCTTAATTCTTACGAACGTGCCAACTTTGACAGTGCATCCAAGAAATTTTAGTTTTAACCAGCTGTGGTATTTTTTTGGTTCATATCCAAATTCAGATAAATCCAGTTTTGGTTCTTCCTTCTTCCTGAAAGTTTGAGGTACATGTCGGTGCTCTGTAAGAGCCTCCTCAGATTTTGGCATTATCATCTAATGTCTTTAGACGCATTAATGCCTACAGAGGCATGAGAAATAGATCTTTTTTGATCTTCACAAATCTCATGGCCTGTAAAACCTCTCCCACAAGGATTGCAGTATTGGTGGTGAGGCTGGAGAGGACTGCACATGTTAGTACTTACTCCTCTTTTCCTCTTCCTTTTTCTCATCCATTTGGATAAAAGGAAATTGTAGACAATCCTCTCTCACCATTACAATTGTAAGTATTTTATTTTGGTGATGTCTCTGCTTATAGTAAGTGTACCCTTGTATGTGAAAGTGCAAAATTCCGTATTTTGATTAACTTCAGTTGGCCTAACTAAACTTTGAAATGGAAACTTACTTTGCTGAAAACAGAAAGCTTCTTAGTTTCCGGACTAATCCTGGAATTACACACTGGCTTTGCTTCATAGAAATAAGTGTGCTTAAAAAATTACCTCCGCTGAGTAGGTTTGCTTTGTTTGAAGAGACCCAGGAACAATAAGTGACTTTAACCCTTCCCATCTGTGATTCCCCTTGTCCCAGGAAACAGGGTGTTCAGTCAGTGGCTCCTGTGTGTGCTAAGGCAGGTGTGATCACCTCCCACATTGCTGTTCACTCAGAACCCACCATTCTGCACAAGATGATTAAAAATAATTATGAGTACAAGGTGACTTCATAAAACCAACAGCACCTGGGGTGTGTTGGTGTGCTGGTTGCTGTGGCCTCATGCTGAGCTGTCTGATGTAGGTGGGGGTGAGAATGTGTTCAAAGCTCTTCCCAGCTTTGCAGATTCACAAGGGCATGCCCAAAGATGTGTGTGCCCCTAAGGTGTGTGCTAGTGCTGGGTATAGTCAGAACACCCAATTGCTGGCTCTGAGCTGTGGATCCAGACCTTGGAGATGTGTTCATCTTCCAGGTGAGCACCCCTGGAGCACCCCTGGTGTGATGTCTGGAGCTGAAGGTCTGTTGGAGTAGGGTGGGAAGCATCCTGGAGATCACAGCATGTGCTCTGTTGGGGGAGCTGCAGGGGCTGCCACGACCTCTGCTTGTGTTGATCCACAGAATGGTGCTGTAAGACTTGCAGAGGTGTCTGGAAAGCCTTTTGCTTCATGGAAAGGCTGGGACGCATTTGGGCAGGGAACTCCTCCTTGGCAAGGGCACTAAAACTGGTGATGCACATGAAGGGAATAATAATCCTACCCTGAAAGTGTATCAGCACAGGAGACATGGACTTGACTTTGTCTCTGGTTTAAGCTCAGTCTGTCCACAGAGACCTTCTCTTTTCTCTGCCTCATTACCCCATTTGTGAAGCACTTATAAATTCTGCTGCTTTTCCTGACTGGGATTTTGTGCTGTTTAATTCCCTTCTGCTTGTGGTGGCCTTGGATAGTGCAATGAGGGGTCCATGTAGGTTCAATGAATAAATGATGAATATGATTATTTCTCTTCTGTTTGCATATTTACAAGGCTGTGTTCTTTTGTGCACTATATTTAGTGCAAAATTTGCAGTGAATTAGGTTGCAGCAGCTTTTCCAGTGGCTTCAGAAAGGTCAGGGCAAGTTAATTTTTTCGCTGTATCGTTTATGTCTGTTTAGCTTTGAACTTGAAATAAAACCAGCTTTCCTGAGTGGTGACTAAATGCCAAGAAAAATATGTTCAGTTCTAAATTCAGCTTCACTTTTCCCCCTTAAATACCTCATTCTTCACAAGTAACTTAGAGGTCTTTTCCAACCGTAATGATTCTTCACAAGTGAATTCGGAGATGAGAAGTTTGCTTTGGGATGATCTTAGACTACAGCCTTAGTTCACCCTCCTCCTTATGTCCATCATCCTGGAGAAAATGGCTCTGCTTCTTTCTGTTGTTGTTTTATCATTTAATGGTTGTGTCTTGTCAGAGTTTCTCAGTGTCAATACTTTCCCCTGCCATTAAGCACTTCAGAGAGGGAGGGAATATACAATTTCAAAATACCTCATGTACATACTGACATTTACCACCCTTCCCTCAAAAAGCAGGTTGGAGTATCCAAAGGCTCTCCCTGTACAGCTCTTTCCAGCGATGCTTAGCTCGAGCAGTGAAAGGTTCCCAACATCTTCAATATTTATGCTTCACAAGGCAGTTATCCTCAGTTATCCTTTTAGCAAGTCCCATTTCTCCGTGTTCTGTCATG
The DNA here is from genome assembly GCA_013400415.1 of Scytalopus superciliaris. Lineage (NCBI taxonomy): Eukaryota > Metazoa > Chordata > Aves > Passeriformes > Rhinocryptidae > Scytalopus > Scytalopus superciliaris. The sequence continues at coordinate 290,363 of VXBX01007483.1, forward strand.
GGCTCATTTATACAAGGCTGATTTAGTGCTAACTGGGGAGATTAGATTGCCCTGCTTGATGCTGTCAGCTAAAACTGAGTCAGTGTCTGTATACTGTGGCCCAATTGCTCAGAGAACCTTACCCTTTTCTGTATTGCTCATTCTATTAGCTACAAAAGCCTTTCTCACCCGGCTTTTGTGCCGGGGTCAATTAGCTCCTGAAATAGCTCATATAACACAAATAATCGTGGCAGCGCTAATCCTTTGGGCAAGCTCCATACAATGGCCACTTCTGGCCCCGAGGACAAAGAGGGCTGTTTATCTTGCCTGCACACAGGCTCCAGGACTTTGCCCAGTCATTTGCAGAAGAATTTATTAAGGCAGAGGTCAGAGGTGGTTTGCACTGGAGGAGATTTTCTACCTTGCCCCCATATGGGACGTCCTTGTCCAGTCTTGCAGGGTTGAGCAGGGCTCCAGGTGAATCGGATCACAAATGTGTGTGTTCAAATAACCCCATCTTAAGCAAACATGGACCTGAAAGACATTTAAAGTGAACACTAACACAGCACGTTTAATGGTCCCCATGTGTAGGCAGAGGGGATTCCAGCAGGAGAGCCTGGAGCTCCCTCAGGGTTTCACAAAGGAAAATCAGCGTCCAGACAGAGCTGGAGTCTGGCTCTGTGGTTATTGTGTCCGAGCTCCTACATTCAAAATAACTTGGGCTTTTGTCTTTTTTTACCTCCTTGTAAATGACTCCTTGGAAGAAAGAAATTAACTGCTAGACTAAATTAATAGTAGGAATTTGCTGTGTGTCCACAGAAGGAAAAAAGTTGCCCCCAGCCTACGATTCTGCAGGTTAAAACTGTCTTTGAGTTGCATGTTTAGATTTGAGTATTTAAAACCTTTAGAAAGAGGGAGGAGTGGAAATGCTGACAAAATTACACTGCAGTGAACCTTCTTGATAAAGCACGGTAAGTATGAAGAGCTGCTCAGCACACAGCAATGATGTGTTGACTTCCTTCATCTTCAATATTTCTGCTGGCCTTTTAGCACCATAATGAGCATGCAGAAGGGAACACCACATCCACATAATCCATATTGCTCTTTCTTTTGCAGGAAGTGTTGAGCTGTGGCTCTGCTACAGGTGGTGTTAGTGTTCCTGAAAGACAGGAGGGGGATGGATGATTTATAGGCCTGATACATGAAAACAGCACTTCCCACTGAGCACTTTCCAGGCTCACATACCCTATTTATTTTACCAATTGTTCATTTGCTTTTCCTTGTGGTTGGTCTTTCTCCAAAAGAATGATGTGCCTTCTCCCTGCATGCTGAGGCACAACCTACCATGGTTGTGGGATAGACAGTTTATATTTCTCTTGCCCTTTTGGTTTTGTTGGGGTTTTTAATTATTATTTTCTTTGAGTTGTCCTCTACATTATGCTCCAAGAAGCCTCGTGCTTCCCTAGCAGTGGTTTCTGTTGCACTGTTGGGTCTGTAGCCCATGGTTTCCCCAGCCCTGAGCTTTCCATAGGATTTCTAAGGGATGGGATCATCCCAGTGCCATGGCTGCACACAGCCTGCAGGCCTGGTGTGTGCTGGGAGCTTCTGTAGCCAGAGGCACCAGCAGATCAGTGAGAAGAGAAGGTCATGAGAAGAGAAGTGTGCTGGCTTTTAAAAAGTTCCTTTCCAGTTTTAGTCAGTGTTTTGCCAATTACAGACCATCCTTGCTGGGAGTTTGGATGGGGAGTGTGTTGCCTTTCTGTCTGTGCAGTTCCTCTTATCTTTCCAAAATGCCATATGAAATTGTCCCAATGACTTTTTTTCCCATGGTTTCTTTCCTTGTGCTTTCCCCAGTCTGGCTTTGCCAGGTTTTTTCTCTTCTCGCTGATGAGAAGAAAAATCACAGTAACTTTTCTTGCTCATATAAACACTTGGAGATGAAAGTGGATGAGAACAGAACATGGCAAGTGAGTTGTACCCACAGTGTAACAACCATTACACCAATTGCTTTAGTTTAGTTCACTCTCAGTAATAAGATCTGCTAAACTTTCAAGGCTCAGCATCGAGGGAACTCTCTTTTAAAAGAATAACAAGAAGATATGTTTTAAAATATCTCCTTCAGCCTTGGATAAATCTAAGGGTAGATGACATTTAACTCTCTTGGGACACAACTTTCTGAAGCAAGTTGGATGAGCTTCCCGAGCTACTTTTTCATTAGAGAGGAGTGTATAGTGCATGTTCAGAGTACATTAATGACTACATCATGAGTAATAAATTAGACTAAGAGCTGTATGTGATGCTATCAGATCATTGTAGCCATACTGCTTTCATTCTCTATTTTTAAATGATTCTGGAGTCATATCTAGAGAAAGTCAAAAGCCTCTGAGGCCAGGGGGGGGAAAAGCTGGATGGCTGACTGGGAGAGAGGAGCAGTAAACTTCTGGAGACAAGAAATGAAGCTTCACATTTTTTACTTCTCTCTCACCTGATTTCTGTGTGTTGTATCTGCATCTAAACTCCAGCATGAGGAGGAACCTATTGCTGAAAAACAGAGACCGTGCAGCCTGGAGCTCATACAGTGCAGTGTGAAATGGGCATTTTAGGAACAGCAGGAGCAGGAGGGCAGGTGTGCAGTGAAACGTGGCTCTCCTTCTACACCCTGCTGGTAAAATCCATTTACAGCTGAGCTGCTGCTCAGGCAGAACTCACTGGACTCCAGTGCTTGCCAAAAAGTGCTGGGTTTGTTGTTCTCTTACTCTGACTTCCCCTTCACATCCACCACTCCATCAGACTGTCCTGGGAACGCCCTGGGCTGTCTCCAGGCTGGTTGTGTGTTTATCTGCTAGTTCACATCTTAATACAACTCCTGTCCTGCAGCCTTTGCTCAGCACTGATGTGGGAACAGCCAAGCCTTCATCTAATCAGTTAGAAAATCAGCTGTATTTAGTGACTAAAAAGATTACTTTAGTCTGAAACAGATCCTTCCCACAAGCTCTTCTGCAGTGCTTGTCCAGCTGGTTGAATTGGCCAGTAGTCAAGTGTGTTAGAGAACCAAATCCTACATTAGAATATTGACCTTTTCTTTATTAGACCTCTAATTTTATCCCAAGAGTTAGGGCATTCCTTTAGGGAATGTGCTTCCTCACCTGTTTCTGTATATTCCAAAGATATTGCCACAGAATTCCCATCTCCATTTATTATCTTTTGCCATAAGAAGACCCCAGTTTCTCTAGGACAGAAGATGAGTTCTTTGGTAGCCTTTAAAGATTTTGACATAGTCCCATACACTGGGTTATTTTTCCTGTTTCAAGCCATTCCAGGTCAAGGGCCCCATGCATAGATAAAAAACATCTGCTGATCCAGCACTTCAGCCCTCAGTGACTCACCTGGGGGAACCACAGTGGCACAAGTGAACTGGGTTGGTTTTTTTTGAATTTAGAAAAGGTCTGTAATTATTATAGATAACTGGCAGAATGAATGCACGTTTTAAGTAGAAATAGCTGTTTGATTTGCTTTTTGTAATGAAAGAGGATGAAGATGTGTAAAAATACAGATTTTGAGCATTATAGTCTATTTTTATCCTGGCTTAGATCACTGAGAGTAGCATGTAAACAGTGCACTGATTATTTCCAAACAGCACAGCATCATCCTACCACCTGTTTAAACAGAATTTTACAGCTGACAGTCATCCCCTAGAAAAGACTGTCTTCCAGGACATACTTGTTGTTCAAAGTTTAAAGTGTGAAATTACCTACCCGTTGGGTTTTGTGTCCAGTTGTGCCTCTGGTTCTCCTTTGCATCTCCGTTTATTCGCTATTAATTGGTGTGTATCCCTCGCCTGTCTCCCAGGAATGTAGTGAAACACAGTGTTTGCAAAGCTGTTTGGTTGAAGGGATTATTCCCAATAAAAACTGGTTCTAAACATCCAAAAAAACCCTGGACAACATTCAGATCCCAGATGGACAGTGATGGCTTGTGTCCATAATGGTTATTGACAGCAGGAATTTGGGGTAGAATTTTCATAAGGGCTAAAACATGAGGTTTTTTCCTCATCTGCCTTGAATTTGAGTTCTGAACTGTAAATGGCTTTTTTTGAAGCCTCAGCTCTTCTTTAGCATACATCTGTATGAACAAGTTCTTTAATGGTGAGTGGGTTTAGAAAAATAGGAGAGTCTCTGTGGTTGTTGGATGTGGCACAGTTGGACAGGAACAAATCCAGGCCAGCTCGCCCTGCTTGTCCCACAAGGTCTCAGTTTACAACTCCCTGGGGAGGGGCAGAGGAGGGGCAGGCCCTGATCTCTGCTCTGTGGGGAGCAGGGACAGAGCCAGGGAATGGCCTGGAGTTGGGGCAGGGCAGGGTCAGGTTGGATCTCAGGCAAAGGCTCTTCTTTCCCCAGAGGGTGGTGGGCACTGCCCAGGCTCCCCAGGGCAGTGGGCACAGCCCCAAGGCTGCCAGAGCTCCAGGAGCCTTTGGCTGATGCTCTGGGGCACCGGGGGTGACTCTTGGGGATGGGGCTGGGCAGGGCTGGGGGTTGGGACTCCGTGAGCCTTGGGGGTCCCTCCCAGCTCAGCACAGTCTGAGATTCTGTGACACGTGCCTTGGCAGGGGTAAATGTGGGCAATTGGAATGAAGCAGTGGATTCCCATAAAATCTACACACTCATTTCCAACGTGTTGTGTTTGAAAGGGAGAAGTTTTTTTTCCTGCTGTAAAGAAGCGCCTGGTCAGTGTTTCCAGCTGCTTCAACAGCCCCATGAACTTCAGTCCCATCAACACTTCCCTCAGACTTACAGAGGAGCATCTTTGTCTTCTGGCACCATAATGCCATTTTGTGCAGTTCCTCCCAGTAATTCCGAGAATGTCTCACAAAGAAGGGCAAAGAGGAGTGTTGTGGTGGGTGTTTTCAGGGTGGCAGAGCTGGGGAGCTGGCTGGGGCTGGCAGGGGCTGGTGCAGGCAGCTCACAGTGCTGCAGCTCCTCAGTTTCCATTTATTTCCACCTGTGTCTCCAGCCTGCTGAGCCTTCCCGGGCCAGCATCAATCCTGACATGCTGCAATCCCTCAGAACCTCCGCCCCATCAGATGGTTCGATCTGTGAGGAATTTAGCTAGAGGCGCTTAGACAAAAAAGAAATATTGTGGCTGGGGAAGCATTTAAGTTAGAGGAGGCAGCCAGGGCTGTTTTATTACTTAGACCTCTGTCACCTGTGATGACCCATGAGAGTGGGGAATATTGATCGCTTGTCACTCACGGCGTTCAGTAGATTGCATTGACAAAGCTTGTCAGGCCTCTAATAGTGGGGTGAGTGGCCTTGGCTGCCACCCAGGGGAAAACTCAGCCGTGCCTATTACTTGGCAGCCTTAACTCTTACAGGATTGGGAGTGAGGCTTGACAAAAGTGAGGGAATCGTTTTGTAGTTACAAATGCCCTTTCCTGCTCTGTGCTTTGTTTTGGGTTTAATTTCCTTTCCTTTTAGCCCTCCTGTCCTCATCAGCCGTGCTGCTTCTGCTGAGGCAGGGAAATTGGCTTGACAGTCGCCTCTCCCATCGCCATCTCCAGTCCTGGCACGAACATGGGAGGTCTTGGAGAAGCTGCCTGGTCCCTCAGTCCTGTACTGTTGCAGTATGTTCTTACAAACAGGATGGAGAAAGAGATAGAGCCCAAAGCTGAGCCTGATACCTGCAGCCACTTAAAAATACAGTTATCAATCACTGCAGAGTGAAGGTTAGTGAACCATGGCAGATTTGTGTTTATCCTCAGATCTCTGTCACTGCCACCAGCTCTTGTTACAAAGATAGAAACATGGAGTGGTGGATTTATCCCGCCTTGACTTTATCTTCCTTGTCATCTCAGTGTAGGAGTAGGGTTGATTATTAAATACACACACACACACACACACATGTATATGTATATACTGGAGTCAGGAGAAGGCCCACGGCTGTGGGACTAGATGACCCTTGTGTGTCCCTTCAAAATGAAATATTATCTCTATTCTATTCTATTCTATTCTATTCTATTCTATTCTATTCTATTCTATTCTATTCTATTCTATTCTATTCCATTCCATTCCATTCTGCAGTGTGCCCCTGAGCTACACACATAGGGATACTGACACTGCACAAGTGTTCAGATGGATCTGAGGCCATTCTTTGCATTTCCAGCCTCTTTGCAGTTAAGCCTTAAGTTAGAAAACTGGCAGTGTGGGGCCCTCAGAGAAGCTGGGGAAGCCAGTGGGGTTTCCTGACATGGGGGCCACATCACAGCTTGGTCCCAAACGCTCATGTCCCCCCAGGAGCTCCTCTGGCTGCAGGGAGAGCCACAGAATCACAGAGTATTCCAAGCTGGAAGGGACCCACAAGGATCATCAAGTCCAGCTCATGAGGCAGCAAAGATTCAAGCTTTATTTGTGAAATCTCTTGGACAAGTGAAGATCTCCTGATGGGAGTCAGTGCATGCAAATTATTGTTAAACGTTTGATGTACACGTGCTCTCCCCATGTTTATTTTTTGTTGGCTTTTAACCGTGGTTTTTTCCCAATTCACTTGCTGCTGTCTGTTGTTTGAGGTAGCAGAAAAGGTGGCATTTAAAATATGTAATTTTCACCAGTCTTTTCAAGGAAATGTGGTCAATAGTGTGTAAGAATGCATTCTCTGGCAAAATGGAACAAGAGAGCAGCTGATAGCATTGCATATCATTTTTAACTAAGCTGCAATGTCTACCCATTGAGAAAGGCCCCAGCTGGAGCTTAGCAGAACAGCTGAAGTTTTTCAAAGAGAAAGAGAAAATCAGGACCGTGGGGTTTTTGTCTGTCTCCTCTCTAGGCTTTATCACCAAATGTTCCATTTCACTTCCAGTAATTTTCTCTGATCCTCACAGAGGGATTGTGAGCAATGGTAAATAACCTGCATCTCCTTGTGACAGGTTGTTCAAGGAGTTGGCAAGAAGTGTGAGAAGGTAGTTTGAGCTCCTATGAGATCAACCATTCCATGTTGAATTGGGGTGCATTTAAATGGAAAATCAGGACCATGTCAAATCCCAGCGTGTATTTCTAAACCTCCTGTGGGAACTGGAACAGCTTCTTTCCCACAATGCCCCAAACCCTCCCACTGCAGCAGCCTGACAGTGAGTGGGCAAAGCTGATGCTCAGCTCATAAAGCACTTGTCTCCTCCCACCCAAAATATCTAATCACACAGCTGCTCATCATTCCTTCCTCCTCCAGAGCTGCAGCACAAGACACCATGTCATCCCTGGAACTTCTCAGCCATTAAAAGCACTGATAGTTTGGGTTCAAAGGAGCCCTGCTTGGCTTTGTAGAAGTTAATTATGACATTTTTGCATCTAAATAGCAAAAATTAGACTTAGCAGGAGATCCAAATGCCGTGGTGATTAAGCAGGTTTCTGGACATGCTAATCCTGCCTGAGCGAGGCATCAAAGTACACCCTTAAAAAGGGAGGTTGGTTATTAAACTTAACCATATGCTCAAATGTTTCTCAGTGTCACCACTCAGAAACTTTCTGGAGGAAGGATGAAGGTGGACACCAGGCTTCAAGGAGAGCTTGCTGCCCAAATATTCCCTTTTGCTGTCTCCAGGCATCAGGAGCTTCAGCTCTGTCTCAGGGTGTAGACTAAGAGCTGCTTTTTGCATCTTCTGACCAGCTCTCAAATTCTTCTGGTCTTCTGTGGGGAAAAAGCCTTTCAACTGTAGTAAAATGTGTATTGTATAGGGCATGGCTTCGTCTGCCTGCCTGGTCACGGTGGCTGGTGGAAAGAAGAAATTAATTACCTGTGTGACTTTGTTCCAGATTGAAACCCAACTCTGGCAAACAGGTGCCCAGCATACTAATTCACCGTATCACATCGAGCCTCGAGTTTGAGTTCTCTCTGAAAGGTTTTATAATTCATATAACCTGAAATAATTTACACGTAATTAGATTTTGTCAACTGAATAATTCTGTCTCACGCTGCTTCTGCAGAATAATTTAAGCAACTTCATTTTATCCTCAAAATAGTTGTAAATGTCACATTAATTTTGTTGACATGAGCAACTTATGAGAAAGTCAACCAAACATGCTATGGGCTGTTCACACTGAGCTTAGCCCAGGGATGGACATCTGCTCTGCTGGTATCTTATGTAGGCTGTTAGACCAGAGCTGCTTTTTGTGATAAGGTGCAAAACCTGTTATGTCAGAGGTCTGGAGATAGTTTATATCCCTTGGATAATCCAGGTGCTGCAATTCCTTCTGGCTGGTGAAGAGACATGCCTGGCAGAGCCTTGGGTTGCCCTTCTCACTGCCCAGTATGATCAGCCCTGTTTTTCAGCCCAGCCAGCCTTTGGTGTGAGCTCAGGTGGAGCCCTGGCTTTATGTGTAGGTCTACAACAAGGGCCTTGGGCAGTTCCTGCCTGGCACTGAAGGAAGGATGAAAAACTATCAGCACATGCCACCACCACCACTATTTTAGACGAAATGTCTTGCAGATGCTCCTGGGAGATGGTGAGTTGGTTTGCAGTGTTTTGGGTTGGGTGGGCACGGTGGTCTTGACGCCAGGAAGAAATGACTGAAAGTTAACATGGGCACTGAAAGATGAACTGCCCTGTGCTGCCACCCACAGTGCCTTCCTGAAGGCATCATTCCCCAAATCTGCCAGATCTGGCCCAATTCCTGCCCAGAGGAGCTTGCTGCGATGTGCTGTCCAGCTGGAGTGTGTGTAAGGGGGGAAGGAGGTCGTTCAGTGGGAGCAGGTCATTGGATTTGCTGACAAGAGATGTTAATTTTATGCTTTTCCCATTCAAAAGTAAAATAAAATTAAAAAAATACAAAATTATGTGCACTCAGGTGCACTTGTAGCACAAAAGGTAAGAATTATCTGCAGGTATATCTGTTATGTGGCTCCTCCTTTTATTAAAATACTTGAGAGCGTGTTGCTTGATATTGAAGGGCACAGGTTAGTCCTGCCCTGGGTTGTTCTGGGCTAAATCAATATGGTCTATTTGCCATATTCAAATTAGGGTAGATAATGAACATGAAAGTGGAGGATCCAAGATGTTAGAAAGTGTTATAATAGCTTTTGAAAAGGGATTAAATGTTTCAAAAAATTAAAAGCTACTGTGATAAAGTGTATCCCTTTTATTTCTGTAAAGTGCCACACAAACCTTCTTTAATATCTGTGACATTGGAAATTTGAATCCTATTCTTGGGTTTTTTGAAGGCAATAGTTAATATCTATTTACAGCTCAATTGTTGGTACAGGATGGGGCAGGAAGCTTCACAGTGCTGGTCACATTGGGTTTTCCCCTGTCTCTTGGTAGACCAGCCTGTTTCACTGATGCCCTCAGTTGTAGAGTAACATTCCACAGTGTCAGGGCAGAAGCTTTTCCTGATTTTTAAGAAAGAATGGAAATGTTGTTATGAAGGACCCAATGAAAGGATAAATCCAAGGACCAGATTATAGCCATTTGGGAAATATTGATGTGTGCCTGGGAGGGCAAATCCAGATCTCATGTTACTGAATGACAAAATGCCTGCGGTAGTCTGAGTTTTGGCTCTGGGTTTTGGATGTGAGGTCTTACCTGTTCTAATTGTAGTCCCTTAATGAAGCCCAAGGTGAGCCTGGATTTCATCTGAGGCAGTTGATGACACCTCTGGGGTCTCTTCCCACTCAGCTGCCTTGCTGGGACAATATACAACCAGTCCCCATTCCCTGCCACCTTCCCTGATGGGGTAGGATGGACAGGGTGAAATAACAGTCCTTCCTTGTCCCTGTGCTTGCACTTGACCATGGAATGTGTTTGAAGAGCTGGGGGCTCTGGGTGAGCCCAGAGCAGGGCAGTGGGACTGGCCACCATCAGTCTGTGAAACAGCCCTTTCTCCATACAATAAATTGTGCGTCTCTACACTTACCCCTCTTTAAAATCATAAATACACTGCTGAGCATGTTTGAGAGTTCAGCCTTTGTGGCCATGCCTGGGGATGAGAAGAAATGTATAAACAACCTTCCCTGTGTTGGCTGCAGCTTTCTGGGTGCTGTAATTTACCTGAGCCTGCTGTGATGCTGAGGATCCATCCTGCTAACACTGGGGTAGTTACTGTTTTCCCACTCTGCTTTGTCAAGTTTCTCTGAAGAGGCATCAGATGACTCTCACATTCACTGGAATTTTCAGCAAGGATGTTTCCAAGCAGCTTCTCTTCTAATAACAGTTTGATCTATTTTATCCTATTCTTGGCAACTCATGAGATGTTAGTAGACAGTTCCTTGGGCACCTTTGGGTTCGTGGGGTGTGCAGGAACACACAGGTGTTTGAGTTGGTGCCTTGACTGTAACTGACGGTCTGGGGCTGAGCCCTTCAACTGGAGGCTCTGGTTGTACCTGAGCTGGCACCTGGAGTGTTTCAAGTGGTTTTCCTGTGGGAGTTATAAACTGTTTCTGGTTTTGGTATTGACTTTCCCCCTCCCTCTCTCAGTTAAGTGAAGGACAGATTGTATATTTGGTATCTCTGATATTTATCTCATGTTAAATCCTGATACTACAATGCATTTTTTTAAAGGATCCCAGCTTGGGGTTCATGAGGCTCCATTTTGATGCTTTGCTGTGTCCTGGGGGTCTCAGTGCATTTGGGTCAGAGGCACTGAGAGACATGGGAACCAAACAACTGTAAAGTTCACTTGGATATACTGCTAATTAATGGTGCTGTGTCTCTGATTGTTTAATAAAGAAAACCATAAAATAAATGGCAGTGTGTTTGGAGATAACCTGGACTACTGGATAGTAGAAGGATGAGGTGGAGGATGTGCAAGGTTTGGTTCAAACCTGGTTTGAGGCAGGTTTTATTTGCCTTCATTCAAGGCAAGCAGAGAAAACATCTACGTTTTGGTGTGTATAGAAATAAATCTTTGCAAACAGGTTTAAGGATAGGTGCTCTTCAGGCAAAGTTCTGCCTCCTTCACCAGGACAGTTCTGGTTCCCCCTAATTATCCTGAAACACTTGGGTTCTGCTGCCTTTACTCAGGTGCTACAAATTCCTGTAACCAGTGCATTAGCTAGAAAACCAGCAAGGCATCAGGGCAGTTGTTGATGCAGAACCAAACTTTCCTGTCTCCCTGGAAGAACAGCAAAATTCCACTTGTCTTTGGAGAAGTTATTTTAGACAGAAAAACAAACCAGGCTAAAAATGCGACCCCTTTGATCACAGTTTGGTGTTTGACATCCATTGCCTGGAGGAGATTTATATCCATTAACTGGCATTGGAAATGAAGCCTCTCTGGTAGAATGTCTTCATTATTGATTTACACCCTGACAAGTAGTGCAAGACTTACTGTGGCTGGATACAAACTGTTCTGAGGTTTGATTCTTATCCTTTCTCTTCTAAAAGTAACATTTTATTTTCCTTTTTCATTTCTTTCATCTCTCAACTCCAGCCTCAAGTCCCTTACAAGTGCCTGGGACATGACTGCCAATATGTGTAGTTCACATTTGGAGATTGTAATCCCCTGGGCAGCAGTCCTGACCCAGACTGGGGGAGATGCAGATACAAAGCTTTGGTGCCATCCCATGAATTATTGTGGCAGTAGACACAGACAGACCACGTTCAGAGCCATCAGGCCCTGCATAATTTCCAGGAGAGCTGAGGAAGAGTTGACATCCAGGCATTTCATTTCCATGTTGTTGGTAGGTGAACTCAGGGCCCCCAAAGCAGCCACCAAATCCCCCACGCTTTGGTGCTCTGAGCCAGTGGAGTTATAGCAACATTGGTATTAAAAACGAGACAAAACAGGCCACAAGCAAACAAAATGCACACACAAAAGGGAGGAATATGCAAACTGTGACATGGGCCTTCTTTATGAAGAAGTTGATCCTGACAGATCCAGAGGAGCCTGTGTTGTAACTCAGGTTTTTCATGTGGAGCACATTTTAGCTATAAAGCTAATTATCATATGGATTTTCAAACGACTCCCTCCTAGTTCTTGTCTGGGTACCAAAGGAGTCAATGTTCTGGTTTTGAGCAGATAAAATCCTCCTCCTGGAAGCATTTGTTTATCATATTACAGCTTCACATGAGCCAAGCTGAAGCCTGACCCGATGTTAAGTGTCTGTGGTAGATTTCATTACATCCATATACTGGAAGTCCTGCCAATAAACTGGCAGCAAAATCCTAGTGGAAAATAAATGGCAATAAAAGAGAGGAATGATCGGCTCTGTGAGTGGTGAGGAGCAGAGCTTTATTGAGGCTGGACAGCCCTGGAGATGTCACTTGGCATAGAGACACGAGCTTAAGAGAGTGCGAGTGAAAGCTGATATTGGAATAACGACTCTGTGGCACAGGCAGGGGAATAATTTAATTAATTGCACCGAAATTTCTTTGATGAATAGTTATGTGGTGATAAGCGTGAGGTCGAACAGTAGAATGAGTTTCAGCTTTTTAATGGGCCAGCACAGCTGCAGGTTTGGAAGTGTTCCCATTGTGTTATTTCCCCTCCCCATTCCCCGTGCCCGCTGTCCCCGTGGCTGCACAGGCAGTGCTGCTCCCACAGCCAGCCAGGCTCTCTCTGCTGCTCAGCCCTGCCCGGGGAGGGAGGGGAGCTGGCCAAAGCCACTTGGCTAAGGTAGCCCCTTTGAAATCAATGCCAGATCGAAAGGAAATTGTAGGATGGTTTCTTTATGAATCCTGCATTTTTTTCCTATGATGCTTTTAACAGGGCCTCCACTGCAACAGTTGTATGAAGATTTTAATAAAAGTTTTCTGGTCTCCAGAGGAGGAGGCATGTCTTTGTTGCTGGAGAGCTGGAGGGAAGGGAACAATGCAACACAGCTGGAATTTGAACATTAATCCTGTGATTCCTGGGCTGTATTTTCAGACAGATCAATTACTCCTGGCTGTAACCAATCTCCAGCCATTTCCTCATGATCCAGGGCTCCATTTACCATCACTTGGATGCTGCAGCTTGACATAACCCCCTGACTTTATGGAACTTCAGCTGTCAATATCACCTGCCAGACCTGCAGCCACTGTCAGCTGTGGTTTACCATGAGCCATTAACTGAAAAATTAGGGACAAGAGCTGGGGGTGGTGCTCGCTGGCTGGGAGTTGCATTTAGTGCCCCTCTGTCTGGCAAGCTCTGGGTGAGAGCTGTGGGGAGCTTTGGGGGACTCACTGCAGGTTTGCTCAGGGGTTGCCTCTGTCATAAGCCTGGAGAGAAGCCACCACGCTCTGTGGCAGGAGAGGGGCAATTGGGAGAGAAGGTTGTGCCTCTCTGGAAATGTGTCCCTGAAGATGAGCTCCTCCAGCAAAAGAGGAGGCCCCTCTCCTGTTAACCCATATGTGGGGCCAGTGAAAATTCTGCCAAAATAGACACGAACTCTTCAAACAGAAAGAAAGAAGACAAGGAAATGGCTGATAAAACATGCTAAGATCAAGTCATTTTTTCCCAGTGCAGCAGAGCTGCACAGACAGCCTCAGTTTTGATTTATATTCTCTTACTGCCTTTTTTAAAAATTTCTGAATTAGAGTAATAATGTGTTACTCCAACAGCAGCTTCCCCCCGAGGTTCACACTGTGCCTTGAGAATGTTCATTTGTTGAGCCATGGATGCTGAGACTCAGATCTCAGCCCAGTCACAGCCGTGGCTTGGGCCTTCCTTCTGGAATAACAGCTTGGTGTCTCATCACAAAATTAATAAATAAGCAGTGATTTCTTTTGAACTTGAGTAACTCTGTAAGGACTTTCCTCCCCCTCTCTCATTTCTTTCCATGCTTGGTGAATGTTACATCCACCACAAGACACACCATTATCCTCAGGAGCAGGTATTTGTCCCGCTCTCTCTTTCCAGCCTAATTCACGTGGCTGTGTTTTAATATGTGATTTAGGAAGGGGGGTCAGTGACAGAGTTGCAGAAGAGCCTTGTGGCTTTGGCCTCTGCCAGCCAGGGAGAGCCGTGCCGGGGGGAACACGGGGAGCTCTGGGAGCCGCTCGGGTTTCTTTTTTCTGTCTTGGAACGTCGCCCATCTTATTATGAGTTCTTTAGAGAAATGAAATGCAGCAGTAGCTTGAAGAAATCATGGACACTTTCCAGCAGTAAAGGAGCTCTGGAGTCAGTATATAAGCTCTCTCCCCTGGTTGCAGTTAGGGAGCTGGTTGACAGTATAATGGGCTTTTGGAGGGGGCGCAATGGTTTGTGTGTTCTGTTTGATGTTGCAAACACTGAGCCCTCGGGGAGATCAGGAAAAAGGATGTTCTGTTCTTTAGGAAAGGAAAAGATTAACCTGAAATGTGAACTGAAACTTAGGAGCTCTGCAGGCCTTAGGTGCACCAGAGATGAGTTTGCTTAGTTTAATGGAAATATCTTCTGTCTTGTAGCAAAGGCGGGCAAGTGTTTTTGCAAGGATTTGGTTGGAAAAGTAACGTGTGTGTGTGTTTATAGAGAAATCAGAGCCACAGCCAGGGCTCGAGGAGATGAATCTTGAAAGCACAGCAATTCCCTCAAGATAAGTTTCTGACTGTTTGGATGCTCTTCAGAGTCAGAAAGACTTGTAACTGTTGTCACAGAAAGTCTGGAAATCATATGCGATCAGTGTTTTTCCAGAGACTTCTGGAAAAAGGGCTCCTGCTGCATTTCTTCTTTCTCACTTCTACATCCATTTATATCCACGAGGAGATTTCAGAGATGGGGCAGAACATCTCCTGTCGCTGTTGGTAGAGCTGTGGGGGAAAGAAAATAACCCTTTTCTCTGATCTAGGATCCTTTTGTCATTTAGTAAATATTGGTGATGATAATATATATGGCTTTTGTCAGCAGAAATTGTATTTCACATCCCTTCTCTTTGGGAGCAGATAGCAGGATTTGGGGCTAGAGGCCTCTTATAATATAAGGTTCTTTGTATATTGTTTATTTGTTGTCTTTGTATGGCTGTCCTTGTTTCCTTCAGACTCTTTTTATTGAATGATGAGGCAATGGTTAATGTTTGATGCAGGGAGATGCATCTTTAGTGAGTACAGATGAGTGGGACTTTGGATTTGCTCTTGCAGGCAGGAAAGAACCTTTGTTTAATGCAGTTTATACATACACAGTTAAGTTCTGCTTCTGAAATAGGTTAGACTTTCAGTCATCCAAAAGGACTCCAGAAGACTGGAAAAATGTGATCCCTGGGGTGCTCTGCAGTTGTTTCCATTCTGTCTCAAGAATTTCTGAACTTGGAGGAGCAGAATATGGATTTGGTGTATGGCCTGTGCCTGTACTTGTGGATGTGCTTATCTCTGTGGGGAAACACAGGATAATTGTCATTTGGAGAGGGGTTCGTGGCTTGTTTTCCTTATTTTGTTTCCACTGTACTTACAGTTATTGCCAGATTCAGTTGAACAAGTTCTTCTTTAATGTACAAGGATGTCTGAACAACAGGCTCAGCCTCTTTAACAGTCTGTTTTTACTGGCCTGTAACCATAACACCGGAGAATGAAAGTACATGAGCATGGTTGTAATTACACAATGGATCTTAATCTGGGCTGATATTGTGAGATATGAATCTATGGCACTTTCAAACTGAAAAATCAATAAATAAAACTTCAAGCACTTTCAGTGCTTCAGATAATGGGCATATTCCAGGATTTAGCACCAGCTCTTGCATCTCTCTCAAAAATAACTCCTGAGCTCTTACAACTTGCCTATCCTGCTGGAATTTCCCATTTAGCAGGAAAGCTCTGTAGAGCAGAGGATGATATTCTTATCTTGCAATGTTTTTCTCCTCCAGAGTAAATGGAGTTTCCAGTTCCACAGACTTGTATTTTACAAAAAGATAATGGGGAATGTTTAAGGCAAGTTCCATGTTCCCCGTTTAGTTGAAGGTGTTTGGGGCTTTCATAGCTCTGTGTATTTACAGAAAATACTGATTGTTTTCATCTGTGCTATATTATTAATCCAGTACCCATTTCTTGTAGCTTTGTATGAACCTAAGCTTCAGAACAGATCTAGGTTTTAATCCAGTATTCAGCTCTCTGGAGGACAGAATCTGCAACAGCTTTATTTGTTCCCTTCTCCTTTCCTCTTCACGCCAAATATGTTACATCAGTAAACATCACCCCAGTGATTTCCTCTATAGTTTTGTGATGTAATTCCTGTGTCAGAAATCAAGGGAAAGATGGTGAGTTCATCTCACAGAAGGAGTTCATCTCTCTTAGGAATCTGTTCTCCCTGCACTCTGTGTAGTTAATGAGGTGAAAACCAAAATTCCACAGAACTTTTATGGCCTTTGGTGCCTACTCTCCCTTTCTGGATGGGTCAGGCTCTTCTTCCAAATAACAAGTGACAGGGCAAAAGGAAATGGCCTCAGGTTGGAGCAGGGGAAGTTTAGGTTGGATATTAGAAAAAATGTTTACACCAAAAGGGTTTTCCCCTGGCACAGCTGCCCAGGGCAGTGGTGGAGTCACCACTCTTGGAGGGATTTAACAGGTGAGCAGATGTGGCACTTGGGGATTAGTGATCTTAGAGGTCTTTTCCAACCCAAATGATTCTGACTTATCATTTTTATATGGGGGACAAAGCTGGGCATTGTGAACACTTGGCACAGCATCATAACCTCAGTGGAAAAGGTGCTGGGTTGGTGCTGGGGCCGTGGTTTAAACATGCTGGGAGTGCCAGCACTGATTTCAGTGTCACTTCCCACAGCACTACATGGGGAGGACCACGCAGTGTTCAGGGATCTGAGTACTCCCAGTGGTGCTCCCGAGGGGGGCAGTGAGCTCCCCTTGCAGGAAGCATTTCCTCTGAGCGAAGAGATGGTGCTTCCCCACCAAGTGCTGCGTCCTCCCAAACCTGAATCCCACAGCCAGGCTTGCAAATGGTGCCTTAAGTGCTGAGTATCCTGAGAACTTTTGCAAGAACTGTTAGAAATCAGAGTAGGGAGTCCCAGGCACTTCAAAGTATTCATTAATGAAACTTTGGCTAAAGCAACATCTTAAAATAGAATGTGCAATCAGCTATCTCCAAAAAGAATTTTTCCCCTTAAATCTCTTAAAGTTTATTAGGTGGGCGTGAGCAAAAAGGTTGTCTCCAATAAAAAGCTGGCTTTGTAATGATTAGCAGGGGCCCAGTATAATTTAAGATATTCTTTACAGTTTATAAATACGGGCTCATAAAAAGCGGAGATATAAAGAAGCTGTGACTTTAAGTCATTAGAAGCCCAATGGTTTGATAAAATAACAGGAAACAGACAATTTATTATGAGCAATCTCGGTAGCTCTGGATTATCTATAAAACTTTTATGGCCCTCCCCAAGTGGCAAGAGGCCATAAAACTTGCCTGAATGAGGGACTTGTTAATTTACTTGTTAAAGCAAATTAAAAATTTATAAGCGCTTTTAGGTAAATGAGATCTTCTCTCATTGCTGCCCTTGCGGGCTCAGGAGTCCTGGGAGGAAAGAAGTGGTTGCTCTCAAACATCACAGCAGAACAATAAAAGCTATTAAATTGGTTCAGTTTATTACTGCAGAGCCAAGCAGCTGTTGCCATGGAGTGCTGGGGGTGCCAGGGGTTGACAGCCTGGCATTTCGGTGGCCTTAAAGGAAGGCAATAACGGGGCCTCACCCGCCCAGCAGCTTCTCCTGTGCCTCCTCCTGCCCCTGCTGCTCATGGAGAGCTCTCAAAGCCAGTCTTGAGCCTGTCACAGAGATGTCAGCACCTCCTTTTATCATTCTTTGTCTTAGTTGTTGTAAAATACATTTATGAACACCAGAAAAACCTTTGCAGTTCCAGATTGTTTAACCAGGATGCTTAACAGCAAATTAAGTTTTAATTTAATCTGATGCTCCTGCTGTAACTAAAGGCAGCAGTGAGGAAGAAGGGCCTGGCAAGGAACACAGGGCTGTTGGGCATCTTTGAGCAATCTCTGAAAGCTGTTAAAATGGATTTGAGAAGTGTTTCTCCAGATCACTTCAACAACAGCTCCTTTACAGCAGATGAGTTCCAGCTGTGGAAGCACCACGAGGAGCTACAACTGTCCCTGCAGCTCCAAGTCAGAAAAAAAAAAAACGATTAAGAAAGAAAATTTCTACTGAAAGCTCTTAATATTTAGCAGAAGACCATGTAAGGTTTTGAATGAGAGGAGATCTAAATCAAGCTGCAGTGAATTTAACAAAGCCTCTCCTGAACAGTTCTTCTATCAGCTGCATATATACTTGTAGCTATTCTTCTTTTGTTCAGGAAATATCTTTTACAGATCTAATATTATTTATAAAAGAAGTTAAAACCACTTTCAAGAGGGAGAGAATGGCATAAATTCAAAAGGTTTGTGTTGTGAACATTTCAGGTACTTTCAGTTGTCTCAAGACCAGCACACAGAAGTAAACCTGCCTGCCCATTCACTTGGCTAAACACAGACCAGCTTTCAGTACACATTTCATCCGTATGTGTTTCATTTAATACACAATTCATCTCTCTGTGATTTGTATGATTCTCTGTTTCTTAATGGATATTGCAGGTTCTTCCCTTCAGAATAGGAGATAATCAGTGTGAGAAATACTTGCAGTACATGGAGAAAGTCTAAAAGCATGGCCTGCGAGAGAGGCTCAAAGGAACTGGGGCAATTTAGTTTCAAAAAGAGGAAATGGAGTGGAGACACTGCTAACAGTCTGCAAACACGGGAAGGCTGCAGAGAGGAAGGGAGAAATCTGTTCTGCCTGTCTGTGGTAGGTGGGACAAGGACACACTGCATGCAGGAGATGCAGTGGAGGTGTGAAGGTGGTTTTTACAAGGCAGGGGCAGTGAAACACCCACCCACTCACCTGCAGCAGTGCCAGCAGGGGCTGGGTTATCTGCCTGGCTGCGTGTCAGGGGCGGTGCGGGCACAGCTCTGGGCTGTGGCACCACCTGGGGCTGCACCTTCCTCTGCCCTTCTGTGATTTTGGCGTGCTGAGGCTCCTCCGTGCTCCCAGACTGCAGCAGGTAAGCTGAGGACTCAAATACTTCAGGCAGTGCTGCCCCAAAGTCTTTATTTCCCATGTGGCTTCCCGGTGAGAGACAGATGTTTAGCAGGATGCTTTTCCTTCGCGCCGCTAGACCAAACAAAAGCTTCCAATCTCCAGGAATTCAAGTGCAGCAATCGTAATATTCTGGCACTTCCATCACTCAATACTTGTATTATAAATATTTCATGGAAAAACTGAATCAGAAAAGTATTATTTTTGTAGTGTGCCAAGAGTAGATCCAGGCACTTGGAGCATAAAAAGTATGAAAGTCACATTTTAATATTGTGCTCTCCTCACTAAATACAGTGCTAGTCAGAAACTGCCTGACATATAAAAATAAGGCAAAGCCTCCAAGGTATATTAATGGTGGTTATAGAGCTAATGGTTACATGGCAAACTCCCAGTACAGTCATTTCAGTGTGCACATTTCTCTGAACCAGATATGACTGGCTGGAAAGGTCTCTTGAAATCCCATCTGGCATCTCCTGGGACGCCACTTCAGCCATATTTCAGTGCCCCAAAAGTGGATATCAAATGAGCCAAGAGCTCACTGTCTTTCAGTGAGGTTCCACTCCTGCCTCTGCAAAGCACATCGGGAACTCCCAGCCCTATTCCCTGGAATTCATAGTGATGACAGTGCTTGAAGTCGAATGATTAATCTCTCATGTCCTTTCCTACCTAACTACACTGTTCTGGTTCCAGGTTTTGGAAACCCAAATTCCAGATAGGTTTGTGGGTGTTCTCGGTCTCTCTGGATCTGGCCCTTAACCTGTAATAACCTGTTTAAATAAAGGAAAAAACAACTACTGAGGCAAAGTTCAGGCAGAGCCTTCAAGATGGGTACAAGCACACAGAGCAGGGCACAAGAGAGATGTGTTTTTGTTGTAGGTGGCCTGTTATGGAAATTTCTATGGAAATGCATAGCTATTGTTGGAAGAATGTTGAGCCCAGCATGTTATTTCTGGAATAAAGCAGAGGGAGGGAGATGGAGCAGCTGATTCCCCACGGGCAGGGCATCAGTGGGCAGGTAGCAGACCCGGGTTCCTGGCCCTGTTTCTCCTGACTTGAAGCAGTGACTGGAATGTGGATCTCTTATTCTCCATAGCCGGAGTACAGACATCTCTTGGTGCCCCAAGACACCCCCCCAAACATCACAAAGTGGATCCAGGAGGCAGAGTCCTGCAGCTGGCCCCTTCCCTAAATCTCTGTTTTCTCAGGGCTTTTTTCAATGTTTATTAGTTTAGCCTTGCAATTCCATGTTTACATAAATTACATGATTAAAAGCAAAACAGGAACCTGGACAGAATGTGGTTTCTGTTAAAATCATTCCCAGCTCCTTGCTCACTTAACCCTTGTGAAAGCCAGAGACACTCACTGAGCTGCCTCCGTGTTTAATGCACAGGGAGTGTGCTATTCCAGCCCTCCAGGGAGGTGTTTGGAGCCATTCCCCAGGGAATTTATTCACTGCGTTCGGTCATACAGTAGCCGGGTGATGACAACAAACAGGGAATAACATCAGCCTTTTGCTGTACCCCGGGAGCCAAAGGGGAGGACTCGGCTCAGCTTAATTTGAATCAGAACCCGCCAGATTGGTGCAGACCCACAGAAAAATTCACCAGCAGTTCTGAGCTGCGTATCTGATAAGGGAACACAGGAATTAGCTTGGAATGTGGCATAAGGATTTTTCCTCTGTAGCAACTAGTGTTTGCATGGGTAAAACTTTGATGAATACTGCCCTATGTTCTTATCGCAGATGAGCAAAGGAAATATAAATTAGAAGCTCATAAATACAGGATTCTCCTTGCCTTTGAAGAGTTTAATTTCCATATGGTTTGCATGAGAATGCTCTCGTTGGTTTCGAAAAAATGAGTTTGTTTTTGGCTGGTCTGTGAGTAATGTGTAAGCCACAACATTTTAAGTAGGTGTCCTTTATCTAACGTAGATAAAAAGGGACATGAGATCTATGAGGGGTTAATTCATATGTTCCAAATGAAAATGGAATTAGAAAATTAATTCCTTCTAACATCTCCACTCAGTGTGCAGATCAAAGCCATCATAGGAGTAAATTTATGTCTGATAGCGTGGACGGTTTCAATGCACACTGGCGAAATATCATGCTGATTGCTGATTGAAAACAGTTGTTAATTCTCTACTTCACTAAATTCAGAGTGGAAAAACTTTCCTTAATAAAGAACAGATTGAAGAGAACCAAGACCTTACTGTGTGGAAATTAATGGCAGATGCATATACTGGTAGTTAAAATGTTTCATTAGATGTTAATGTCTTGCTGTGTTTTTAATTGTTCAGAAATTAGCCTCTAGAATATTAAAACCATCTGTTTGTTATCATGATGAAACAGAATACTTAAATAGTTATTAATTTTGTAGGCTTTTTTTCTTCCTTGTCTGCAAAACTTTGATCTGTTGAGATTTCAGTGGATGCTGGATGCAAAAGTGAAAAACAATTTTAAAACACCTTGGTGCCCCAAATCTCAGCATTTGCTGCCTGCCACCCATATTTTGCATGCCTGCTTTATTTCACAAATTATTATTCACCAAGGAGAAGTTGGCATTTTTTAGTGCATGGAAGGAGCGTGCTGCTGCTTGCTGAGCCTGTATAATGGTTGATTTAAACTGTAATATGGTACATTTTCACATGCTGATACTTAATTTTTAAGTCTTGTGGGTCATTTTAAAGCCCAAATATTTCAAAGCATAGAAGGGGTTCCATGTAGATCCATCAGCACAGGGCTTTGTCTTCCTTCATTTCCATTTATTTACAGCTGTATTTATTTTTTAATTATTTTTTTAGGATTGAGTTTTGGGGGAGTTGGGGATTTTTTTGATAGTTATTTGGGTTAT
Organism: Scytalopus superciliaris; assembly: GCA_013400415.1. Taxonomy (NCBI): domain Eukaryota; kingdom Metazoa; phylum Chordata; class Aves; order Passeriformes; family Rhinocryptidae; genus Scytalopus; species Scytalopus superciliaris. The sequence goes on from VXBX01007483.1 coordinate 312,151, forward strand.
CATTTCTGATGGGTTTTTTAATCACAGAGATGAACAATAACAGGTTCCTCCAGGCCCTGATTCAGGTAAATATTCCCCTTTATGAGAACATACACTGAATATATGGCTGGCATAATAGCAAAGATATGCCTTTTTTTTTTCCTCAGCTGAGATGAATTTAACTAAGTGCTTAAGTGCTGTCTTGTGGGGCGGCTGTAACATGTGTGCATACACAGCTCTCCAGTGTGAAGAGCATGATTTATAATATAGTTTGTAATGCTTGTTATACGTGACTTAAGTGTGAAAATTTATTCAGTAAGTCTAAACATTACTTAGAGAGCCATTAACATATTTTTCTAAGTGATTTTTGACCTTTTTCTGAATAAGCACTTTACAAATTATGAAATGCCAGAACGAGGATTAATTCAAGTAACCATAATTTGATAGTAGTCCTGTATTATAGATTTTTTCGCACTTATCTTAAAACAATAATAAAACCTGGTGTATGACTATATTTTAAAGATGGATAAGCTTAGTACAATTTAAAAGCATATGAAAGTGAAGTTAAATTGGCTTTTCTTTTTTTTAAGATCAGTATAAGGTACAGAAATAGGCCATCAATTATTTATAGCAGACACCAAGTTCCCCAAATGGCTTCTGCATCCCTTGAAGTGGCAATCGTGAAGTTGTTCCCCATGATTTTTGTGGGTGATGGATCTCACCCTAAATCCCACCTGTCTGCTCAGGCTGCCAACACAGGGGCTGATAACACTGGCTGGCACAATGATTTTCTGGAAATGAAGCTGGTTTTGCACTTGGGCTGAAGCAACCAGATCGTCACATCATTAACCATTAAATCACCTTTGATCTCTTGATAAGGGACAGACCACAAGATTTATCAGGAGGGGTTTTTTGGCATCTGCAGGCAGGAGGATTCATTATTTCAATTGGCAAAAAGTAGTCCAAGGTGGAAGCACAGTGCTGCAATATATTTTACATTATTTCTTAGGACGAGAGGTAAGCAAATAGAAAAAAAATCAGTAACAATGTGGAGCAAAGCCAAAACACAACAAGAAGCTGGTGTTGGGAGTTTGAAGGCATTCTGAATTTTTCAAGCCAACTGCAGCTTTTATTTTACTAGTCCAGGGCAAAAATGAAACTAGATTTAAGACATGAAGTCAAACTGTGGTTTAAGGATGCAATTTTTCAGAGTTCCTTTTCCTGGTAGTTCCTAATCCATATTTAAGTAACTTAAACAATAGTTCCTCCCTTTGCTTTCCTCCTGAGTTACTTGTGATGACTAAACTCATCTCCACATCAATGACAGCTGCTAATGAATTCAGATGTTTCATTCCCTTCCCTTCTGTGATGCTTCAAATAGATTTTCTCTGCCAGATACTTCGGCTCCCCTCTCCTGCTAACAAATTGGTCCTGAGGTATATTGTTATGACTTTTGCTTCTATCATTCAAGCAAGAGGAAAATACAATATGTATAGACATGAGTTATGTGTCAAAATGCTTTTACTTCCCCTCCCCCCTCCTTCACGTTATTAAATTATAGAGAAATACTATCATAATAGCCTCTTGGCCAAGTCACTGAGAGCAGACTTATGGTTCCCTTGATAAATTGCAAAACATTATTAAGTTTTGCTCTCTGGACTGAGAGTATTGGCATAAAAGGACATCAACCCCAGTCAGATTGGTCTTGATTGCTGCTTAATTGCTGCTTGTTTGTGTTAGAGATCATGTGGTTTGATTGATCTTGCCCTGCTTTTGTCATTATTGTTACAACTTCCTAGTTTTCTCCTTGTACAGAGACCACAGGATGACTTTTAAGTCTTGAATAATTTATCTGGCTGGGCAGTTAAACGGCTTAAAATAGTATTCTAGTTTTAAGCCAATAGCTCAACCTTCAAATCATTATTTATGCAACCAAATTATTAAATATTTATTCTGGGCTTATATCGAACGCTGAAATAACAGGGCTCCTTTATGTAAGCAGTGGTGAGCAACCCGAGGCCCAGCCACGAATACTGATATTGCTTCCTTCAAGCCATTTATTTACTTCAGCAATGTTAGCTGGGTGTCATGTCAGTGGTCTACACAGAGGAGAAAAGAATGGTGGGCCCCGTGACTTAATTCCAGTGAGTGCAGTCACTGGTGTTTTCCAGGCTACTTCTCCTCTTCAGATACTCCCAAGAGGTCTCATCCCATCTTGCATCTCCATTGCATGTGAGGAGCAGCCATCCTGTGGATGTGAAACAAGTGGAACTCTACAGAAGCTGCTTTGGGGTTGTATTTCCTCCCACTAAAGCAGATGGAGGTTCTTCAGCTGGATTTGCAGAGCTGCAGTGCTCTTAGAATTTTTCAGTCTGGCCAGTTTGCTTTTTGTTCCACCATATGATTAATTTTATCTTCTTACTTAAGGGATCTTCCAGGAAGTTATGGATCTCAAAGTCAACCAGAGGCCAAGCTAAGTCCTTAGGAAGTTGGATATCAGCACTCTGGGCTAAATGGGATTATATGTATATTTTCTCCCCTTTCCAGAGATTCAGGTTAAAAGTGGGATTTGCCTTTGCTTTCCTACCTTTCCTGACCTTCCCTGGATGACAGAAACCAGAACTCCTCACAGGTCCAGGGATGAGCTGGGACAGAGTCCCTGAGGCCACAGGTTGGTCCCTGTGCCTGTCACCACCAAAACCACAGCTGGTAACCGTCTTACAAGGATCTGGATCATTGCTGAGTGCTCTGAAACGGTCTGTTCTTACACAGAATTTTGGGGTAAAACTGCCACCTTGGTTCACTGTCTTCTAAGTAGGAGATTGTGACTGTGCCCATAAAATTGAAAATCTGGTTTGGGGATGTAAAAAGCAAGAAGTACAGAAGTAAATGGGCATCACTTGGATGAATAACACACAGAACCTGAAGCATGTACGGATCAGAGAGTGGGTGGGTGGATGGATGGATGGATGGATGCATGGATGGATGGATAGGTGCATGGATGGATGGAGGGATGGATGGATGGATGCATGGAGGGATGGAGGGATGGATGCATGGATGCATGGATGGATGGAGGGATGGATGGATGCATGGATGCATGGATGCATGGATGCATGGATGCATGGATGGATGTATATCCCTGCAGACAAGGATGGCACTCTTGTGCTGGGCAGGCACAACCACTAAGCAGCTGTATTTCAGAGGTGGTTTTTAATAGCACAAGGACTAGTTTCCCTTAGACAGGGTCTAGGGAGGGCCCTGGAAATCCAGGGTGGGATACAAACAAGCTCAGCAGTGGGACTGAGTAAATACTGGGAGGGGCAGATTGATCCCGCCCTGATTGCTCTGACCAGCTGCACCATCGCTCCTCAACCTGCTCTGCTCCAGAGCCTGTGCTGTGGAGGCAGCTTGGAGAGATTGATTGGTACAATGGAGAGCTTTGCAAGGTGTAATTTTAAAGGCCGTATTTCTCACTGTGCAACCATCAAAATGCAAAGGGTCAGGAGAAGCCTATATTTTTTTGCAATTCAGCTTTTGAAGTGTGCTGAAATACGCTTCATTTGCTGCAATTGCCAACAGCTTGCTGTTTCATACCGCTCTTATCAGGAGCTGGGGAACAGAGCGAGTCTGTTACACTTTCTATGGTGTATAATGTATGTATGATTCTGGGGTGTGATGAGTTTATGCCAAATTTATCTTTGATTTCTGTATAAACAGCACAGAAAAAATGATGGGCTGCATTCTCTGTGAAACTTAGATAAAATAGAGCTACAGAGCTCCTTCAGAGTCCCTTCTGTGTGCTGTATATCTAAGGTTGCCCAAGCATATAATGAAGGAGAAGACGATCTGGAAATAAATGCCCGTTTCTTTATCCCCCACCCCCGCTTGGCAAGGATGCTATTTATTCTTAGCCTGTGTTGCTTCTGCTCTTGCTACTGCGAGCAGAACACGATCACTTGGTGTTTCTGTAATAACAATGCTAAGTAGCCAAATTCTCCCCAGGAGCAGAGGGGGGTAGCTCTGCTCCTTTTCATAGGATCTCCCCCATTAATGCTGTGGGGGATGAGTTCCTCCACTCCAGTGCATTGAGCAAGTGCAGCACCAGACTCTGCATCAGCTCAGAGGCAGCAGGGAATGACCAGCAATGCTGTAGAGTAAGTTCTGTATCATGGAGCTGATTAGGAAGTTGTTTGTAGTTATTTGTTCAAGTTCTGTTGGATTTAAAGGTGTTTCTTATTTGTCAAAAGGAAGTTGAAAAAACATACATGTTTGGCTGATGCTCTGGGGCACAGGGGGTGACTCTTGGGGATGGTCCTGTGCAGGGCTGAGGGTTGGACTCTGTGAGCCTTGGGGGTCCCTTCCAACCCAGCATATTCTGTGATTCTGTGATTCTCTTTGTTCTTGAATTTTCATAAAAAGGGCTTTGGAACAGGAAAATTACTTTTTCATCTCAGTAAAAGTAGGAAGGAAACAAAAGATAAGATCTTGTCTTTGTTGGTTTACCTTGCTTTTACTGTACAGGTAAAAGAAACAAAGCTTCATATTCTGGTAAGGATGTGGGATCCCAGGATGATGGCAAGTAGGCCTGGACCCTCAGCAGCTGGCAATTTCTTGGACTGTGTGCATTGGTTGTCATAAGTTTATATATCAAGACATACACAGAGAGCCTCTCCTAATGTTTTATTGTATCTCTCAGGTAACAGGATTTTTCTTCCCTGAGGTGAAAAATGTCTTTGTATTAATAATGTTCAGAGTCCACACATTCTTTTTTTCATATTTACTGCCTAAACTTGTGTATTGTAAATATTCTTCCTGCTCATTATCTCATCTCTGGTTTGCTTTCCTTTGCTGCTCTCCTGTTCAGCTGCTCAGGCAGGCAGTGTGGTTGTTAGAAATGCAGTGCAGGGGTGGAGAGGTCCTGCTCCTCTATGTCAAACCACCTTTAATGCTTTGGGTGACATGGAAGTGCTGTGTAAGTAGTATTTGTCTCACTTCCCTCAGTACCGTGAGAGGCATAAATAGAAGCTTTGAAATGACAGCTGTTAATCGTGATTGAAATCAGAAGTTACAAGCCTTGATTTACACTGTTGTTTTTTTCTTGCAGTTCTTGCAGTTCTCCTTTTATTTGTTTTCATACAGTCAGATTTGTTCCTGATCGTTGATAAAATATGTTTTCTTTGCAATCCAATACTCAGTTCTACATGAAATCTGCTGTTGCTCTTTTCTGGCTGATGGGAGACACTGCAGGGCTGTGTGTTTGCTTGGGCAGGGCAGGGACCATCCCCGAGGGCTGTGTTGGGCACTCCTGCCACAGTGCATGTCAGTGCCGTGCCTGGGGGTGTGTGGATGGTCCATACTGGGATAACTGGGATTTCACTGGGTTCAGCTGGGCTTTCTGCTCCTCACAGGCTGAGCTGGCTGTTAGTCCCTGGCCTTCGGAGCAGCCTGTTGTTACCAGCACTGCCTGATTTGCCCAGATCCGTGTGTGCAGCACTGGGGAAAGGAGTGAGACTGCCAGCAGTGACAAAAATTCTGATCTTCAGAGCCTGGCTCGAGTCTGGGCTGCTGGGAAAAGCTCTGGGAGCCCAGAGAGCAGCTGGAAGCAAGCCCTAAGGAGCAGATAGAAGTGTCTTTGTACTGTGAATGGCTGTTGCCCCTGGTCAGGATGAACTACTGTCATGGGTTTGGGACTGGGCTGGAGCTGTTCAGGTGCTCAGGAGTTGGGGAGCTTTGCTAGTGGCACACACAGGAGCCTGTTCACCTGCTGATCTGAGCCTGGGAATGTATTCACCCAGGTAGGAGCTGCATCAGAAGAGTTTGGGACTGCCTTGTCCTTGCAAAGGATGTGTGAATAAAGAATGACAGGCAGAACCGAAAGCCTGAAATTCTCGTCCCCACAGCAGGGTTCTGTCACCTCTCGGGGAGCAGGTGTCCCCTTCCTCTAGGACTCTCATAGAAGCTTAGATTGCTGGCTGTGCTGTAACAGGGAGAAGTGTTAGTATTCATAACTTTAAAGTATAATGTAGTGAAATAATCCTTTAATTCCATATGGCGTGGAAACTCAGGCGCCTCAAAACTATACCATAGATTTACTGCTGCCAAATGGTATGGGGTTTTTAAATTAAAATATATTTTAAAATAAAAAAGCTCAGGAGAGCCACATTAGGGTGTTTCTGACATGATATTTAAGCTCTGTGAAAAAGGCTTTTGCTAAAATTCTGGGTTGGTTTATTTATTTTGCTTTTTGTTGCATGCTGACTGGGCACTGCTACTATGGAATTCTCTTCAGTGGCTTGGGGATCCAGCACAGCACACTGTGGTCCCCAGAGGGGGGTGCTGCCTGGGCTCTGGGGCTCAGCTGCCCTTTCATCCTCCCTTACCCTCTTAACATGATTGACTCTCTCTGGCCTTTGTTCCTTTCCTTTCTGAGACAAAAGCCAACAAAGGGCCATGCTGGTATGGGTCATCCTTAGGGGTGTTTTAGGGCCTATATCTCCATCCTTTCATGTCCACAATAATGTCTGGCTAACACAGCAACTGGCACTATTACTGGAGATCTGTCCTACTCCTAAGCCTGATTGTTTAGGTCTGTTTTACCCTTTAATGTGGTATAGCAGAAGGAGCACAGCAGAGACCTGCTTTCCCTGGACACAGATGAATATTCAGTTTGCACTTTAACTGTCACAAAGTAGGGCTGAGTGTTTCCCTGCTGCAAAAATAGTTCTGTTGGATTCCAAGTCACCTGAAAATCCCTCTATGCCCTGAAAGAAAAGTTACTGTTAGTGCTCACTATTACAGCACTTTCATATTGATGTGTTTGCATCTATTTTGGTTTATTTATAATCTTAGCAATTGCTGGATTGTTTGTGTGTGACCTTTAGGCCTGAGCTAGTCTGTCTTTCTTCTTTAAATGGTCACTCTTGGGATTCTGTGTCTTACATCTCCCCTCTCCGGGCTCTCTCAGTGCCCCGGTCACTCTCGGGTGCCCCTTGTCAGTCCCTGCCTCTGTTCCACATTGCTCTGCAGGGCACCAGTGTTGCTGTGTCTGAAGTTTTGTGGTTCAATCGATGAGCAGAAGTGCTTTTCTCCAAACCTCAGTGTGGTGAGTTTATTGTGGCTGAGGCCAAACTGTGCCCCAGCCCCTCTCACAGTCCCCTCCTCAGCAGGGCAGGGGAGGGAAGAAGAACAGGCTCATGAGGTAGAGGACAGGAGGTCACCCATTACCATCATGGTCAAAATGGTCTCAACTAGGAGAAAGGAATTCCATTTATTACCCATTAAAATAGATTTGGATAGTGAGAAAAGCTACAAAACTTGCAACACCACCCTCTGCCCCCCAGCCTGGCTCCATTCCTTCATCCCTGTGTCCCCTAAGCAGGGTGGAGGGATCGGGCTGTGGCAGCTCCTCTCTGCCATCCCAAGGTGACAACTCCTTGAGGAAAACACATGAGCTTTCCAGGGGTCAGGGTTCCTGCAGGGAATGGACAGCAGCCCATGCCTGTACAAATGGGAGGAATGAAAACCCAGGTGAGTGTAGGGGGCTTTAGGGCTTTTTTTCCTTTAATTCACCTTGGCAGTGGAGGCACATCAGCACTGGAAGCCGTCATTGCTCCTGCAGTGCCCCCAGAGTGGTGAGGGGGTCACCCAGTCCCGTAGGGTGGGAGGGACTCCACCATCACCCACTGCAAAACTGATACAGAAAACCTCTGAAAAGTCTGGTTTTGGAGAGCAGGGGTGACCTGTTGTTCCTCTCGCTGTTTGGGGTGGCTGTGGTGAAGAATCAGAAATAAAACCCTCTGCTGAGACCCAGACCAGCCCTCAGCCAGCTGCTGATTTTATTTCCTTTTCCTTTCATGTAATAGAACAAGTCTAGTTATGACTTTATCTGGTTCTGCTCGACTTCTGGTATCCACCAAGAGCTTTAAAGGCACTGCAGACTAATGGGTTCTGTAGTGCAATAAAAGAGTTCAAAAAATGCAATGCTGAGAATGACTGAAAACTTGTAGGATAGTTCTGGAGCTGTGGGTGTGCCCCCTGGTGCTGTTCAGCCTGGGCAAGGCATCCTGAGGTGCTGATTGTCCCTTTTTCTGCACATACCCTGTTTCTCACTCGGGGAGTTCCTGAGGCTGTGTATGTTCCTTGTGAGTCAGAGACACTCTGAGCTTTTAGGGGTTTGTGCTTTCAGTCTAGAAAATGTTTCTATTTCCTCATTGTGAGACCCTGTAGATGGATCCCTACATGGATAAATTCATTCCCACCGTACAGTGAAGCAGGGAGTCAAACATACATTTTGCAAAACCTTTTTCACTCCTCACCTGGTGCAAATTAGAAGAGTGTTGATGTGGGAGATTCCTCAGTGAGACCTTTATAGAATCACAGAATATCCTGAGCTGGAAGGGACCCACCAGGATCATCCAGTCCAGCTCCTGGCCCTGCACAGACATCCCAAAAATGCCCCTGTCCCTGTCTCATCATCCAAAGGCTCCTGGAGCTCTGGCAGCCTTGGGGCTGTGCCCACTGCCCTGGGCAGCCTGGGCAGTGCCCACCACCCTCTGGGCAAAGAAGAGCCTTTGCCTGAGATCCAACCTGAGCCTGCCCTGACACAACTCCAGCCATTCCCTCAGGTCCTATAGCCATTCCCTCAGGTCCTGTTGGCATTCCTTGGATACCTCGAGTAGACACCATGGGAATTTGTGCTGGCTTTGCTTTTTGCATGGGATACCCTGCCAGGAATGATACAGGAATAAGAGTTGTCAATGTTGCACTTCAGATTTTTTTCCAAGGACAGTTTTAATTTTCAAGGAGAAACTGAGTTCAGGGTTCCTGTGCACTCCAGAGTGGTGTACCAGATGCATGCAGTGTAACTGAAGTTCCAGTCTCTTATCTGTGGACCATTTCATTGAAACAGTTGAATCTGTGCAAATAGATTGGAACGACCCATTGCCTGTCCACATTAACTGTTCTCATGTGTGTTTGTGTGTAACTTTAGGTTCTTAAAAGAAGACAGTGGGCACATTTCCATGCTTTATTTTTTTAATTTAGCACAGATTGATGGGTTTTGGAATAAAATGTAAACCCTCAACAGTTTGGCACATGGGGAAACTCAGCTTGGAAAAAAAGAAAGGAAAATATGGAAAGCTTATAAATCTTAACTTGGACTTATTTCTGAGTTTGCTGTCTAGTCTATGCAGTTCAATTTGTTCCTACTGAGTTTCAGGCTCAGATATCTTGGTCATATTCTCTTACTCCTTGTAAATTGTGTCTAGAAAAATGACACCTGCTGGGTTTTTCTTCTCTTCTTTGTAAATAGCTGGAATTCATGATGTAGAAGAAGAATAAAACTGAGCTGTTATGACTAGCTAACAAATAAGTAATGTGTGAAATCTGTGTACAAAATAAATTGAAGTACTAAAAATAAAATTTGAGACTGGGAAAAAGTTCCTAATGCCACAGTTGCAATAAGAGTTTTTCCATCATTGAGCAGATGTTGACAAAAGACCAAGTCAGGGAAACTTGATCCATTTTCCTTTGGGTGGTTAAATTTTAAACTTGGGACCATAAAATTAGAGGACACAGAGGTCCTAGATAAGATCAATGAGTTATATATGAAGTGTAAGTCGTCTTGAATTTGTTATCCTCCCCTCTGCCTCCAAAAAATGCTACCAAGATCTATTAGATCTGGCTGATAAACCATTGCATTTGAAATAAAAATCGTTTTACTGGCAATGTTCTGGTTATGCTGTGGAATATTTAGTTTATTAATTCAATTGTAAGTGTCTGACAAACAGCTCTAGTCCTTCTGCTGCATTTTCTTTGAGCTGAGAGTATGCCTGTGTCATTTTTGCAGTCATGCTCATGCATTGCAACTCAGTTGTGTGTTGGAACCTTTGGTTTCGTGTACTTTATGTCCTTTCTTTGATTTGACTGATAGAGAGCACCCAAAGCTGCCCTTTGCAGTGAGGGCAATAGGGGAGGGAGGCGAAGAGGCACATACATAGCAAAGCTGCAGATGCAGTTTGCTCTGGCAGTGGCAGGAAGAAGGTGATGAGAAAGGGTGGGGGTGCTCTGTGTGCTCCTTCAGTGATCCTGGGGGGGACCAGCAGGGCCTGTGGGTGAGCAGAGTTACACTGGCCATGCACATCAGCACCTGTGCCTGTGTTGGGTTTACATGTGCCCTTAGAGGAGCATTTGGGTGAATTTTTGTGTGCAGAAGTAAATAAGAAGAAAGAGAAGGTGATGGAGAGTGTTCGTGGAGAAGGAACCTTTGGTATCCTGCCATGGAATGGAGATGAAGGAGTATCTCCTCCTGCACAGTCTGAACAGAACTTACTATGATCATATTAGGAATTAGAATAAGTTAGAAGGAATTGTTTGGTGTTTGTTATAGGAATATATTACTAAGTGTAGTAGGTGTCTCATCAAATACATCATTAGGTACCTCACCAAGTATTTTCTCTGCATTTACCTCTTCTGCCATTATTTATTTATGTAATTTTAAATTTAAATTTCTGAAAGGGGCTTCTTGCCAGTATTGACCTGTGGAGTAACCAACCCTCACAGGAAGTTAGTTCAAACAGAGGCTAAATGAAAATTTCAATACATTCAAACAAAATACATGGAAAGACACATTTAAAAAACATGCATTTTCAATATTGCAGTAGCTGTGGTTCATATCTTCCCCTTGCTCTGTATGTGTATATGTGCTCGTGGACATATGCAGTGAATGTATTTGGTAAATGCTTTTCTCAGTACACTGCTGTGTAAGCTGCACAGTCCACAGTGTAAGGGAAAGCAGATGTGTTTTCAATTGTAATGAAAATAAAGTTCATGGGGGGGTTGTGCTTTTTATTTATTACAATGCCAGTAAAGTTCATTAAAGCTGGTTTGAAAGGCAAAAGCAATTTGATACCTATTAAGTTGATCATGTTGTTTTATGAACATTGAGGTTAGTCAAGAATTGTTTATAGGACCAGGCAATGTGGTTAGGGGCTAGGCCAGCAAGAAAAGGCTTCTCTGGAGTGGTAACTTAGACTTCCATGGGGCTCAGACCCTCAGTGCTCTTACACTGTAATGAGGGGGTGTTTGATTTTCTGTGTGCTGCAACATGATGGTAACTTGAACAACTTCATCTATGGCAGAAACACTTTGAGACATCTGAAAATTTCCCAGCTGAAGGTCTTAAACTGTGATTTCCTTGGGACATGAGTGTTGCCCCTTCCTGCCTGCAGCACCTGGCCCTCACCGCCGCGCTGTGGTGCCCTGGCACAGGGGCGCACGGTGCCCGTGGCACTGCTGAAAGCACCACGGAGACGCTGCTTTGTGTCGTGATGAGGTTGGGTTGAAGAAGAGCAGGGGATGAGGCGACTTGCCTGGGCCAGGCTAAACTCTTGCTCTCTTTGTTTTGTCTCTGCTGCAGCTCAAGCCGGGCCAGAACAGTTGCCGAGACAGTGACAGTGAAAGCGCGAGCGGGGAGTCGAAGGGTTTCCATCGAAGCAGCTCTCGGGAACGTCTCAGTGATGTGAGTACAACTCCTGCACCCAAATACCGCCCTGAGTAACCCTGCTGTAGTTTTCTGAGGGGTGTGAGTAAGTCATAACGGATTTAGTTTCTGGGATGGTTTGTTGCTAACATCTCCTTCCCTTTTGGGGGTTTGGGAGAGGAAGAGGTAACTTAGGTCTCCTGCCCCAGCTCACAAAATTTCCTCGAGTTCAGTACAATGTCTTCCTGTGTGCAAACACTCATTCCTTTTGAAACAGTTGAAGGCCATTTAATGAAGTAAAAATATTCTACATAGCTGAGAAGTGAGATGGCCTCTTTTTACCGCAAGTGGGGAAGGAAAAGAATGTATTTCTCTGGGCTAAATACTGTCTTTTTGAAAAGTATTAGAGTGTCATGAGACTGAGCTAACTTATATATAATGAATTGATATAACATGGCCAACAATAGCATAAGCTCTGCCTTTATTGCTCTACCTAAACTGCTGTGGAAGGGCCTGGGATGGCAGCTCTGAGGAGAGTGTTTCTCTCTGCTGGAGAATCTGGCCATTCACTGGGCGACACACGAGTTATTCCGACAGAGGAATGACTACAGAAATCTCTCTGTTGCTGCAATTACATTATTATTTGTGTACCGTCACAATCCTTGAGTGTTTTATTCATGGTTCTGTGTCCTCTGTGCTACATGCTTTACAACACAGAATATAGAGACAGCCCTGTCCCCAAAGAATATCTAAACCGGGGATTTTGTAGGTCAGATCCTTTGCTGGTAAAAGCATGGATAGCTACATCAGTCAGCCCAATTTGTATCAGCCAACAATCTGGCCCTACTTTTAACTAACCCACATTTTAGAAATGGGGATTTTATCGATAGCATGTCCATGTAGATTTGGATGACAGATACCAGATGGTGTCCTCTATAGGCAAATCCAATAAAACTGAACTGAGCAGGCATTAAAGGAAATACCTTTGTAAAGGATACATTTGGTTGTGCAAATTTAAGCCTGAAGGCACACAGCTAGCAATTTTTGCTGAATTGTGCATATCACTGGAACAGATGCCTGATATTTTTTAAATTTTTTTTTCTGTGAAAGTGCGAAATCTGTAGCACTCTTTCCACATCCCTTTGTCACATTATTCTAGAGGTCCATTTCTTCCCCAGAGCCAACCTTTATGGGTACAGTCAGCTGAACCCTTCAGAGCTTGCCCCTCATAGCTGTCAGGGGAGGTCAGTCTCAGGGCTGCAAGATCTCCTTGGAAGAGGAGATTGAAGGCTGAGGAGACAGTAAATGCTCTGTGCAGGTAGCAGTGGATGGCAGCCTGTCACCATTGCCATCCTGGCTTGCTCTGAGCCCTGTGGCAGTTGAGAAGTCACTGCAATGAACTCCACAATTACACAGCACCTTCCAGCAAAAAAATTTCACAGCTTCTTACAAACATGGTTTTAATTTAGCCTTGTCACTCCCTTGCAATGTACCGAGTGGAGAGCTCTGAGGCTTATTGAGTTCCCAGCAGTCACAGCACTGCAGTGCCAGACCTGGCAGTGAGAGCAGAGTCCTGGTTCCTCCTCCACCCATCAAATCCAGTTTTTCTGTGATGTTTTTACAATACTTTTCCTTTGTCTTGGCACTGTGGCAAATTAAAAGGAAGTAGAGAGCAAATACAGCTTCCCTAGTGCACCTGAGAGAAGACACAGGGATTCACAGGTTGCTCAAAAGGAACATTATGTAAAGATATGTGATGATGTATAGTTGAAAATGCTATACATAATTTATGCTTTGCTTAATAAGGAAAGTTCCTTTATGCTTTGATAATTCATTGCAATACAAGCATGTCTCTCTGGTCTGTTGTTACCCATTCAGCTGAGATTTGAAAGACATGCACGAGATAGTTCTCACCTTGCTGGGCCTGGGGTGGCCTTTCCCAGATCCTTCAGGTCAGGGCAGTACATCCCATTCTCTCCCAAAGTGTGTTGAAATGACAGGGCCTTACAAAGTGTCAGTGATAATTCCACTTTCACATGTGAAGGAGCCTGCCTAGAACTTGATCGTGAACCCAAAGATGTCTCAGGAGCTTAATAAAATTATTTTAAATAATATCTTTTGAGGAAGTCAGTTTTCTAATGATACCCACCAATTACTGTCCAGAAAAAACTACAGACAACAGAATGAGCTTTCTCTGATTTGTTTCGGTTTTCACAACTATTTTCTGAGAAAAAAAAATATGTAAAAAGTTGTGTACCCAACAGAAGGTAGAACAAAAATATAAAAAATTGCAGGCAGATTAACCCTGAGGTCAGAAAACAAGTTTTGGCCATGAAATATAATGAATCTCCACTAATGTAGCCTGACAGCATTGTAAGATTAAGCTCCTGTATGGAAATATGGCTAATGAATGAAGTGCATATACTGCAGGTAGATGATCCATTGTCTGATCCCCAGGCTGGTGAGACAGCAATGTTGGAGCTTCATGGGCCTTAATGTGGGGCCTAAGTGATGGTTTAGTGACAGATGCAGAATGAGGGAGATGGGATAATGAATATCCAGTTGCAAACTGACATGTCAGTGCCTTCATTCTCTCTCCTGTCAGGAATCTTTCAACTCTGCCTATTGCAAATGTAGCTGCAGTCCTTGGATAACACAGAGTGATGCAAAGTGTGTTTACAAGGGGGAACTCCTTTCCAGGCTAATGAGATCCAAGCAGGTAATTTGCAGCATTTGCAAGAGGTGGGCAGAAAGGAAAAGAAGATAATTCAATGAAAAGACCATGTTAAACAGGAGACTTTTCTCATAATGAGGGTAGAGATAGCATGAGACAGTAGGGAGAGGAATATCCTCTGTTCTTGTCAGATGCAATGCAGTGAGACTGATTTCCATCAGCCCCTTTCTTTGTCCTCCTCTCGCACACGTGTGCACACACACACCCCTCTGTGAGAGAACATAATTAGCAGAGAATTTGACCTCTGCTAGATTAGGGATAATGATTGCTTGAATGCTCCTGTGCAAGTGTGTGGCAGTGCCCTGATCCAGCTCCCTGTCTGAATTTCATCAGCCCATGGCTCTCCGCCTTTCTCCCCTTTATACGGGTTTTTTTTTGGAATGACAACTTGTTTTTTTTCCTTTATGGACAGAGGTAGCTCCAGGGGCCTAAAGGAGAAATTGGAGAGCTGCTCCTCCTTTATATATAGGGTGCTGTAGTCAGTTTAATCTCATCAAAATCTTGCCAGTAGTAGAATTCATTTTGTTGAGATCTTGCTTGGAGACAAGATGGCAGTGCTTTCTCTTTTGCTCATCTTGGAGCTCAGTCAACTTGTTTTCCTTATCTTTCTGTATGTATTTATTTTTAATTGAGTCGTCCCTCTTTGGAATACTTTTTAGTCATGTTTTACAAAACAGCCACGAGATTTATTTGAGGGAAACATGAGAACTACAGCTAACCTGGGTAGTAAACGCAGCGAGTATTTGGGGGTTCAGCCACCTCTTTCCTGATCAAAAAACACCTGATTCCCTTGGTGCCCATTCCTAAATTCCTGATCTACTTGATCTCACCCTACCTGCTGTTTCTGGTGCTGGTTGCAGGCTTTCAGAGAGAGGGTGAGTGGCAGAAGCCTCTCCCATGTGGTTATGGGCTGGGAGGCAGCACATCACCCACTCCTGCTGCACCCCCGAGCCTGGAGTGCCTGGACTCTGCTGAGCCAGGAGTCACAAACCAGAAGGAACAGCTGGCACTTTCCTGTCTGGAATGTTGTTCCGATTCCTGAGCAGGGAGTGGGACAGGAAGGAACCTTTCCATTTCTCCCCTACATTAAAGGTGTCATCTTTACCTCTCATCCAAGCTGCTGCACTCTTCATGAGTGCTTCCCTTTTCCCTCAGGCTGTGTGCTCCTGTGCTGCTGCTGCCTGGTGGGCTTTGAGAGAAGGTCACAGTGAGGTGTCAGTGAGGGTGAAGCCCTGAAATCCCTCCCCACCAACTCTGTTGCTCTTTGCTTCAGGAAGAAACGTGTCTATGCCCCCAGCAGCGCAATCCTGGTTTCAGCCTCAAACATGGCATGTTTTCAGTTCTCTTGTCTCCCATTCCTCCCACCTGCACAGAGCCCAGAGAAAGACAAATAAAGGGACAGCCTTTGGGTTATGTGCTCTGAAATCCTCAGCACTGTTCCTTCTCCAGAATGTCCCCAGTAGTCTTGGCTGTATCTGAAGTGGAGTCACACGAGCAAAGCCCTGTGTGTGTTTGTGTGTGTGTGCCAGAATCTGCTCAGCTGCAGCGGCTGCTGCTCTGTGTGTGTGTGTGTGTGTGTGTGTGTGTGTGTGTGTGTGCGCGTGCGAGGGGGTGTCTGTGTGTGTTTGTGTGTCTAAGGTTGGGTGCTTAAATGCTTTGTTGCATTATGTTAATTCCTCGGCAGTGCAATCAAATTCATGTCGTAATTAAAGCTGTCAGTTGGAAGGCAAGCCAATCGCCAAGAAAACACAGCATAACAAATGAAGTGAAATGATTCTGCGTGTAGCTATACAATGCTTCGCCAGGCATGAAATTAAATAAGTAATTTGATGTTGACATCAGAAATTGAAATGATACCCACTGTTCCTTCATTCAGTCAGACCTGCATAAACAATAGCCAGAACAAATATGTACAACACAGTCTTTCTCTCCACCCAGCTCCCCAAGTAATGCACAATATATATGCAAAATGGATATAACTGTGCCTTCCAAGACCTCAAGGATGTAATTTTCTTTGGTACACAATAAACTAATGCTTACATGAGGGTTACTACATTTTTGCTTCTGGGCCAAAGTTCTTCTCTTTAAGAATGGAAGGAAACCAAAAAGAAAACAAACAACAAAAAAAGAAAACAAAAAAAGAAAACAAAACAAAAAAAAAAACAGAAGGAAAATAACAAAACCAAAACCCTGTTAATTTTAAGCAAGTGTGTTTTGCTGATGGGCACCTAATGCAGGCTTCTGCTGGTGGTTGTGTGAATATCAAGTAGTGTATCTACTGTCCTATTTTGCAAAGGGTTTCGGAAAGTGAAACCATTACCTCTATTATAGGCACACTTTATATAAGAGATGTAGAACCACCCAGTGCAGGATCACGACTCAGCATGGGCTTGTAAAGATGCGACTCAGCATGGGCTTGTAAAGATGCTTGTACAGTTGGTACCAAGGCTGGGCACTGGGTAGTGGGATCCTTTCGCTATTGGGAGTTACCCAAAAGGTGAGAAGTCGTCTTCTTGCATAGCCCTCGCTTCAGCCTTTGTGCTCTGCCAACACACAGCTCACAACACAGCTGACGTAGTCATCCATGCATGTGCAATGCAGTCTTTTGTACTTCAATTAAAAAGAGTTTGCAAACTGTACTCTCCATATGCAGCATGCAATGTGTGAAGGGCTGTATTTCCATCCAGCAAACTCAAATTCCCTGAAAGTGCACAGTTGTTCAGTGAAAGTCATTTGACTGCTATGTTTCGACTGTCCTCCCATAGCCATTGCAACATTGCTTTTGAAGGAATGAAAATATTCAGTGGGAAATATTTTGTTTGCTTATTCTTTTTTTCTTCCATTTTATTGTTTTGTTTTGATACTTGATCTTTCCAAAACTTGGAATAAAAAGCAGACAAAAATTACACACAGATGCAGAATGCAAACTTTGGAGCTTTCAGCCAGTGAAGTAAGTTTTAAAAATTGTGAGTGAAAGAGTGGGACTCGCTTGGCATCTGTACATAGCTGAAACAAAAGGGGTAATAATGACTGCACGTGTTGTACTTGTGGGCAGATCTCGAGCTTAAGTGAAAAGAATTTAAATGGCATGGAGCAGAAAGCAGGGTGAGTGAAGAGGAGGGCAGGCTTTGTGCTGTGCTTTGCCAGGAGCAGGGATGTGTCAGGTGCTGAGTGTGCTGCACTGCCCTCACTGCTCCCAAATCCAAACCCTGTGGCCCATGGAGGGCTCTTCCCAGCTGGGAACAGCAGCCAGGCTGGGCAGTGAGTGGGGCTGGGGCTGTGACCAGGCTATTCCCAGGCCAGGGAATGGTCACAGGAGCACCGAGCACAGCAGAGCAATGGTTTGGCCAGCTCTGCAGAGCCCCTTCCCGTGCAGAGGTGCTGTCAGGGATGTTGGCACTGGGCTGGGTGTCCCTTGCTGTGGATGATGGCAGAGGGAACTTGAGGTCCCAGAGCAGCAAGGGTGGGACAGGAGGGCTCTGGACTGTATTTGTTCCTGTGGAGCATCCCTGGCAGGCTGACAGACAGAGCTGTGCACTGCAGGGCTGCTGCTGGGCAAATCTGCAGGAGTGTCTCTCAGCACGGATGAGACACTTTCTGGGTCCTCCCAATGGTTTGCCCAGGCTGGTTGGGCCCCTCTGCAGTTCCTGGTTATCCCCGAGCTGTGGCATTACCGAAAGTGAGGTTGTGCTAAGGAACAGAAATGGGAATTGAGCTACAGGAGTTAGAGGCTGCTTGTCTGGACAACCCAGTGCTCTCTAGGGAATGGTCCTCTGCTTGTTGCTTCCTTGTCCATTGACCCTCCAGGCTGGAGTGCTGGGTCTGTTCACCCTGCAGTGGAACAGCCAGTGACCTGGATTAGGGCTGAGATGTTCCAGGCTCTCCCCATGTCTCTAAGAGGACCTGCTGTGTAATCCCCATTCCTTAGATGAAAAACTAATGAAACAAAACCTTTATCTCCTTAATTCCTGTGAATGTAGAGGTTGTGATCGTGCCCCACTTAAACTGCATTTCATGATGGATTTTTGTTTAAAGCATTTAAACCGTTTGATTATTTTTTATGGTAATAATATTAGTTTTAATTATGGGTTTGAGTTCTGAAATCCCTTTCACACTGTAGATATCTGCTGTTTGTTTTTTCTCTTTCCTTTCTAAGTCCTTGGTTTGTCAAACAATGTGGACATCCAAATGGGAAATCGTAGTGACTGCATTCTCCAGAAAATGGTACATTGACTGAAGCGGCTTCTCTGTGCCCACGCGTTCTTCGCATTTCAGACTACTAATTATGTTTACAAAATGTCTCATTTTAGAAAAGCACTATGTGTGTACTAACCAGGGCCTTTCGGGAATAAATTGGCAAACAGGTCATACACTGAAAAAGTCATCCAAACCCACCGGGCTTTTTGTTTTGAAGTCAGTCTACTTTTTTTTCCCTTCTCCCCCTCCCGCCTGCCCCTTTGTGGCCACGGAGCTGAGTAGCTGGAGTCCAGGGCATTGAATGTCAGCATGTCAGGGAGGCTGGTTGATGAGTGTCTGTTTAGTCTCAGTGCAGGGCGAAATGCCATCATTAATTCATTACCCAGCTGCCTGTCAAATAAATTGGCAATTACGTCCACCGCAGAAGCTTGGAATTCAGTAAATAGCACGTTACCATCTCAGAGTCGTTGAGAGATATAAAGGGAAAAATTAAGCAACAGCGTGTTTGTTTCAGTAGCAGATGACAAGGGGCAGCACATTGGTGCTGTGATGTAGTGATGAAAAGCTTGGAAAGGGCTGGTAATGAGCTGTGTGGATTGGAACGTGTTAAAAACCATCACTGACTTTCCACTTTGTCTTTGTGTTTTATTGCAGAGCTCAGCTCCTTCCAGCTTGGGAACAGGCTACTTTGTAAGTGCATCTCAACTTTCACACATGTGCCTCTGAACAGCTTCCTCCTCACACAAAAGTGCCTTAGTGAGAACAACTAACTAACCCTGCTCTGCCTAATAGGTTAATGCACCTTTCTTATTTCTTCCTCCACAAATGCATTGGAAGTAAGATTTCTGACATGGTGCTCAGTGTTTTCCTCAACTAATTAATTACTACATAAATTCCAGCAGTATTTAATTTACACGATTATAGCAAATAAAATGAACCACGGTCCTACCAGCTCTCTAATCTGAGACGGTAGGGACCTTGATTTCCCCTTGCACCAATTCTTGTTGATTCATAGATTTTAAAGAGCCCATTACAAGAGTCTGGCCTCATCCCTGCGTGCCACGGCCCAGAGAACGTCATGCAGTGATTTCTACCTGTTGCTCCTGGACATGCTCAGAAAACGCAGCTGTAGTTGTATTTATGCCAGATTTACATTTTCTGTCCTGAGAAGCGGATCAGGCCCCAGCTGGTTTGAAAATTGATCAGTTTTTTTTGGTTTTGTGTTTTATTTGCATGCCCCTATTGATTTAACAGTCTATATTCATATATTTCTATCTGTTTATTCCCACATTCATCAATATACCTTTTACTTGAACAGATAAGTTTGGGAGTTAAAAAGTGTTTTCCAGTCAATCCAAGGCACTGTTTATTTTCTTCCAAGATTTCTATTTAAATTGCTTATATCCTGTTCCACTTGTAGCTTACACTGTATTCTCCAAGCACATCTTTTCTTCCTTTATAATAACTGTAAGACAAACAGAGCATTGTGTATGTCCAAAACCAGGTGGGTAAAATGCTGTGTCCTATAGCATTGCTCTCTGAGGTTAACAGTATAATCAAAACATGCTTCTATCTTTTCATCCAACTCTGGGGAAAAGAAAACTATATAGTATTCAATTACATGATGGAAAAAATTTGTTGCTCTCTTGTCAGATTCCCAGAGAGTAATTTTCTTCTATTAGTACATGGTGAATTTAGTCTTTTGTCATAGAGGTCTGTGATCCTATAAGAAAGTTATGTGATTAGAGTGTCTATGTGTGACCTCACCTGCAAAGGATAAAATGTAAGCACAAAAATTGCTTAATGCATGGAGAAATGCCTTGTCCTGCTGGATTTACACTGGAATTCTGCACAAATGGAAGGTTCATTCTGCTGGTGGTGAGGTGTGAAAAGAGCATCATCAATTGAAAAAGTTTTGTGGTTGTTGTTCTAATTATACCAAAGCCCAGATAAGTAAGGTAAGGTGTGAAACAGAAAAAACAAAGTTTACCTCTTTTCAGCACTTTCCCTTGTTTGTGTCATATGTACTTTTAAGAGGGAGGGGATGAAGGGAAAAATGATATCAAATGTCTCAACGTTTATTTTGCATTAAAACTAAAACTTGAGTGTCTTTCCATAGTTCAGAGGGAATTGCTGTCCTTTGTCTGGGAAAATTCAAATCACATGAACATATATAGACATGCTCTGGAATGGGACAAATATAATATGGGCTGGAGGGCTGTACCATATATAAATAAGCCTTGTTCTCCTTACAGCGAGAGCTGAATATGCATGGTTTGGGAGCGTGCTCGGCTCCGTCTTTAGGCAGCAGAGGTAACAGAAGACAAGCCATCTGCTGTTCCCTGCACCATACTGTCTGTGGGTTGGTCCAGCAAAGTGAAAATCTGGAAGGTGTCAACATCCCCTATGCTCCAAGGGAAAGCTTGAAAGTTTCCAGTTCTCCTGAGTGAGGGATTTAGTAACAAGAAGAAGCTTGACATCTTCTAGGGCCGATGTATTGGCACCTCAGATCGTTCTAATTTGGGTCTGTGTTGGTGGGGGAGTCATCCCTTGTTAGGTGCCATTAGTGCCTTTAACTGTGCTCTTTCTTGTCTATAGTCACAGGATTAAGATTTCTTTAACTTTCTTTTTCTTTCTTCACTAATAGCCAAGTAGGTAGAAAATGTCCTTCAGTTTCTATTTTAGAGTTATTTTTACACTTACACAGTCTTGGATGAAACATGGAGGGGGTGTTTTGTCCCTTTTCACTTTGGAAAATTGTTTTTAGGATTATCTTGCTTATTGTTTTAAAAAAGTCCATACTTTTATTAACTTACATGGGGCAAATCAAACCCAGATGTGTTTTGCGGTACCAGACAATGAGAAAAATACTCCAGAATGATCCAATTAGCATGTGTTTCTGATAAATGTAATTATTGTACTATCAAAGTGCAAAAGAATATGCACTTGAATTGACTTCTTTTTTCCAAAGCTTTTAACTAGAAAAGACTGTTAGTTTTTGTGTTTAGTGTTAACCCAGAACATCAAAACAGGGGTCATTGTTCTCAAAGTAAAAATAACTTCTAGTTTAATAGATAATAACAAAGTCTTTGCCTTTGGAAATTATTCAATATATGATGTACATTGGACTATGAAATATTATGTACTGCAGCTCTTCAAAGGAAACATAGGAACAGGTAAGTTAAAATGCACTGATGGACATCTACTGCAGATTGAAGCAGGTTTTATTCAGAAATGAATGAACTGAGGTATGGATTAAGTAACATTTATTTGCTGTTTAAATCCAAGTATTAATGGACTCTTTGTATGCTTAGGCCATGTTACATAGCACAGAGATAATATTTGTCCAGCTTGGAGTCATCTTTGAGAAACACTTTTGCCAGGCACTCAGGTTTGAGGGGTGGTGTGTCGCAAGTCTATAGTTTGGGGATGCTGTGCATACTACAGCAAAACTAAAATGACTTTTGGACCCTGTTATTCTACAGAAAGTCTCCCAAAGATCACTGAGTGTTTAAGGAAACATTTATAAAACTGGCACTTCCCAGTAACACAAAATCCTTTCTCTCATATCTCTGTGATAGCTCCGTTCTAGGAATTCATTATGCACTTTCAGGAGTGGTGGTGAAGGCTGAAATCTTACCTGGTGATTCTCAGTAAGTAGGTAAATTTCTGAACGGCAAAGCTGGAGACTGAATTCTGGTCTTGTTGGCTCCGTGTTGGTGCCCCTTGAAATGCAGCAGGCAAAGGAAAAATGCAGGTGATTCAGCTTAACCCACACCCAGCTGGGGTGATAGGACTGCCTTGATTAAACAGCCTTGGTAATGAGGTGCCTTCAGCAAAGCAAGACAGGGGGGGTGACCACTGGAGGAGTGTTACTGGTGCAGAGTTGTAAAGGAGTCCTAAATACCTGGACAAGTTTGTTTATCAGTTAGGAATAACCCTCTTCCACTTCTTGCACAAGTGTTGGTGTGTTCTGCAGAGCTTGTTGAAAAGATGTTGTTGTTGTTAGAATCTGTTTCCCCTGTCTTGACTCTCCTTGTCAGAGGAGACACTTTCCCATCCTTTTGGCATATTATTAAATCAACGGTCAGAAAAGAAGAGGCAGAGATAAAAATCACTCTAATTCTCCTATGTCAGGCCTCCAAGCAGTCTTTTGTCTCAATTTCAGCATCCTTGCTCCGAGTTCCCTCTTCCCAAGCCACCTCTGTTACAGGACTCCAACTGATCTGACTTTACTGTTTCTTGTCCACTCCAGTCTATGATTGGTGCATATGAAAAAAAAAAGTAGATGTGCTGTTAGTATTGGTGCACCCTAAGAAATCATGGCTGAATATTTCCTGGAAAATCTCCCACTTGTCTTTGATGTTTTTTGCATTGCAAATTGTCATTGTCTCTCATCAAAGACAGATTATAAGGTAGATTACATCTCATCAAGAAGTCAGATCAGATAATTGGAAATTAGAAGTTAGAATTTTAGAAATAAAGAAAAGCTGTTTGAATTATGTGAGTTTTTAATGTTGTCCAGCTGTCTTAAGATTTCAGGGGTTGAGATGTTTTAGAATATAGTTGGAATGTGTATAACAGTAAATCTTTTTCTCTGGCTTTGAAGAACGATTTTTGCTCATTGGTGTATCTTGCACCCACCCAAATTCACATAAAAAGATATAGTGGTTCATTGGTTTGCAGCACAAAACAGAGCAGAAATGAAAACCTCAATAACTGAGTATTTTACTTCTAAACAAGAAACCCAATTCCCAAGATTGTCAGGTTCTTTGGAAATTGTAGTTTCTCTGTTTATGACAACTTATTTCCATTTCCTGCATGGATCGGCTTCTTGAGCCTTTGTGGCAATGTCTGAGGGTTTTCTGTTCCTTTTTTAGTGCTTATTTTTGGTTAGCAGGTGCTCCTTTCTCTTTTTTTTTTTTTCCCCCCCAAATGCAGAGAGTTTGTGGCTTTTTTCAAAACTAGATAAAATTTATTAATAAGCTGGTGATGGGAATAATATTTGGAAGGCAGAGGAAGACTCCTGTGACTTGTCTTTTCCAGACAATGCTCTTGCTCCACCTTAAAAAAAAAAAAAAATGAAAGAAAAAAGTAAAGCTGTGATTTGCACATGGGCTGGTGACTCAGACCCACATAAATCGTGTATTCCCAGAGGCTCTGGCTCATCAGCTGTGCTCTCCAGCTTGGCCCTGGGTGGGTTCAGTCCAGCAGATGTTTGTGTGCTTACAGCAGCCACTGGGACACTGGGCTGTGCAGTGTTGCATTGCATTACTCAGAAAACTCATCCCAAGGAGAGCAGGGGGAGCACCAGTGGTATTTAGGACAGACATGATGGAAAACCAGTCTCTGGCCTAGGTAAGAGCAGTTATTTCTTTGTGCAATTGGGCTGATTTTCACCCGAGACATTGTCTTACCAAAGAAATGTGGAATTAGTTGTACCAGCACGTGCACAGAGATGATTTTCCCTCCTTGCCTGGTCCATGTGCTCTGGCAGTGCCCCTGAGGAGCCTGGGCTTTGTTCCCTGAGGTTTGTGCTGCTGTTGACTCTTCAAGCTGAGGGTGTGTTAAGAGACTCCAGTCTAGGACAGTCCAGCAGGGACCCATCTGCTTCCACAGGAGAGAAACAGATTAGATCAAGACTATCATTTGGAGGTTTAATAAATCCAGGCAGCTAATGCTGCAGAAGGGATGTAGTACTGTACTCCACATCATGTACACAGTGGTGTTGGTAAAAAAAGAACTCTTGTTCTTGCAAGTAGGTTAAGCTGCTCAGTTATTTTTAGTGCTTGACTTTAGAAGCCAGGCATTTAAATGTATTTTGCTTATGTAAAAGTGTGTATCCCTCTGAAATACTGTGGGGTCTACAAAGGCTGTTGGGATGGCACCACCCCATAAACTGTCATGTCCCCTGTGAACAGAGTTGTAAAGATAATCCTTGTTATCCTGTGTTTGGCACTATAAATCATTGTTAACGAATCCTAATTTGCTTAGTAGGGTAATGAATGATCTCCAATTTTCTCACTGTAATTAGTTTTACCAACTATTATTGTGAAGGGTATATTGAAATCCATTTTAGCTCCACTTTAAATTCTCCATGTGCCCATTCTTTGCAGAAGTGAAGCTGACAACAGAGGTTATGAATCTTCTGATAGTCAATTCAGATTCAAGAAAAGTGGACAAGATCCCCAGTAGAAATCTCTCTGTGGGCTGTAATTACTCATTAGTGCTTGCAGCCCTCCATGGAGCAGATTTGGTGTGGTGCACTGAGACCAGCAAACCTGGTGTTTCTTCATCTGAAATCTTTTAGGTGTTGTCTTTTGTTTTCCAGGAGCCATTGAAAATGCAGTTTATTGTAACAGCTGCTGTAAGGGAGGCATCATCAGTGCCAACTAAATACATTGCATGTAATAAAATCTACCCCAGGTCTATTAATTTTAGCATTTATAAACTGTAGTGCTGTTCCTAGGGAGAATTGAGACTCATTAAAGAGTTTGCAAACAACATGACCAGCAAAGCAAGAAGAGTGAGAGCAGGAGTGTGTGTATTTCCAGCATCCTGCTAACCACAGTAAGAATAGTTGGAGCAAAACAACTGGTTTTGGAGAAGAAAACTGTGTATTTCAGATATTATTAGCTCAGGATTTGAGGAAAGTTTAGGCAAGCAGAGTAAATGACCTGGGCTGGAACTTGGTCAGGCTAGGTCTCTACTCAGATCATTTTGAACAGAAATGGTGAAAGCTTGGGTTATTTTTGCAGCCCTTCAGAAAAGTATTTCCTCATACATTGAAGAACCCTGCCCCAAAGCATTTTTGAATAACATGCTTTGAACTTAAAATATTAATCCTTACAGTTCTTCTCTGAATTGTGTGAAGCTGTGTTGTCCAAATCGTAACGAAGGAGAGCAGGGAACCACAGCAGTTTCTTACCCAGCTAAGCAGAACTGAGATCAGATTTCAGAGCTTCTGGTCCTTCAGGTGTGTCCCCTCATTGCTGAGCCACAGATTGTCACCCTCTGTCTGAACAGTGACATTTCTTCAATATCTTCAAAGTAATTTCTTTGGGACATCTCCCAGATACATTTGGTGGTTCAGGAGATGATCCCCGAGGAGTCACGACTGGGCAGTGCTGAGCTAAAATGTGCTTGTTGTCTGTGTTGGGAGGGCTCCCCTCTCCTTGTCCAAGGCCAGTCCTGCTGTGGTTCTCAGGACTGAGCAGTTCCGTGCTGTTTGTAATAGTTTGGCCTCAGTTTTGTCCTTCTGTGTTGTTCCTTTGGGGTTTTCCTGGCATGGTGTGATATTTACTGCCTTTGCCTTTCTTCACCAAGTATTTCCAGCTTGTTGGTCCCTTTTCCTTCTCCTTCTGTGTACGGTTCTCTTTTTTTCTAAGGATCACAGGTGTGATGAACAGAGACAGCATAAAGAAAGAAAGGGGGAAAGGAAGGAATTTATGTATTTGGAGGGGTAATATAAAACTGTTATTTGCCAGAAGTGTCTCTGCTGAGAGGGGAGTGTTGGAGGTGGTTGGCGGATAGCTTCATTTACAGTTTAAAAACCTGGAGGCACTCTCAGTAATCATATTTTTGATGGTATTTCAGGTGAACTTCCTTAATAACTTTTTTCCAGCAAAAATAAATTTAGAGAAATCAAGACATTATCAATTTTAAGCAAGTTTTTAATTTTATAATGTCATCTTCTGGACATTTTAAGATTTCTGTAAATAGCAGAAAGACAAGATTTGCTGTCACTGTAATTTGGTCTCTAATGCCCCGTGTTGCTTGTGGTTCATGTTCTGCTCATCAGCTCTTGCAAAGCAAAAGAACTCTTTTTTGTGTTTCCCCCTCTTTCTCTTTCCCATAACATGAAGTGCAGATGTGAACCTGAATAATAAAGGATTGCTTCACTGATTGCTAAACATGCATTATGGTGCTTTTAAACTCATTTCAGGTCATCGTACCGCAAATTAGTTTGATTGCAAGCAGTTAAGCTGTCATACACAGAGCCTTCATCCTCCCAGGACTCAGTTTCATAGCATTAAAGAGAATGCTCAATAGCATCAGCTGCATTGTATGCTTAATATTTTGGAGGAAAGATAGTGTTGGGTCTCCAGAGGAGATTCTACATCTTTTCATGAAAAGAAAAGGGCTGTGCAATCCCTGAGTGGAGCACTTCACTGAGTCCTGGGTTTGTGTCACGTTTAAGGGGTCTGACCACGATCTGTACGATACAATGGTCACTTTTAAATTGTAAACTTTGGAACTTGGTGCAATTGGTTTGTAGGCCAAGTGAAAAGAGCAACACTGGGCTGTTTCTGGTGCAAATTATCAGATGGTGAGATTTTACTCAGAAAAGTATAAAATGAACATTTTCAAGTGTGTGCTGTTAAAATAACAGGGAACCTTTGCAAGATCTGTGTGTGGCTTAACACAAGCATTGTAGACCAACACACTTGTGCAAAAAGGGTTTATGGCAAAAAGCACTGTGGTAGAAAAGAACTAAAAGGATAAAATCAGATGATTTCCCCAAAGAAGGGGTTTGTGGTGCTGTGTTGGGATGGTGTGGAGCTCATCCTGCACCCCAGCAGGGGATCTGTGGCTGGTCAGGTCAGCCTGGCAGAGCTGCTGTGCAAACTTGATGGCCTTGGAGATCAGCAGCACAGTCACTTGGCTGCCTGGCAGGATTCATGTGGGGGGAGATGATGCAGAAGCCTCTGGGGAGCCAGGAGTATGGAATATGGATGGAGGAATGATGAGGGGAAGCCACATGATGGTATTACTCTGGTGGGAGCATCCATAAGCTTTTGATTTTGCCATTTTCTGAGAAATACTGTCTTTCCCCCTCTTATATTTTAGAAGAACACATTTACTAATTTAGGCTGCATCATATTCTTTAATTTTTTTAAACAACAGGTCTTTTTGTTCTAGCAAAAGTTACAAGCAAGGAAATACTGAGATTTTGAAGTTGGGAGAAAAACACTCCTATAGTAGTGCAGGCACTCAGTTCCAAAACTTGCTCAAAGTATGACTTGTTCCTGTGTGAATGAGTGGTGTGAAGGTGAATATTAGGTTATTCTTCTTTTGAGTCCCTTGGAGGGGTAGCAGGCTTGTACCTGGAGCAGAGAACACATCTCCTGATTGCAAGAATTAAGGCTGAATTTCACAGAAAAGAGTCCAATCCTCTTTCTCAGCCTTTTATGTCAGAACTCAAAATTGCTGTCTGATAAAATGTAGGACACCAGATTGAATTACTTCATTGAACCACTGCTGTCCCCTGTTAATGGTAATTGCACGGATATAGCGGTCTTTCTTGGCAACATCTCAGATATTTACCTCCCACTGTTTTTCAATTCAAACCTTTGATGAAAATATTCCCAGTACTTCTTTAAAGCAGACACCCAACTGTCTTTCTTGACAAAGGCAAGGTCTTTAAATCAGATCCTGACAATTTGTGACACAGCAGTCTATCTAAATCACCTTTTACCTATGTCTCTGTGTCATTTCCTGGGAAAAAAAATGTCCATCAGAGGAAGGTTGCTGAGGGCTTGGTGCTCAGAGAGTCTGTGTGTGTGGCAGCACCGAGCTGGGAGATTTGTGTGTTTGTTGCAGTGGAAGTAATTAGATGAAGGCTTGTAATGTTGCAATGCATGCTGTAATGGTTTGTTATAAATATTTGGGAGTACTTTGTCCATAAGAAAAAGATTATTAGGTTATTGCCGTTCTCAGACCATTAGGAAGTCAAGGGTTTTGATGGCCTTTCCTTTAGCAGTGGTAAATCTGTTAAAAAAAACCCAAAACCAGGGCACATATTTTCATCTTTGCTCCACCTGAGGGTTAATGTGCGTTCAGCTGAAGTAGCTTATTCACCTCCTGAAATCTCATCTCCCTTGACGTGGTGAGCTCTCCCTGCCAGGGGGGATGTGGGTGGCACATCCACCACTCACAGCCATGGTTTGGGGCCGCCGTGCCCCGTGAGGAGCAGCCCTTTGGCTCCTGCAGTCGGAGCCCTGCAGTTTGCACCCCTGAGGGGCTTCCTGGCTGGCTTTGCTGCACTGTGGCAGCCGCTCCCTCGGGCTGGAGGGTGTTCCAGCAGATCTCTTTGCTTTGCTGAGTGTGCTTTTGGGACAGACTCAAGGCTGGCTTATAGTGTCAATGGACTTGGCCATATTGTGTAGCATCACTGTAAAGGAATTTATAGGAAAAATCTGTGCAAGTCTGTTGCCTGTGGATGAAGAGGAAGTAATTTCTATGGGTATTTATTAGGAATGTTTTAGCTGCTCCTTTTGTTCAGTGACCTGTATAACATCACTCTTCATCACAGAGTGCCTACCTGTACCATTGTGGAGGACACTGAATAAAGAGGTTTCTAGCTATTACTGTAATAGAACTTCACAGTATTAATGGCATTGACTAATTGCTCACCTTAGCAGATGAAAAGAGGTGTTGTTAAATGGTAGAATAGACAGTGATTATAACAAAAGATCATGAGATAACTTCATTAAGTGTCAATCTTTGCCAAGGAAGACATGTCTGGGGTGGTGATGAAAAGTGAGCTTGGAGGGAAAACAAATGAGTGTTCTGGTGAGTGCCTGTGCCAGGCTGGTTCAGAGAGTGAAGTTCATGTTTGGAGTGGCATCACCATTTGGAAGGTATCAGTGAATTGGGTATATATCAGTGAATGCAAGAGGAATGTGTTGCAGTTTCAAGGAATCCTTTCTGACTCCAGGTGTAAGGGGTTTCACAGTGCATAGATGAAAGAAAAGTAAGGGATTTAAGATTTTTAAAGCACTTCAAAAAATTCTTACAGAAGAGGTGGTCATGCAAGTTTGAGTTCCCTCTGTTGTGATGAGAAATGGAGAAGGGAAGAGAGCTGCTGCCTCTTCTGCTCCCATGCTTAACCTTTGGTCTCTCTGATGGCTTCTGAAGATGGAAGTAACTAACTTCAGACAAACAGTTTAATGGCATTGCCACACTTATGGCATCCAGGTTCTGCTGTCTTTTCTTTGATGAAATATGACAATAAAGGTAATAATTGAAGTATTTGTACTACAGTACTTTTACACAGCAGTAGTAGCCCCAGAATTTTTCCAACTGCAGCCCCTGTTTCTGTAGACAAGAGCCTGCAGAGCCTGGAGAATTGGCAGCACAGATGCTGGGAAGAGGAATGTGTGTTGGGGCTCTCTGAAAGGCCCTGATAGTCCATCTGCAGAGAGATCCCTCACACCTGGTGATAAGCCACTCTCCTCTCCTCTCTTCCTGCCTGCTCTGCAGTGCTAACATCTGGTTTGCAGGCTTGTTTCCACCTTGGAGTGGCAGCTGTGCCAGGGCCATGTGCTCTCCCAGGAGAGAACGGAAGCAGAACCCAAGTGCCCCCCGTGCTGGCACCTCCGTGCAGGCACCTCTGGAAGCACCGGGTCTTCTGCTGCCTGCCTGGGGTTGCCAGCTTGGAAGAGGCTGTTCAGCAGCACCGAGGACTTGTTTGCTCCCTCCCCACTCCCCCTTCCCCACTGAACACAAACTGTGAGAAGTCCAAGAACCGCTGTGGTGCCAACAAGAGCAAAATTACTTACAGCTGGCGAGTGCCACCTGCTCCTGCCGAACTTCAGCCAAAACAGTTTCCTCCCCGGAGTGCCCTGGAGTGGGGAATCCGAAAGCTGTTCAGAGCAGGCAATATTTAGTGTGGATGGGGAAGAGACAGTGCAATTCTTGCTTGAGAGGAGTGTGTTATGCAGGAGGTCTCTAGAACTAATGTCTGCCTCTCCTTTCCCTTTCCAAGCTCCCTCAAATCACCCCTTCTGCATTCTTCCAGTATGTTGCTTATGAATATTAATTCAGCCCTCTCTCCCTTTACATGCCAGCCTTTTTCCCCATCCAAGCTAATGCAAATTTAATGTTGTTTAAAAAGAAAGGAAAAAAAGGCCTGCAAATAATAGTGAGAGCAGAGTGTCTTCCTTCTCTGATGTATTAATGCACTGGCACCTGGTGTGACACTGCATTTTCTTCTGTGGTAGAAACACTTCTCGACCCTGAGAAAGAACAAGAACACACTTGCTTGTGATTCCCACTGTTTGTAATAACCTTCCTCATTCATTCTTGTGTTCTTCGTTTCCCTGGTGTCTCCCAGTAGTTTGCAGGTCTTTTTATGGTTTTGGTTTACTAAGTACATCTTGCTTGCTTAAATTGCCTGTGGTATAGAAACAGTAAATAAAAGGTTGGCATCATTATGAATTCATAGCAAGAGGCCACTTGACAGTCCTCTGAGTACCATCTTCTGTCTTACAAAGAGTTCATCGGTTCAAAGGACTTTGTTCTGATTAAATCAGTAGAAATTTTGTTATATTTAACTAGAAAACCCATGTCCAAATGTCTACATTCATTTATTTGAAAGAAGGATTTGAAGCAGGCTTGTTGTTGAGTTGACCTGCTGTCAGTTTTATCAAGTTTGTGCCTGGCTTTAGGCTTGTCCAGCTACCACTCAGAATCAAAGCTTAAGATTAATTTTGTTGGTTTTATCATCATTAGCCATTGATTGCTTCTTGCTTTCATCTTTGCAGTTCAGTTCCCAGTGTTTCTTTCTTCTTTCCTCTGCTTTGCTGTCATTGTCTGAGTGTCATTAAACTGCTCTGAATTTGCTCTTCATTCATTTCTCAGCTCAGTTATAAAATTCTTTTTCTTACCTATCTGCAGTACAAATGCCTGGAGTAATAATAACTAAAACCTCTTTATTATTTCTTGAAAATATCAGCTGGGATGTTCAGCTGAAGGTAAGTTTGCTGCAGCTTGTTTGGAAAGATAAAGAGAACTTCAGACAGCATATGGGAGAGCTGTGGGATACCCTCACTTGCAGATATAATGTCAGATATGAAATAAATCTTATTAGTCTTCTGCTGTTGGTAGCCTTGTTTCCTAAAACTTTTCCAGGTCCTTTCTAGGGACCTTCATGAACGGAGGCACCTGATGGTGGCAATGAGTGTGTATGGGAACAGCTGGAACCCAGGGGTTTGAGAAGTGGTAATCCCTAGAAATTCCACCAACAACCTGCTCTGTTTCTCCCAGCTTTTTCTTCCTCATTCCACTGTGCTTGGAAATTTGTTACTTCTGACATGGGATACCCCTTTGGAGGAACTAATCATTTCCTTTCTATGCATACCCCAGAGGAATGGGAAATGCTTGTTCCCTGTAGAAGGACGATTGTGCTGCCTAAAAGCTCGTGGAAAGGCAGGACGGCAAAAATAGGTACAGCCATTATCTGAGGTCATTGCATCAAACCCCCATTTTGCAGTTTTCCCTTGAAAAGCAGCTCCCCTGGCTCAGGAGGTCTCTCTCTCTCTCCCCAAGTTTCTATGCTTCTGCTTCCACAGGGCTCAGAGCCTCAACAGGGAGGTGGTTTTCCCTTCTTTTCAATTATTGTGTCAGCTGACTGTGCTCACAGAGCTAGAGAGCAGTAAAGTATTTCATCTATTGACTGCTGCATCTAAAATAGATTAAATTAGTGTTTATTTAACTTTTTACTGCTGACTTATGAAATTACTTTTAGTCTGGTTTGGATAGATAACTTTTTCTATTAATTTATTGCCATGCTCTGCTTTGATTGCTTTTTTGCAGTGGTATCAAATTGTACGCTGCTTTAATATTTTCTCCAAGATGTGCCCTTGATTATGTCTATGTTGGATATTTATACCACCAGGAAGGATACTGCTTAGAAATTCACTTTCTTAATAAATACCTGTTTTCAAAGCTCTCCCTTCTCTGAATGAAGGTGACTTCATTTAACTTTAGTTAATCTTACTTTGTTTCATGAAGCTCTTCCATATACATTGGGAGAAAATACTTTCCTGCATCATGAATGACACGTATGGAATAGTTGGTACAGGATCAAAGGGGAGGTGATTTGGGGGTGATGGGCAAAACATTTTGGTTTGAATTTCTATACAGTACCAGAATGGTTTAGAGTTTGGTACTGTGGCAGGATTTCAGGTCCTGTCATTAGTTTCTGTATGCACAACAATCCGTGTCTTAAAAAGTTCATCAGTGAAGTTAACTGTGAAGTTTGAAATTAAAAAAACACCACTGGAGAGAAAAAGATATCGTGCAAAAATATTATATGTAATTAACTATGTAAACTTGTAATTCAGAAGCCGGTTCACAGTTGCTGTCTGTAGCCACCACTGTGTTTATGGACGTGAAAAGGCCCAGGATTCAAAAGAAGAACTGTACAAGTCTGGCACCAGAGTTTCCAGTTTCCAGCCCAGTTCCATTGGCTGCACCAGAGCTGTGCCAGGTTTCTCCAGCTGTTGCCCTGGTCTGTCTTTAGTGAGTAATAAAACAGTCACTGGATATGTGACATACTCCACAAATCATATTTTTGGTGTAACTTTCTAGGAAAGTACTTCTTTTTTTTGTTGGGTTTTTGCTTATTTTGTCCTAGGAGTTTACACACAGCAAAACTGGTGTTTTCCCGGGCTCTTGAATTTGTTTTGTAGCCTAGCCCATCACAGCTGACCTTCCTTTACACCGAAGAAGTGATCCAAATAATTGTAATTCTTGAGAGATGCACCATTTTTTGGACAGATCCTGTTTGTCGGTGCTAATGTTTGAAAGAAATGCTGACATACAGAGTATGGAGCGTGCACAGGCACCCTGGAGCCCTGTCAGCCTCCTGCGTGTGCTGGGAGCGCTCCTGCACCTCCTTCTCCACCCAGCACTGAGTGGACTGAACCACAGCTCGAGTATTTTGCTTTTTTAAGCTGCTGGGGCTGATTTTGCCCGTGGTGGGGGAAGATGCACACACACAATCCCTTCTGCTGCTGCAGGGCACATGTGGGAGCTCCACTGGGGGCGCAGTAACAGCCAGTGGGGGGATTCAGTGGCTTTGGCTGCAACAGCTGTTTGCAAGTCAACATCTGTCCTGGCCTCAGCCTTAGGATTGTCAGGCTTTTCATATGGTTGATTTTTTTTTTTATAGTTTATGTACAAACATTCAATTTTAATGGCTTTTCTTTTGCTTTTTCCACTCCTTATGTCCTTTTGAAGGAAAAGAGATGCACTTGTATGTAGATTTTTTTTCCCCAAAAACACCTGGCTAAATTCTCTGCTGGTGGAAAGGCCTTGTTGCTTGGAGATAAAAGCTCCATTTCTCACATCAGTTTAAATTTCACTCTCCTCTTCACAGTCTCATCTCAACAAAGCAGAGGTTCAAGTTTAAACACATGCTTACATCTATTTTATTCAGGAGAGCGTGTAAGCACACATGCATAACTGAAGTCAATGGGATTTAAGTGTGTGCTTCACTTTAAAGCATGTGCTTCAGTGCTTTCCTGAATGCAGGGGGGTTTAATCTAAGTGGTTTGGAAATTGCAGTGGCCTTGGACATATTGGTTCTTTTATCCATCTGGAAGAAGGGCTACTGTGAAATTTAGTAAGTACTGTTCACACTTTGAAATTTTTGTGTAAAACCCACTTGTTTCCTTCCTGCTCGTCTTCCTTGCAGTATGTTTAGTTTGCACATAAAGGCAGGATGTGAAGATGGTTGGAATTTGTTACTGTGCATCAGAGTGGGCTGTGTTCACACTGGTGGGGGTAGGTGGGCGTTCAGAATACGACCGTGCCCAGCTCTTCTGTCTAAAGAGCAGTGGCACCCAGTACTGCAATATTTGATCTCTGCAACTGGCACTGGAGTGTTGCCAGTGGCCACTTGTCAGTGCTCACCTCGCCCAGGGCACCAGAGCCTTCCCATCCTGTGTTGGAATTACCAGCTCCAAGGCAGCCTGAAGAGCAGTCCCTCTTACCTGCCTGTCTGAATGTTGGATCCCCGTTTCCTTTTCTTTCAGCTGTTGAACTGCAGCTCAGCAGCTGGGCCCCAATGTTTTGAAGATCTTTGAGAACTAATTAGGCTCTCCTCAGAGTGTGGCTCATCCAGCCAGTCTGAATAAACAAATGGCACCGTTTGTATTAGGAAATCTCTACAACTGACTGATCCCTGTCATGGGGTAACATTAATCTTTTTAGTATAGATTTCCAATAGTTAACCATCTGGCTCCATGCAGTTTTCCAGAAAACACTCACTACTGGGGACAGTGGAAAGAAGGAGGTGGGATTAATAACCTGGATACATCATATGAAGCATTAATCTTTAGGATTGGCCATTTGTTTTTATCAAAACAACTCCCCTAAGATAATATTTCACAGCATGTGGTGCTTGCCTGGACTTCTTTCAAAATGAGAAAATGTTTCAGTGTCTGCCATGATCTGCAGTTTGCAAATTCAGTGTGAATGATGAGGGCTGGAACAATTGTACGTTCTCTCCTTTGTGTTGCATTCACAGTCCTGGCCTGTTCAGTGGAAATGTCGGATCTTTGTGATGTTTGTTGTTAAAGCTTTTCATTCCAAACAACGTTTTTATATAAGAATCTAAAATTACCCAAGTAAATGTTAATAATTGACACACAGGCTGGTGCAGACAGCTCTGTGTCCATCCCATGGGTGAATTGCGTCAATGGAGCTGTACAGGCAAGGCCAGTGTCCTGGTCCAGGTTAAATGATCTCAGTCCAGCTAAGCATTTAGGCACCTGCTTGACTTCAATCACCGCTTGTTCCACAGATTTCACTGGTCCTAAGTGCTCTGTTGGAATCCAGCCATGTGACTTAGGTCCTGCCTGAGGTCCCTGACTTGCAAGCTGTGGCAAATGGAAGGTGAAACCCAATGGAGGTTATGGCCCTCGAGCTATCTGTCCTGCCCCTGGCGGGGAGATCATCTCCTCTGCAAGGCGGATGGACCAAGGGCTTGTAAAGCACATCAGGTTAAACTCCAATTGGAGAGAGAATATTCCAGGCTGAAAAACTGTGTACTCCAGAAGCTGCTTCATGGTCCATTCATGGTGGGATGACAACTGCCATCAGAGGGATGCAGGAGATGGTCTAGGGCATGGTAGCTACTTTGGCCATCTGATTTTCCTGCACCACTGCCTGCAAATCGGAGCTCTCAGTCCCGTTCTTGGCAGCCTGGCTGGTGGATCTTGCTGGTGTTTGCAGAGCTGGCTGCCTGAGCTGCCTGGGGTGCTGCCAGGGCTTCAGCATGGCCCAGCCCCAGGGGAGCAGTGCAGCCTCTGATGTCCTGGGAGCAGGGGCTGCATCTTCCACGTGCTCGGGTGCAGCATATTGTGAACACTGTCAGAACAGAACTAATAATTTTCCTAATCTGCATGTGACACCAGCACACTTGAGTAATGTACAGGACTCTGCATAAACCATGTTTATACCTTCTCACCCAATCATGTCTGTTGCAGTATATCCAAATAAATGGTGGGTTTCTTACTGATTCTTCCTGATAGAGGGTGATTTGTAATAATCTTGTCATGCCAAACTCATAATAATACTAAATGAAGACATTTGTTGAAGGAAGTGATTGTAAATTACATGCAAATTCAAGCCTTGCTGGCATTAATCAATACTGAAACACAACTTTTGCATTCCTGATATAATACTGCTGAATCTAATCCCATGGATTTTACATTTCTATGTGAATTGAGCATTTATTTTGATTTAAAACTTTTTTTTTTCCTACTGGAAAAGGATAACACTTTCTTTGGGTAGATATTTATACAGGTCTTAACAGACCTGTACTTCCATACACAGAGCTGGCAACTTTTGTGCCTAGTTTGTTGATCTGTGGTACTTAAACTGGTTTGAATTCCTGTCTGGTTGTGAATTAAGCTGGTGAACCCATCTGGCAGTTTCAGTTTGTGCCGAACAGACTGAAGTACGTTTGCAGCTCTTCATGGCAATCACCTGAGTGTTTTCCTCCAGGTGAGCTCCATTCCTGCAGCTGTCTGTGGTCCTTCCCTCACCAGTCACAGACTGGCCTGGTGTTGGGCAGCCACTGCATTGTATTCTCAGCACTCTTTGCATTCCTCTGGGGGGCCATGGGCCTGTGAGAGGTTACTTAATGTGTAGCCACACCAAAAGAGAGTGAGTAGGAAATCAGCCCTGTCCAGCGCTGGGAGCAGGTTTGTTCCCTTCAACAGGACCACGTTGTGTTGGGGATGTCAGCAAAACTTTGCATCACCAGGGTCTCTGAAAAACACCATTTGACCTCAGAAACAGTGCACTGGTTTTGTTCTGTGGCAGCATTTGATTGAGACCCTTCTCATGGTGATTGTGGCAGGCATGGTTTTCATTGCATTAGCCCTGTGTGCCCTAATTAACACCAAAGGGCTGCTGACTCTCCTCAGAGCATACAGTACCTTGGCCCCGTGGGAATGGCTGGAATCAGAGTATTCTGTTAGATGATTAATTTTTTTCAAGATTTGGTACAAACCCATTTCAAGCTTATTATTTTTTTGTCAGAGGTTTCAATACCGATGTATTTTGGTTCAGCGACATCAGTACTGCCTACTTAGCAACACAGTTGTAATAGTATTTTCATATGTTTTCCCATTAAAAATAGAGAGAGATTTCCATATCTTTTGATCAGTTTTCCATTTAATCTTTCCACTGGTATCATCCACCCATTTCTGTTGAATGTGGAAAATGTAGTTGATTGTTTTTGATAACCACTAATGCATTCTGCCAGTGATTTCTTTCCACTCGTTATAGTAATACAAGAAGATTAATCATACTTGATTTTATTTTAAAATATTAGGCATCAATAATACAAAAGCTGACACTTCTGGGAATTTACCCTACTGGATTATTTATGTCACAGACAATTTTTTTTCTTTAAGCAATTACTTCAGAGTGAATGCAGAGAATGTCAGCTGTTTATTCACAGCCATGTGCATAGACTGGTGTGTGTGTTTTCTAGGAACAGCACTGCTACAGCAC
Source organism: Scytalopus superciliaris (assembly GCA_013400415.1). NCBI lineage: Eukaryota > Metazoa > Chordata > Aves > Passeriformes > Rhinocryptidae > Scytalopus > Scytalopus superciliaris. The sequence goes on from VXBX01007483.1 coordinate 349,356, forward strand.
ATTTTCATTCTGCTAAACTCTAGCTTTTGAAATATTTAAGAGGCTATTGTACTTCAGTACTAGCAATCTCTTTATTTTAGGCCTGATTTAAAGCATATTGAAGCCAATGCACATTCTTTCTTTGATCTCAGTACATATAATTCTCAGTGACTCGAAGTTAATAGACCAGATCATCCTCTGTGATACATGTAGTTGATATTTATGTGTCTGCACGAATGTGTGTCTGTGCACACAGTTCCAGGAAAACCTTGCATAGGGTGCTGTACTGTGGAGTTCCTCATCTTTGAATCCAATTTTTGTGGGAACCACTGGCTTAGTGTAAAATGGAAATAGCTGACGTGTCCTTCTCAGTTCAATTATTTTCAGCAAGAAGAGTTCAATGGTCAGCCCATTTAGCACTGCAGGGCAGGGCTGCTCTGGGTGATTCACAACACCCTTGTTGTTGGGTGTGTTAATTTTGGTTAGAGAGAGAGCAAAGGGGCTGACGTAAAAGTCACTGACTTCAGTAGGCTTTGGGTCAGGATCTAAATGCAGTTCTTATCTACTAGATTGTTCAGGTATTACATTTTACAAGAATATTTGTGTGTTTCTTGCTATAGCACTTTTGCACTAATGGTCTGAAGGAAGTAATATTTTCCAGAGTAATAAAACTGTTAAAGAAATAGGGTCTGATTTTCTGTTCCTTTAACACCAACATCAGGGTGGTGTAATTCTTTTGAAATCAATGCAGTTACACCAGAATAAAGCTGCTATTAATGGAGTGCAGAAATTGATGTTAATGGAGTGGAGAAATCTGAGAACTTCTTTATATGAGACTCAATTGCCTCTAATTTTGATCATCTTCCTTGAACTGGAATTAGTAAACAGTGAAATAGATAGAACTGCACTGGAGTAAAAGCAGTGTAATGGCATGGAGCATCCACCCCCTGTCAGTCAAAGTGACTGCCACAGAGCTGCTCTAACTTGAATTTCCTTAGTGGAAATTATTCGTTACCCATTCCATTTAATTTGAGTGGTTTCAGAAATCCAGCCAGAATTTCACTCGCAGCTCAGATTCTGTGTTTTATGGAACAGGTTTTTGCCTTGGGAGCATCTTCTCCAAATGTATCACTGTTGTAACTCAGCTTCCTTCGGATGGGGGTAAATTTGGCATTCTGATGAAAGCCAGAAAACCAGAGTCTGCAAGTTTTAATAGATCTTCCAGACTGTTACAGCACTAACAGTGAGAGATCAGATCATGAGATTCAAAACACGCAGAAACACAAATGAAGGCAGTTTGCTTTCCAAGGTCTCCAATGCTTTGTGCTTAGATGTTTGCAATTACACATTTGTCTGTGATAACTGTAAAGCTTTAGACTCTGAGAGGCAGCTCTTGTTTGTCACTGCCTCCCAGGTGCTGGTGTAGTGCCATGTGGTTGCACAAGGTCAAAGTCATGCAGTGCAGACAAGCAGCAGTGAACTCTGAGATCTCCAGGAGAGGCTGTAAGTCATTAGCAGGGCATTGTTGTCCTCTCTTTTCTATTGCTCTGTGCAGAAAGAGGGACTCTGAAGTAGAGCAGCATCTACCACCTCTTGCCAGAGGAGCCTGAATTATCAGTGTGTGCAGCTGCTGTGCCTCCTGCTGCCATGGGCAGAGCCGTGGCTTATGGCACCATTGCTGGGCACAGGGATGGTCCCCCTGGCCCTCACTGGTCCTTGTGTGTTATTGGTCCTGACTCAGATTGACCCCTCAGCTGGTCCAGGGGAAAGCTGGGCTGGAGCGAAGGTGCCTCGAGGGCAGAGGCTGCAGCATCTTTTGACATCAGTCCTTCCTGGTTACTCTGCAGTGTTTGAAGCCAACCTGGGGTAACAATTTACAGCATGTTTATCTGGAATTTTGGAAGCTCAGACTTTCTCTTTGCTCTGTGAATTGCATTGTTGGGTCATAACCATCTTTCAGCCAAGTACAGCAGAAAGTCAGAGTGCTGAATGTCTTCCCTGTTGTGTTGTAATTTTCAACATTGGAGCCTTCTGTGTATGAAACAGACTTTGAAATTGTCTGAGATTAAAGTCCTCATGTTCAAAGAGCAATAGGAACTGTTGTTTGAGGTTCTGGAATTGTGGTGGGGAGACATAGGGACTGGGACACACTTTGGTTGAGGGGATTTGACATTAATGATCCAAATTTCATTGCCATCCAGACTTACTACATTGTTTTGAGCAGTGACTGTAGAATATATAACCTGTAAATGTCTCAGCAGATCGTATTGAACAGAGCAGAACAGATGAAAGCTGTGATCCATGATTGGATTCTTATTTTTGAATAAGAAGTGACTTCATGTGAAGCATTGCTCCTGGAGAGGAGCGGGGTGATGACTGGCTGCTTTACTCTGTTTCTCCTGGGATCTGAGTACCGGCCACAGAAACAGAAGTGAAATGGAACATTAGGGGCTTTGCAAGTATAACTCATGATCCTAACACTGCAGTGAAGTTTGAAACTAATGAAAAGAAAATAAAGAGCCACTGGCTTAAAAAAAAGAGGCAGGAATATTTATCATATCTAATAGTCTAAAGGCCTCATCTTAACTGTGTTCAACCAGAAGCCTAAAGGACTGGATTTTTCTTTTTCTCTGACATAAATCAGTTCTCAGTGTTGCCTTGGGCATCTCAGTTGTGGGGCTTCAATTTCAGTGATTTGAGATCTGTGGATAAGAAAAGAGATGAAAATACCTCCCTCTGAAGCAAATTGTTGTATGCAAGCAGAGACAGACCTGGGACCAAATACAAGGTAGGTGTGATCAGCACTGGACAGGTAAAAGCTGCGACTGACTTTGATGTGAGTTTTCTGTGACCGAAACTTCCCCTCTTTAAAAGGGCAGCAAAGAGGCCAACCGTGTGTTCCCATGCTGGGCTCAGGCATGACATGGTAATTTTAAAGCAAGGTATTTGTCCCTCGAAGCAAAGCTGAATTTCTCCCCATGGCTATGAAGGCTGGCAGTTTGTGCCTTCCCAGAGAGCACTCCAGCGCCTTTGTTAAATGTTCATCAGAGCTGAGCTGCTCTAGCACGGGCTGTGGAGGGGAGCTGTGTATCTGCTGCAGGTTGTTAGGTTATACACAGTCTTTTTACTACACACATGCAGCAAATAAAGCCACCTAAGTGCTGCATAATGGATTGTGGGGTCAACATCTTCCTCTTTCTTCATTTTGTAGCTTATTTCAGCCTCTGAGAAATGTGAACAATTATGCAGGTGTAGTCGCCACCAAAAGTAAGAAAGATTGAATTTGCTATTTGTAGCACTATAAAGCAAATACAGAATTCAATAATGTGTATTTTCATTATCCTAATGGAAGATTTCAGTATGTTAAATGTGTTCAGATGTCCTTGGCAAAATTGGGGTCAGTCATGTGAAATGGAGACAAAATGTGTTTCATCATCTTGTGGTTATTATACTACAAGGATTTCATTGTAAAGTGCAACAAGTAATTGCAGCCACATTTCTGATGCTATTGACTGCTTTATCTAATGGAAATTATTTCTTTCTTGATTATTTAAAATGAACCTTTTACCATTGTTATGTAAGGAAGTTGTAAAGTTTTTTGAAAAAAATACATTACAGCACCACCATTAACAAGAACAACAACAACAACAAATTAAGAGTGTGCACATCTCAGACAGATTTTATCTGAGGATCTGAAGGTGCCTTAGGAAAAACATCAGAATTGAAGTTCTTGTGTGGAAGGCAAATGGAGGAGGTGATTGGTTTAAAACTGAGCAGCTGTTTCGTCTGCCAGGCCTGATGGAAATCTGCAGGAGTCAACAGCAACTCATTCCTTAGTGCCACTGGCTTGTGCTATCCCAGGTGTGCCTCAGTCAGGGGCTTGGTTGTGTCCCATCAGTGGCCTGGGATGAGGTTCTGCAGTGGGTTCACCTGCCCGGATGGACCCAGTGCAGGACTCACCCTGCAGGGTCCTGGGTTTGTAGGGAATCCAAGGTTTGTCTGGCAGGGGTGGGACTCATTTCCCTGGGCAGCTCTGCAGGAGTGCACTGCCCTGGGCTTTTAGTTCAGGACCTACCCTTGAGCCTGGTGCTGTTCCAGGACACCCCCTATGAGGGTCCTCCTTCAATAATTGTTGCATCATCTTCGTCCACTGCATTGTGTGTTCCAAGAGACAGCCTCTCCCAGCTTGTTCTTTCCCCCATTCCTATCTGGACACACACTCATCTCTACAACATGCCTTCCATGGCAATAGTCTGAGGCTCCCAAACAGAAGTGCATTAGTTAAGGCTTTATTTCATTGCAAGATAACCACAGAAAGATGGGGCAGCTTGTAAACCCTGAGAGCCAGTGGGGCCAGAACTGTGCCTCATCTGAGATCAGTCTGTCTGAGTTCAGGGAGGAGGTACCTCTGAGAGGTTGGGTTTTCCCAGGTGGTGGCAGAGTGACAAAATGAATTTTCACGTGACACTGGAATATTTGTTTGCTGTCCAAGGTCTGGGCTGACACTTCCCCCTGTTCTTCACGATTCAAGATGCACTTTATGGCTACCAATTTCCAGATTTAGGATGCACTGTAAAATTCTTACTTTACGGGACATTTGCCTGGCAGCAAACATGCACTGCTGTGGGCTTTGGTTCCCTGCAAATCTAATGTTCAGGTATATGAGGTGAAAATTTCTCAGGTTTTCAATGCCAGGCTTTTCTTTTCCAACCAATAAAACATTCCTCGCTTGTTTTGCATTTCTCAGTTTGATGTATTGTGTATATATATATATATACACACACATGCATACACACACACATATATATATATGATATGTTATTCATCCCAGAAACATCAGAGACCAAAACCCAACAGCCCTTTGCTGCATCTCTGCACATGTGAAATAGCTGTTGATGAAAATGGGGTTATTCCAGATTTATACCTGTGGAGCTAAGTGGGGATTCACATGGAGGAAGGCCCAAAACACCCGGCAGCACCGATTTTGTTTAGAGAAAGTTTTTAATGATTTCCACCATTTGATCTACTCTACAGTAGATTTTATGGGTCAGTGTGGATAAAAAAAAAAAGATAAAATAAACATCTGGTAATGTCCAGGTGTGTTTGGGTAGGTTTGCAGAGCTGGGCAGGGATGCAGCTGTGGATCCAATAAACAGATACTGTGGTTATTTCTGCTTTTGCGGGAAGAGCTGAGGGACTGCAAACATCCCCACTGGGGGGTCACTCGGGAAGCTGCTCCAGAGAGCCCAGCCAAGAATTGTACTGGGCAGGCATTTGGTGTTTCATGGATGTGCTCCCCATTTCTCCCATGGTGAAGGCCAGGGGTCGGGGGGGGGCCCAAAGTACAGGGGCAGGGCAGCTTTAGGGCTATTAAGCTGCTCAGCCACAGTGTCAGGATGTTTCTCTTGCCTCTCTCACACCATTAATTTGCTACCAGTTGTGACTAATTCTTTCCATGGGGCAGTGAAAATAAACCTATGAATGGGGTGCCACAACATCTTTTTTGCCATTAGGCATGGATTTTTTTTTCCTTTTTGTTTTTTTTTTCTTGTTGTTTTCAAAGAAGACTCCATTATTATTATTATTATTATCATCATCATTATCATTATTATTTTCATTATTATTATTATCATCATCGTCATCATTATTTGCAACATGGTCACCAGACAAAATGATTATGTTAAGGCAGAGACACCACATCACTTACATTTCATAGCTCAGTGCAATTTTCATAAAGTGTGAGGCAACATCCAAAAAAACATGACTCAGAATTAGAGTTTCAGAAGATTATTATATAGACATTATTTCCCCCAGGTCACGGGCTTTAGTCAAATTTGGAAGAGAATGAAATTGCCAACAGTGAAAAGCAGACAGAAAGGTATGAGTTCATGAGCAGAGAAATAACATTTTCATTTGTTCCTTCCCCATGGGAAAGATTCAACATTCCGGTAAATGGAGACGGTTATAAGAAATGAATTTTTGTCAGCAGGGATGTGATTTTAAGGCTCACTTATCCATTGGCAATCTAGATTTCTAACCCCAGGAATCTAGGAAATTGCTACAGAATGTAGTCTTTATTATAAACAAGTTTTTTTCTTCTTTTCCTTTTTTTTTTCCACCCTGTCTTTTTTAGTAGTTGAGATTTTTAAGGTGCAGGGCTCTCTCTGCTGCTCTGAGCATTTCGCGGGGTCATGTTGCCACAGAATTATTCTGTGTGGCTTGCTGTCCCTTTGAACTGTGCCTTCTGTGGTGCAGTGATCCCTCTCACCCAGAAATTCCTCTGATCATCGAACAAGGATGTTTTTGAGAGCTGAAAGCACCCCCAGCAATGTGGCGTTTGCAGAGGGCTTTGCTCCTGAGGATCTGAGCACCACTCCTGCCTTTGTGGGTTTCTCCCTTGGCCATTTTTAAGCTCTTCTGCTCACACAGCCGAGGTGAGCGGAGTAGCCCCGAGTTCCGGGGTGCCTCTTGCTCTCAGTGCGTGCAAAGAGCCGGCTCTACAGCCTTTCCATGGCACAGGCTCAGGCAGAACGGTTTTTGTAATTAAAGGAATTTTCTTCGAAGAGAAACGTTCGTTTTCCCCTTCATGTGACTCTTGTAACCTCACTCTGGTTTAGATTCTGTGAGGATGTTCAAATGTGGTTACTGTGTCTCCCTGGGAATAGAAGTGATTTTATATAACCCTAAGCCCTTCATTTCTGATGATGCAGATTGGGCTCTAACATTATTATCTGCTCTTTTTTTTTCTTTCTTTTCTTTTTTTTTTTCTTTCTTTTCTTTTTTTTTTTTAATTTAAATAACAACTTGAAAATATGTACATCTAAAACCTCCTTTCCCTGGTGTATTTTTGTCCATTTTAATATCTTTTCTTACAGCCTTGTTTGCCTCACTGTATTATTATCAAGCAATGTTATTGCCATTGCCTGCCAACATCTTACTCACCACAAATTGCATTAGTTCTGTTAGCTTCATTATTATTGTGTCCAAACTGGAGTCTAATGATTATGGAACATCATGATAGGGGCTGATTAATAAATAAGAATTGATTACTGTGACTTTGTCCATTGTATCAGTCCCAGGTGATTTATACCGTTGATGGCATTTTCTGAAAAACTACAAATGCTTAAGAAAGACAGAGAAGGGGGAATATAATTTCCTTTTAGGAATACACAATCAAACTGCATTCCTTTGTCTCTGCTGGCGTGTAAGGGCAATCAGAGCTGCAGCATTAAGAGCCCCTGAGTGGATCCCTGACTGCATTTCAGTATGGAACTCTTTTCCATTTGCTTTCCTTTCTCCTGGTGGAAATAGTGGTGGATTGTGTTTGGGTTGTGCCCCCCCATACTGGGTGATACTCCCTGATCCACAGGGCAGGGAGCAGCTTTTGGGTCTGGGAGGGAGCTTTTGTGAGATATCTGTGCTGTAGGTATAGCAGAAAGTGGTCCTGGCTGTTAGTGACTAATTCAGCTGCCAGTGAGAAATTCAAATGGGTTGGAAAGGATTAAATCTTCTGGTCTAAAACAATTTTCATTAGCACTGGAGTTGGAAGTGCACTGGAATGGTACAGTTTCCTTGCCTGCATCAGGACTGTGGTTATCACCCTGAGCAGTTGGGAGTGTGGAAGGAGATGGAGCAGGAAGAGTAAAGTACCACCCTCACACCTTTCAGGGCACCACTGATCTGTAAGTAAAAAATGTAGCAAAGAATGGCATTTAACAGATTGCCTCCAAGTCACTTGTCCACCTCTGTCTTTGCAGGAAAAGCCTAATTTTCTGCACGTTCTTGGTTTAATTCTGGCTTACATCTGTCCCAGGAGTGACTAACTCTCACTGTAGCCAAGACATTTTGCAGGAGCAAGATTAATCCTTCTCAGGCTGTGAATTAGCTTTTTTCACCATGGCTGTGGCCTTTATCAGTGCCAGGGAGCCAGTGCATGAATAACAGAGGCAGAGCCTTTGAGACATGTCAGGCAGGTTCCCATCGCCAGTGCCAGGAGGGGTTTGGCAGGATGGGCTGGGCAGGCAGGCTGGGGATTCACAGCTCTCAGGGTTGGCCCAGATGGTGCATCCTGCCTGTCCTGGGCAGGGGCTGGGAAGGGGAGAAGCCCCAGAGGATGCGGAGCGTGTCCTGGGGTGCAGGATGGAGCCTGAACCCTGCAGGGATGGGGAACTGGGAAGTGTCTCTGCCCAATGAGTGGTTGTCTTACAACTCCTCTCTGAGAAAGAGCATTAAATGGAGCTTTACCAGGCTGATTTTTTGCTTTGTTTTGGTTTTGTTTTTTTTTCTGTGAGGAAGCACTCGGTTTGGCAGTGGGCTCCTGTGAAAGCATTGCTTGTGCTCCTGCAGTATTTATTGTAATTCCTAGAGCTGTCAATCAGGGCTTGGGCCTCGTGGTGCAGACACAGGCTCACATTGCTTACAGTCTATGAGAAATATAATGATCTGCACCTAGTCAAGGGAAGCATTTAATGAAATCTCTTTCAGACATGGGAAACTAAGGTTTTTACTGCTTGTTGATAAAGTCATTCTCTTCTTACTAAGTGTTCTGTTGGGAATGGAACAGAAAGCTCTTGTGTCTGATTGTTTCTTTTGCTGGAGCTAATGTTTTGAATACATGTTTGACTCTGGAATAAATGTTTTATGTTATAGTGTGGTTGTTCCTGTGCAAAGAAAGAAAGAGCAAAAGACTTGTGCTAGTAAGTGATTTTGAGAGTCACCAGTTCAATGAAATTGGAAATTATGAGAAAAAAGGATCCTGAGAAATAACTCAGATTACTACAACCCCCCGCTGACCCTGAGCAGTCACTGGACTGATGATGGTTTAATGCAGGGCACTGCCCTCCTGTATTTTATTTTACTGTGGTGCTCTGCTGCTTTGGCACATCCCCTTGGAGTGGATTAAACCCCCAGAGGAGCAGGAGGGCCCCTGGTTCCAGATCCAGCGTGACTGGTCACATTTAGAGGTTGGAAGCTGCCGATGCTGTCTCTGGTGCTCTGAGCATGCATGACTGCCACCACGAGCCACCTGTGAAAGTGCCCTTGGAGGTCAGAGGAGGAAAGAAATGGAGATTTCCACTTTATTAGCAGTAGAAGCCCCAAGAATAAAAACAACAGCTCTTTTCTTTTGTAGTTGGTGCAAGGCTTTGCCAACACGAGCACACCAGCCCCTCCAGGAGCTGGCAGCTGCCAACTTGATTTGTCTGGCCCATGCAAGTGAGGCAGAAGAAACACTTCCAATTTACCATTATTGTTTTCTTTGTCTGCACTGGAGCTTTGGCTTTATGAAGAAGAAAATTCTGGGTTTGGGGCTTTGTATTCTGCACATACATTTATTATTTCAGCATCCAAGCCCGGCAACCACCTTAAGAATTTGTTTTTCACGAGTAGCATTTCTTGCTGCAGTCATAACATTCGAGGGTTTCCTTCATCTGCAGATCTTTCAAAGCATTTCTGCAGCCCAGCCCTTCCTGCAGGCAACAGGCAGATACTGGAAGACTGAATGTCACCTCCTTCCCCTTGCCCAGGTCTGAACTCACATCATTCACCCTGGTAGGGAAGAAGTTGTTGCAATTATTGCAGTGTTTCAGTGTGAAATCCTGTCAGCCTCTCTCCTTGCTTCTCCAGGGAAACTGAGTATTTGGGGGGTGGAAAAATAGGGGGAGAAGGTTGACATTCTGCAGATTTTTGTAATTTTTTTCCCCTTACAGAGCTGCAAAGGGAAAAGATGAGGCCCATGTCTCTTGACTGCTATTATTTTGGCTGTAGTTTCACTGCTTTCTCTGTCCTATTCTGAGCAAGGGACATCACATCCAACTTTAGCAGAGAATGTTTGATAAGAGGGTTTTGTTGCAAGGAAAGTCTGTACCAACTTCACCTTAACTTCCACTACTTTTTAATTTTTTTAATAATAGTTGATCTTATGGTCCTGGTGGAAGTACCAAACTGGTGGCCTTGGGGTCTGAAGTCCTTTGTGTGTGCTCAGAGCAGTTCCAGTGTGGCAGTGGGATGTGCTCTGCTCTGCTGCCCAGACTTCCATGGGGCATGGGGAACTCAAAGGGATCATCACATCATGGCATGTGCCCACTGCACCCTCAGCATGTTTGTTGAGGCAACCAATTATCTGAGGGGTTTTTGAAACTGAGACAGGAGTTCTTGGGGGTTGGAGCCTGTTTCCTGTTCTGTGGGGTTTTTGGTGGTGTTTTTTTGTTAGGTTTGTGGGGTGTTTTGCAGGGTGTCAGTGCAAGGAATCTGTTTCTCTGTGGAGTAGGATTGTGAGGGCACAGCATCATTTGAGAAAACCACTGCTCACATTCCTCTCTTACACACCCACACCCCACGAAACGTGCCAGCCCTACAGACCTGGGGAGTGCTTTGGGATGGGTCTTTTTCTGAGCATCCAGCTCAAAACATCTTTATTTGATGATAGGTTTTATTTCTGTAGTCAGCTTTTTTTCATAGCATCTCTGTAAAGAAACCCCAGGTCTGGACCACCTCGAGCTGCCAGCCAACTCCAACAGCTTTTTGTAACTCTGTAGTGAAAGACAGGAAGGTTGGTTGTGGGTGATGTGTAACAGAAGAACATGCTCTGTATATGTTTCCTGCTCCAAAAGAAATAAGAGAAATTAGACCAGTGGTTTGGTAAATTATATGAAAAATAGACCTTGCTTGCTAATGGACTGTGAAGAAACTGATGTAGAGAAGATGATCTGTAATATTTCATATTTCTCTGAGGAGAAAAAATGATAAACTTGATGGTGTGTGATTTATTCATGTTTCTGAACATAAAGAATAATCCTAAAGCCAACTGTCTGTTTCACACTCGGAGGCCAATAGTGGGATTTACGTTGGGATTTGGGGGCCGGGGTTTGTTGTGAGTCCTGCGGAGGGAGAGCCAGTGATTAATGATGGGCCTGGGAGAGCCCACAGGTGGGGCTGGTTCTGCAGAAACTGCAGCCTTTGGCACATGCCTGTTTTCCTGCTTTGCAAACCACGGTAACAAACATGTTAGATTTGCTGGTGTTTGTTTTGGTGGCTTGTGGGGGTTTTTGGTGAGTTTTTTTTTGCTCCTTCCCTTTGCTCTCTTGGCACATTCAGAGGTTTGCCCTTCGCTGCAGCAGGAGCTCTGCAGTCCTGTTACTCGATTAGCTCCATTCATGCTGCATCTCTGCTGAGCTGCTTTTTGAGCAGGGTCATCAAAGCCCTGTGCAATTTAGAGATTCATTGGACAGTTTCCTAGGACCAGAAGGGTTGTTTTGCTTTGTTCAGCTCCTGAAAGAGTGGATCTTCATCTGATCCCTGAGAGACCTCCATGGTTCAGAGAAAAGCACAACTTCTTTTGCTTTTTGGCCTGAGGACCAACTGCTGTGAAACATGGTCTTGAGGATGAAGTAAATGAAAGCAAAGACCTTTGAAATCTGACATATTCTGCAATAGAAGAAAAAAGGGGAAAAAACCCAAACCCAAACTACAGAGAATACCATAGAAGGTAGGCCATGCAGGAGGACATGGGCTTTTTTAGGCTTGAAGAGGGATATAATATGTAGGGGAAAAAATATGTACACAGAGGATTTTGGATTCTTGAAGTACTTTGCAACACATTTGTACCCACAAATTTTCACCTTCAAAATATATATTAAATTGTAGTCACTATCTGAACAAGGATGGACTTGTAGAAACAATAAAATTGTTGGGTGGAATCATAGATGAAACAAGGTTACAGTAGAGAAAGACCAAACCCAACTGCACTGATTTATGCATTACAATAAACTGTCTCCTAAGACATGAGGGAAAAATAATAGATTTTCACTACACTTTGCCCAGTTCATGAAGAGGAAGCATGACAGAAATTGCAAAGGTGCTTGAGAGACAAGATGACAAGCAAGACATTCGAAATTGTACTCTTTGGGTGTTGACATAATGGCAAGATGTGGTTTGTTGAGCAGCTGGAGTGGGACATAATAGTACTGTGTTTGGAAGGTTGGGAGAAGTGGGAGAAAACTGAACCTTCCTGGTAATGCTGTGTGTGTATTTTTCAGTGCCTGCAGCACTGTTCTGAGTGCATCTGAAAAGGGCAAGTTCACAGATGTTGGGGCCAGAGGGCAAGCAGTGGGCTGCAAAACCTTCCACCTTTTGGGTCACTGGTTCAAAATTATCCTGCTCCCTCTAAAAGTCATTGCCATCTGTTGGGTGGCTGCAGGCCAACATGGAATAAATGAGTGGCAGCAGTCCAAGCACAGACAGCAGCAAAGGTGGAGCAGACATGGGGACCTCTTCTGATGGCCTTGGAGTTAAAGGGGGTGAGTGACCTGCCGTGCCCCAGAGGGCTCTGGCTGAGCAGTGAGTCCGTGGGAGGCAGCTGTGACTCTGCTGCATTTTAATTGGTTTGTATGTAAGGAGCAATTTGATGTCTGAGGGACGTCCTTGTAGCACACTTCCCCAGTGTTATATTACCACACTTTCTTAACCTGGATGTGTGTGTGTTTTTAAAAATAAAAATTATTTAAAACTAGGAAAATCAAGGCAAAACCAGAATGCTGGGGGCACACAGAGTGGAATGTGTGTGTGTATCTTTCCCATGCTGGGTGCTCTCAGGTGTGTTCGTTAAGCAGGCAGACCTGTGTGCTCCCTCCTCCCAGTTCCCAGGCAGGTCTGTTGCAGCAGGGTGCCCACGAAAGAGACCTTGTCTGTGAGCACTCCTAAGTGACAGCTGGGAGATGTGCAGCATGAGTTCATTTGTTTATTCTTATCTAGTAGCCTCTGAACAAACTGATGAACAGTTTGATTTGACAAGGTCGTACTGAGGATTTGGGAGGATTAACCTATATGTGGCATTTACTGAGAGATCAGGCAGGTCATGAAGATTGGCATTAGGGAGTCTAAGAAGATCCTTTACCCCTCCCCTCTCCCCTGAAAGCCTCAATCCAATTACTGTCTTATTTTGGACTCAATAAAAGGGAAATGAGCGTGTCCCATCCTTCATGTAAGAAGTGGATGGTGCTGGGACTCAGAACCAGGATCAGGGTAGGGCTGTCTAATGATCTGCCTTTCTGGGCTGCTCACCTGATGGTATCAGATTGTTCACACTTGCTATAGTCATGGCTGTTAATGGCCTTTTCAGTTTCTATCATGATGCCTCCTCTTGGGAAGGGAGAAGAACCTATCTTTGTGTGTTGAATAAAGCATTGACATAATGGATATTGTTATTTACACTTGTGTGTTCAGAGATAACAGTGGAGTTTGAGGAAATGCCTTTGGAAGTTACTACAAAAACACACTGGCTAATTTCATAACCCACCTCTCCCTCCCAGGCAGATCAGCCTCTCCGTGTGCAGAGTGCACAGCCCAACCTTGTGCTGCTGCTCTGGAGGAAGGAGCATGCCTGCTTTATCCTTCTCTTCCCAAATTCTCGCCATCCAGACTACAAAGCCGTGTTGAACAGCCATCTCCTGTGTCGCTGCTTCTCTTTCTGTCAGGATGTTTCTGTTTATTACTGCTTCTTCCTGCCTGTGAGGTCCCTGAGATGCCTTTTGCTGAATTCTGTGTAGCACAGCCTGTTTGTATTTCTGTAGCACAGCTTCACTGTGAGAGTGCTGTGCATCCCCTCAGCCAGAGCAAGGTGCTCCTCTGAAGAACTTGGCACTCTCACAGGCACAGCCAGGGACAGGCAGCGTTGCTGTTGTACCTGCAAGAGGCACCACGGGGGTAGAGATACTTGATGTGACTTAACTCAGTGTACATAAAGAACACAACACAGGGCACGGAACATATTTTCAGTCCTGTAAAAGCAAACAAACCCCAAACCCAAACCTTACACTTTGATTTAGAAGGTCTGAGTACCAAAGGCATTAAATCTCTACCTCTGCCAGAAGGGATCTTCCAAAAGCACATTTCTTACTGATTTGCGATGCTGTGTCACTGCTTGAATGCAGGGCCTTGCTCCAGAAGGGCTGTCTGGGGTGGTGGTCCCTCAGTGCTGGGGTGGGGGTGTAGGAAGGGATAGTGCTGCTTGAGGTCTGACTCATGAAAGCCTCAAGGTTAGGGATGGGATTAATAAGAAGGGATGTAGCTGCAGAAGGATGGATGGATGGATGGATGGATGGATGGATGGATGGATAGATTTACTGAGGTATGCTTAAACTCTGACTATCAGACTGTAGGATTCATGAGCACTTCAAATTCTGTTATGCCTGATGGGGGGGCTAATTATTAATTTATTCTTTAATCAACACTAATTAAAAATAATTTTGAAGAGTTGGAATCTGTCAATTAAGACACCAAGAAGGAGATGACTACATACACTGGGCTGTGAGGCATCATGTAACCCCAGATGTTTTCATTGATGCTGCTGCCTGAAGTTCCAAACTGCATATCTGCTTTACAGGAACTCTGGACTCCAGTGGATGTTGCTGGGGAAAAGCCCTGGTGAAGGGCAGGAACCTCCTTGGTCAGTTCTGGCCTGCCTGGATGTTCCTGACCAGCTTTGGCAGCCCTGATTTACATATTTCATCCTTTTGCCAGGGATCACAGGGGCAGAGCTAGAAAGGCAGCAGAGAGTTTGGTTTGTGGAGCGCTGCGGTGTGTCCTGTAGGAAGTTGCAAGGTTATGCCAGAAGAAACAAGATATTGGTTAAATTAATTTGCCTTTTTTTTTTTTTTTTTTTTTTTCTCAAAATGAAACCTGACAGGTTTTAGCTTGTTTCCAAACAGAGCTGCCACACGGGGGGGTTTTAGTGTTT
>VXBX01007483.1:364735-379580 GCA_013400415.1 Scytalopus superciliaris
AAAAAAAAAAAATTTTTTTAAAATTTTTTTTTTTTTTTTTTTTTTTTTTTGCTTTCTCAAAATGAAACCTGACAGGTTTTAGCTTGTTTCCAAACAGAGCTGCCACACGGTGAGGTTTTAGTGTTGGCTGGCCCAGCTCACGTTGTGGTGTGTGTTGGAGCTGCATATTCCAATTAACTTTTTATGATCCTGCGCAAGGGGGAGATAAGTTAATGTGAACCAAATGTGTGGTTCGCACCGTGATACCTGCTGCTCCTCTCAGGGAATCTACATAACAGCGCTTTTGGCTCCAGAGAAAGCAGAGAGTAATTGCAAATCAGGGCTACAGAGGAGAAACATTGAATTGGATAGTTTAAGACAGTTTCCAATCTAACAGAAATGCAGGGCAGAAACATGACCTCAAAAAATCCTGGAAGGTTTCTGAACCGGATTCAGAACATTTATTAAAACTGTACAGTGGGTTCTTTGAACAAATCGGGTCTCTCCCCACGAGCTTTTCGCACCTCCAGTTCCATCCCTCAGACCTCAACATGTTCCCAGAGCCTGTCTGGGCGTCCAGGGCTGCTTTGTGTGAGGCTGCAGCAGGCAGGGACCTCCAGAGAGGACTGGGCAGTCTGGGGTGGGCTGGGCTGTGAAACGGAGCATCCCAGTGTGACCGGTGCTTGGGTGCTCTGTGACAGGTCTGTGATGTGCTGGAGATGCTGCCTGTGCCCTTTGTGTGTGTTGATTACTTCTGAACATAAATGAACACTGAGTGAAATGATTGTTTTCTACCTAATAAAAAACACAAGGAGAAAAATGTGACATCAGGCCAGCTCCACAGGGCTCCATCCTCCGCCCAGTTCTCTCCAACATGTGTCTTCATTGACAACCTGGACACAGGACTTGAAGGAATACTAAGCGAGTTTGCTGATAGAACTGAATTGGGAGGAGCTGTTGACTCAGTCCAGAGCAGAGAGGACATGCAGAGAGACCTCGACAAGTCAGAGATGGGCCATCACCAACCATGGGGAGTTCAACAAGGGGGAGTGCTGGATTCTGCCCCTGGGATGGGGCAACCCTGGCTGTATGTGTGGACTGGGGAATGAGAGGCTGGAAAGCTGGGAAAGGGCCCTGGGGGTCCTGGTCAGGGGCCAGTTGGCCACAAGCCAGCAGTGCCCGGAGCCAGGAGGGCCATCCCTGCCCTGGGGGGCATCAGGAGGGGATTGTCCTCTCTGCTCTGCACTGGGGCTGCCTCAGCTGCAACAGTGGGGTAGGTTGGGGGGCACCAGGGAAGGGNCCCTTCCAGCCCAGCACAGTCTGGGATTCTGGGTTGGTGTTTCCTCCTTGGCACTTAATTCCTCCTCTCACCCACCTGTCTGCTCTTTCTTGTATCATCTTATTTTAATGAATGACAATTGGTCTAAAATCAATTAGCAGAACTGCTGGGTAATACACCGGGATTTTCCTTGACTGAGCAAGCAGGTTTGAAAGAGTGGCATGACATGAAATAGGAAGCAAATTACCTTCTGCTTTCTTAAGGATGCTGTGAAAACCAATATTAAAATGTGTGTTTATCCTCAGTCCCTACCCCCCACCTTGTGACAGCTGTTCTTAACTCTTCTAAAAACTCATAACCATCCTCTTTATGATCTATTCCTTTTTATAACATTTATGTTGCAGGGAAAGTTATCTAGTTGTTTTAGTGATGCCTGGCTTCTCCTCCTGGCTCTGCTATTGTCTTTGGCCCCGATTCAGCAAAGCACTTAAGCACATGATTATCTTTACTTTTATGGGATGGTACATGTGTTTACAGCTAAGCATGTGCTTAAGTGCTTTGCTGAATCAGAGATTTTGTCTGTAACCTTGGATTTATGTCTCAACCTACTCACAAGTAAAATGAGCTTAATGGTTACCTCCAGTGATACTATGAGATGCAAGCAAAACACAGAATGGCTTGAGTTTGTTTCACAAACAACAAAACCCAAATGCCCAATACATTATGTATTGCTTTGTTTCAGTGTAAACAAGTCTGGAGTAGGTCTCTCTAGCTGGAGCCATCTAGACATTTCTGACATTATCAGTAATCCATTACACTTATTGTACCCTATAGGTTTGTTGTTCTTGTCTTCACTGTTTTTGTCAAAACAACCCTCCCTCGCCTTTGGTTGTGTCTTCAGAAACATAGGTATGTATATTTATAACTCTGCTTTCAAGGTCTAGGCTTGGAATTACAGCTCCTCAAATAAATTAGGGTTGTGCATCTAAATCCCATTGGCAGCTTTGAAAAAAATCACCCTCTGGATTTATAATAATCTGCTGGGATTGGATTGTGGTGCTTTGACTGATATGGCAGAAGTGACTTCTAAATCTTCACCAAAAAAAACCAAACAAACAAAACCAACCAAACAAACAAACAAAAACCAACAACACCAAAAAACCCCAAAAACCCAAAACCAAACAAACAAAAACGAGCAACCCAATTTTGTTCCTTGGTTGATTTCCAGCATGTTTAGGAGGTGCCTGAGGAGTGTTTGTACCACGAGAACAAACAAAGCAATATTCTGCTGTCAGTAGCATTTCCCGTTGCCTTTGAGGACAGCGGGTTCTTTGCCTTATTGCACCTTTTTTCCCCACTTAGGCATGCTAACACAGAAATGCCACAGTGCATTTGCCATCAGACCCTCTGCTTCACTAATGGGACAGAACTGATCAGCCACAGAGGTTTTACCTGCATGTCACATTAGCCCTCCCAGAACTCATGTGGGGCTGTGTCATTCTGAGCATGGCACACAAACTACAATGTCTTTTTTATCGCATCCTTGAAGCCCAGTGTACCACAGAAGGCTGTGTTACCCTTTATTATTATTTTTTACTCCGTGTTCTTGGCTTTGCTGCCAAGAACACAGGAAACTTTTAGTGTTCTGCAATACTTTTCAAACCCTGTTAAAATCTGAGTTCCCTTTGAGGAAGAGTGTAAGTCTACATTCTTTTTCAAAGCCTTAGAATAAAATTTCCTGTCTTGTTCCACATCCAGTCTGTAGAGTTGAAAATCTTCAGAGAAGGTCAGGTTTTACATTACTGCTTTTTTGAAAAATAGTAATTTTAGTATTGAGCTTGTGATCTTCATACACAGCCATTTGCATCTGGGCTTTGCAAACATTTAGGGGTTTATATATTTATTTCTGGGTAAAAAGTAATTAATTACATTCTCTCTCTCTTGACTGGATCGTAGGTGAAACGTAATGGCAGTTTGGAATAATCCCTAGAGAAAAGAAACTTTGTAGCAATTCACAGCCTTGTCAAGTAGATTTCACCATACAGAGAATTGTTTGGGAATCTATTTACAAACAAAATAACAGTGCTGAGAAATAATTCAAACAATGAGGAATCTTAACAGAAACAAGTATTCTGTGGGAAATTGTGGATGTTTTGCATGTTTCAAAAAGAATAGTTGCAAATATTGAAATTTTACACGTTGCAAAAGGGCTTCTGAGTGGAAAGTCAGCATTTTGGGGAAGTTTGGCTCTAATACAGGCACAAGGACTGTAGTTACACTGGAATACCAGGCTCAGCACTTCAATCTGCCTTGGGGACTTAAACCCTCACTTCAATAAAGTTAAATTATTGTACAATAAATAGAGATAAAAAATGATCATGCTTAATGAAGAGCTGCAAGACTGGCTCTCTGTTGTCTATCAAGAGAACCAAGATTAATTGAACAGTGCTCTAAAAATAAACTGCTGGATCCACTGTTTGGATTTTGATAAACACGGGAGCCGGGAGAAGGTGTTGAGATGTTTGGCATCAGTGTCAGGCAGGTTTGAATCCTCAGTTCATTCCCCACATGGATTTCTCGTGTTTTCTCAGCGTCATAACACTTGGCACAGGATTCCGAGTGGCCAGTTTGACCCCTCAGAGTGTGTGATTTCCTTCTTGGTCATCTGGTGTTTGTGTCAAAGCCGGAGCAGCAACCACTGGGTGAGATGCGTTTCACCCCGAGGCTAACAGGCTGGTTTGTTGGTTACTCTCTGTGGAATTGTACACGGAATCTTAAAGCATCCAGAGAGGACCAAGTGTCTCAGTGTGTTGGGGTATTAGAAAGCACTCAGAGGCTTTCTCAAGAGAACTCAAGAACAAAGTTGTGTGTGCCATATCCACGTGAGAGGCAGATACATTTAGTGTAATTGATGTGATGAGAAAAAAAACAGACAATTATTTTTTTGCCTCTCCTATTAAACCTAAAAGTTAGGTCAGTATAATCTTTGTAATTGGTTATGGAGCTTCTGAAGAAAATTCAGGTTAACAGGGTAATACCAAAGTTTCAGAAGTTTATACTCTCTCCAATAATTACCAAGAAATTCATTTACTCACAGGTAGAAATCAGTACAAATCATCTTCTTCAAGTGGCATCTCTCCAAGGCTGGATTGCCCTGGATTGTCTGATGGCTTTTGGTTGTTAGGTTTAGTTACCAGTAGTGAGCTGCTGGGTCCTGCTTGAGTTCCAGGTGCATATCCCAGTACTTCCAGTATGGTCTTCAGCTGCTGCCTATAACGTGGGTGCCCCTGTGTCAAACACTTGGGAGTCCTGTTTGCCCTCTTGCTGCAGTGTAGTTGGGTCCTGAGCAACATGAAGGGGATTCCTGATCTGTGAAATGCCAGTGGAAAAAGGACAGTTATTTTCAGGTTTGGGCTTGGTTGTAAAAAGACTTTCAGGAAGTTAAGCTGGGAAGTGAGGTTCAAAGTGGGCAAGCAAAACCACATTAAACTCTTTGGTGAATTCTTGCTTAAATTTAGAATAGTGTTAATTCAGTTGTGTTTTCATCCTAATTTGCTTCATATTAGTCAGATATTCACTTGCAGTGGAGTTGAGATCATTTAAGAAGTTTCCTATTCCCAGCTGGCAGTTGCCAGCCATGAAGCCATTCCAAGTTTTTTCAGGTTCAAGAGCAAACCATTTCTGCCCCATTTTCATATCTTGTTCCTCCCCATGCTCATGCTTCCAGTGATGCTGCAGTCCAGGCACCTGCAGAAACAGGGGGCAGTGACTTCCCAGTTTCTCTGTACTTTTTGCTTTTGGACAGGCCCTGCGAGGGCTGCTTTGCCTGTCCCTCCTTCTCCTGGCCCTGAATTGCAAAATTTGACAGCACAGGGACTGCCAGCCCCTTTCCCTGGGGAGTGAGAGGAGTTCCCTGGAGTTCCTGTCCTGTTTCATTCCCCCTGGAACAGGCTGGTGGAAGCACCTGCATCAGATTGGTCACGGCACTTCAGCTGCAGGAGGGAGTGACTCCTTCCCCTGCTGGAGTTACACCCCAAGAACTCTCTGGCCAGGGCAAAGCTGCTGCCCTCAGCAGTCCTGCCTGCACAGAGGTTTCAGTGTTCAATTAACACACTTTACAAGTTTATTCAGATTAACATCCACATTTGTAAGTGTGTAAAGCAAGCCCTTAATGACATCTGGCTGTGCAATTCAGGGGCTGTTTTCTGAAAGCCAGTGCTTAGGTAATTGATATGGTTGCACTTTCACTCCCCAGTAAGCATTCAGCTACAAGGCCCATGTTAGAATACATCTCTTTGTCCTTTCTAAAATAGAAGAGAATTTTACACCTTTTTGACTGCCATTCAGCTGTGTGTTATAGCTTTCTGGTGACGCCAGCTAGAACTAATTTTAATCTTACCAAGCCTGCCAGAAGATGAGTATTTTTGACATAGGATTTCCAAGGAGCCTAAAGGAGCCTTAAAGACCTGTTTTCTTCTTATGTACACCTCTCTACTTTGAGAATATTTTTATTTTAAGTGCCTCAATTTGTTTATCAAATGCAGAGCAGTTGCTCTTACTCTGGAAGAGTATCACAGTCTATTAAAAATGTTACAGGTGAGAGAGCTGTTAAGGATGAGCCAAAGTGAAGAATATTACGAGCTGTCCCAGCCAGGCAGGCCTAAGTGTCAGCAAGTGTGATCACTCCTGTAGGGGAAGGTGACAGAGCTGGTGCAGCAGCTTAGGAGAAGCATAAAACAAAATTGTCATTAAACTTACTCCAGTGCTTTTTCACTATTTACCTTCATGTTTATTATTTCATATGACTTCAACCTGCCATTCCTTAGAGAATATTATTAAATATAATGAATTCAGTTAGTTACAGGCCCCATATCCAGGCTTAGCCTTAGAAGCTCCAGCTTCCCTTTGATCTCCGACATACCAAAATGTGTGATTATGCTATAAAAAGATAATAGAGAGAACATCAAAGGAAAGTTGAAAAACGCCAATGTGGCTTAGTAACATAACAGCTTAAGAATAGCAGCATAACATGGAGACAACCCTAGTTATGTCTTAATGCATTTTAATATGTGCTCTGCAAAAACACTGTAACACTGGTGTCTGCAAAGCAGGAAAGCTCTCCCTTCTCCAGGAAATCTTTTCAAATAGAGGATATATTTGCCAGTTACACATTACAGTCATGATAAATTGGGTGGAAGAAATTCTGTTCATGTAGGTGATCACTCTAGAGACTTTTCTTGCTTCATCCCTGAGCTCCTGTCATTCTATCTGTGGAGTTAGTCAGGGTTTTAACCTTTGTAGACAACAATAACTGTCTCCCATGGGAACATCAAAGCCAGTTTTGGCCAAAGAGGTGATTTAGGTGTACTTACTGTACCTCAAGCTAAATGTCAAATGTGATTAAACCTTACTATCATGTCATGCTTTAAGTAACAAAGTACAGGAACTTAAGAGTGACTGCGAGCCCTTAAGACATCTCTGGTTTGAGGGGTTTTCAATCTGTGTGTTGAGCTGTCACACTTGGACAGCACAGCCCCTCTTCCCCAGGCAAATGGACCATATCTGGGGGAGGGGAGATGCAGCAGAGTGTTGTGTTGGGTCCCCTCCTCTCCAGAAGAAGCTTCTTACAAAATAAATAAATTTTAAAAATTAAATAAGGTGTGTACCTCTCAGTACATCCTCAGCACTCTTGCTGCTTATCATAGCATCCATCTTTCATCCCAGGGTTTTACCTGCACGGTACAGGTTATTCAGAGGAATCCAGTGGTGGGTGCCCCTGAGAATTATCCCCATGTTAAAAATTTAAAACCTGAAAGACAAAAAGATAAAAGTGATGTCACCAGGGCCTGGCAGAAGGAGAAAAACACTAACCACTTCTAAAGGGTCACTGAGAGTGCCAAGGATGTGTTTGTTCCAGAATCCTTGTTGATCACACAGTTGTTTACATGTGGAGCCTTGAGCATTCACAGTGTATCCCACGTGTCTTGCAGAGACTTTCTGATGGGATTAGTGATACAGAGCATCCCAGTTTTAAGAAAAATGCCCAAATTTAAGACTAAGGGTTTCTGGTTTGTGACAAACCCTAAAATTTAAGATTGTTGGTAGCTTTTGAAAATGCAAATATTTAATGAAGTGGCTACACTTAGAAATTAAAGAATTCTGCAGATTTTATGAGGCTGGAGTAACTGGAAGATTCAACTTCCAATGGAGTGTTTCCTGCCATTGTGGCTGGTGCTCAGACATTCAGTGTGTGGAGCTGACATGCTTATCTCCTGTGTTGGCATTAAGCAAATAGTTTTTCATGATGAAGGTTAGGTGTGCAGTAGGAGAAACCTTAATAACCAAGGCTTTTCACCTTGGGGACAGGTGAGTTTTTTGGAGTAAAGCTCTGTTGGCTTTAAATTGAAAGAGAGTAGGTTTAGATTAGATATTAGGAAGAAATCCTTCCCTGTGAGGGTGGGCAGGCCCTGGCACAGGTTGGGCAGAGAAGCTGTGGCTGCCCCAGCCCTGGGAGTGTCCAAGGCCAGGTTGGACAGGGCTTGGAGCAACCTGGGCTGGTGGGAGGTGTCCCTGCCCATGGCAGGGGGTAAATGAGATAATATATAAGGTCCCTTCCCACCCAAACCATTCCTTGATTCTATGATTCTGTTAATATTCACTGCTTGTTCCTGTGGACCTGCGTTGAATATTGTTAAGAGCTAAGTGTTTATATTTTTGTTATAAGGGTGTTTTTCTTTTCTAGCAATCATTTGAAAGTTTTTTGACGATGGTGAAAAGTTGTCCCACACAGACATATAAAAAAGTTAAACAAACTAAAAACTGAATTGTCTAGAGTTGTTTTGCTTTGGTTTGGTTTTGATTGCTTTTTAGCCACAAAACCTTTCCAAAAAACACAAAAAGAGACTGAATGGGTCCAGCAAATTATCTGCACAGGTCCTTTGCTCTGATCAGCAGGAAGGGGATGGGACACATCTGACCTAGTTGCCCTCCAGCCCCTTCTCCCCCTTTTATGCGTCCTCCAGCAGTAGGATGGGCCCCTTTCCCTGCCCCTTTATGCTCACTTGTAGTTCTTTAAAAGCTGAAGAAGCACAAGGTCCCACTGTATGCAGTGCTGTTTAGGACAGTTAATTACTGTACCCAGACAGCTCACAGGCTATATAAGATGTGATATTCCATTTATTTATCACAGGGAGACACCCACCAGTGGAGGTGTCTGGAGTACTGAGAGCTGTGATACCGCCTGTTACCTCCAGCTCAACACCATCTCCCTCTCAGCTGAATTTTGTCTTTCACTGAGGGGAAAAACATAGGAAACAGCTGGTCTAGGCTGAATTAATGCATTAGTGCTTTAGTTTTCTTTATTGCTTTAGTGTGAGTTCTTCCATCTCCAGAACCTTGTTTATTTGCTCAGATCTGGTGTAGGCAGCTCTCACATGATACAGTCCTGATGGTTTTAAGTGTTTTGCCTGTATTTTAAATAGGAAATGGAAGTGTTTCACTTCCTCTTCACAACAGATTATTAAGCTAGAAATTTTAGCGGATAGTCAGATAATATTGACACAGGATGGATCAGAAAAAAAGTGTGATTTTCACTTTTCTGTGCTTATTTATTGTCATGAAAAATAATTATGTAATTGAATGGACAAAAAAATACCTTAAGCCATCACTGCAGTTAAAGCCTGGCCATAAAAATACTCTTTATTTTCCTTTAAAATGCTTGATATTGTCTTCCAGTGGTGCAGTGTAGCAGAGCACAGAGGCACCTGTCAGCAGCGATGAGAGGGATCCTCAGCGGTGCTGGAGTCTCTGTCCCTGCTTTCTCTGGGATCAGGGCACTGCCTCGACGTGTCCTCCTGGCACAGTGACCCTGAAAGCTGCAGGGCAGAGGAGGAGCAGCCTATTGCCTTTCATTTCCCCTCAGACCTCCAGTTTTCAGAGAGATTCCTACACAGGAGCTGATTTTGCAAAATCCAAGCCCTTCCTAACATGGCTGGTTGTGCCCTTTGTAGCCTTTTGTGCCCAGACAGCCCTTGCCCCTCCTGAGGCAGCCGTGAGATGCTGTTAGTTGTTGTTTTTACATACAATTAATGCACTTCTAGTCTGCTGCGTTCAGAGATTGGAGAATCACCCAATAATTCAGGTTGAAGGGACCTCAGGCAGTCTCCAGTTCAACTCCCTGCTCTGGCTCCAAGATCAGACCAGGCTTCTCAGGGCTCAGAAGTCCTTGCTCCCCTGGGTGTCCCAGGCCAGGACCCCATTCTGCTCTCTGTGGCCACCCACAGCTGGCTGTGGCAGCTCAGCTCCTGTCCCCAGGGGCTCTGGCCCCAGCCTTTGAGTCATTCCTTCCCTGGGAAGGCTTGTGGAGATCTTTGCCCTCACTTCATCGTTTTATATTCCAGATAATTTCAGAATTGGTTTTTAAGGGGGCGGGGTGGGGGAGGGGAGAGCAAGTTTATGTTTTGCTTTCTGTGGATGGCTGTAAGGGGTCTGCCACTGCACCCTGCCCCAGAGCAAGGGAATTCCAGTGCCAAATGGAAAGGGCAGCTGAGCTCTGCACTGCCTGGGCTCCTCAGGGAGCAGTACTCTTCCCCAGCTACTGTGCAGGACCTTTTCAATGTGTCAGTAATATTGCTCTCCACATTCTCCTTAAAATCCTCATACTTCTGAACCTCAACACTTGCTAACATTGGCAATTTTAGTGTTTTGATTCATTCATTCCTTTGGTGATGATGTACTGAGAACTGGGCTTTGGCTGGTGGAGACAGTCACGCAAAGGGAGATGGTGCAGAAACCCAAAAGTGATGGGATTTAGGAGAAAAGGGAGGCAGGAGATCATGTGAACAATTCAGATTACTGTCTTTTCTGAAGTTTCAGTTTTCTTTCTGTTGCTGGGGACCTGGCCTGTTGCATGTGCATACAAACAATAGGTTGAGACTGAAAGAAAAAAAACGTAGACCAGATTATATTAAAATCACCAACATCATAAGAAAGAACACTTTTTTAGCAGGCCTTAGACTTGAAGGGGACTAGGAACATTCATGCCAACGGGCACCAGCTACAAGACTGTGTTCTGCCTTTCTCTGTTCTTACCAAACACAAAGCGGGGAGGAGCCGCGGGAGGGCGGCAGGTGAGGGGGTTGTGGTGCTCACACCTACAGTCAGTAGGTGGTAGTGAAGGTACGGCAGTGGAGAGGGGCTGGCAGTCTCCTAATGCCTCGTTAGCCACTTGGATTTCATGTGGAGGATGGGCAAGGGGAGTGGGAAGAGCTGTGGTCTATTTGGGGAAAAAAATATCACAGCCTATTAGTTAGAAGCAATGAAATGGAGACAACTTCAGGGACTCCATTAAGTGCAGCGTGTTTAGGCAGCCCGAGTCCCCAGGTGAGCTGTGCTGTTCTGGAGGATTGTGTACTGCAAAATAATTGGACTTGGGAAATCAACTGGGCTTCAGTGGCCTCGTGTAGCCTGATACCAGGGAAGGAGGAAGGGGGGGAAACATTTCCTTTCTCTTAGTTTTCTTTTTTTTCCCTTCCAGTCTAAAGGCTGCAGTGAATACAAAGAGGAAACGTCGTGCTAGATAGATTTACTGTCAATAGTCGTTTGAATAATACAAACAATGGCTATAATTAAATTTCATTTTGGCAGGGGATTATTTGAAGCATGTCATCATAACACCAGCTTGTAGTATATTAGTCTCTTGGCATCCTGGACTTTTCCTGTTCCACTCACTGAGTGAAAATGATCCAGAATTCAATCAGAAGAGGCTGAATCTGTAGGGATGTGTGTTAATGCATTGATATGT
The DNA here is from genome assembly GCA_013400415.1 of Scytalopus superciliaris. Taxonomy (NCBI): domain Eukaryota; kingdom Metazoa; phylum Chordata; class Aves; order Passeriformes; family Rhinocryptidae; genus Scytalopus; species Scytalopus superciliaris. The sequence continues at coordinate 375,796 of VXBX01007483.1, forward strand.
CTAGAATCACAGTCTTAAATAAAACATCCCTGCTTATTTTTTATTTATTTATTAAAGAAGATAAATTAGAAATGGCAGAACGAGTTGAACGGGAGCCACTTTTTGCACCTAGACCAATTGCTAGATAAAATCCTATTGACAGTGTTGCTGAAGGGCTCCAGTGTATCCATGAATCACAAGTAAGGGCTGTGTCTCTTCTTTCAGGTGAGCAAAGTCACTGTTTAATAGGGTAAAAGGTGATCCAAGCTGAGTCTCAGCACTCCCAGCAGTGTGTGGGGCAGAGTTACCAGGTATTCCTGTGTATTCCCACTGGCTCCAAAGAACACCTTGACCGAGCAGGGATATTTATAAAATGCAGCATTGCTAAAATGCAAGTTTTGTCTTGTTGTCTGGTTTATATTGAGAAATGTTGCAAGGCACCAGCATTATTCAGTAAGGGTAAGTCATGAAAAATGGCGTGTTGGGTCTGGTTCTCATTGATGCTGAGTGTGAATGAGAATCCAGCTCCAGTGCTTGCAGATCTGCAGATGTGTGGGAGCCCATCACTCAGTGTTAACAACTGCAAAGGTGAAAAGAAAAATAGATTTGTACCAATGCCTCAGCCCCAGAGAACTCTTATTAAACATTTTCACTGCTCTGCTCTTGATAACTGCAGAATTTCATGTATTAATTTGGCCAGTGTAGACAAGACTTGAGAAAATAATGCACTATTGAGTTAAAAGGCACAATGTAAGGTGCTATTGGATTAAGAATGTGTATGCTGTAGTGTAAGTTAATGGAACAGTAATAGTGAGAAGTGACCTTCTTCCCCTCCAGAAATGGAAAAAAAGCAACACTTAGCAGTAGAAAATAAGATGGGAACCTCTGAGTGTAAGGTCACTGCAACTCCCAGCATATGTGGCCCTGCAGTAATAAAATGCTGTCTGTGGCAAACTGGTCCATCACTCGTTGCTATTAGGGCATAAACAGGATCATATTATATTACTCAATTCCTCTAATAATAGCTAAGTACTTTATATGTCTCTTCCTTAAAATACCAGCTGCAAATTAAGAAAACACTTATACAGAATGAAAAAGAAGATATGATCTTATTCAGCATAATCTCCCTTTTCCTCTTGGCTAAAGCCATTTCTGTGGCATTCCTGCTTAGTCCTGCCTGCTCCACCAAGAATGAGGACAAAACCTCCAACCCAAAGCTCATAGAAAAAGCAAAACCACAGAAAAATGCCATTCAGCATTGCATTTCCTGGGTGTGGGACTTTTCTTTTTCAGTCCAGCTAGAAGACAGCAGTAATTAGAGTATGCATTTCCTCATTAAAATATCATTAGTGAAGGCATTGTTCCTTCAAGATGTTGCAAACAAGGTTTATTGCATTGCATTTTGTAACTGGATTTTACCTGCAGCCAGATGTTGTCTGTGAGTTACAAGAGTTGTCTGAACCCAGTCTGGCTTTGTTACAGCAAGAAGCCCCTTGTCCTTCAGGTTGTTTTATCTGCTGGGACAGAGCTGGTCACTGACAGTGGACCCTCAGCTGTAGCTTTTCTTGGCAGACACTTGGGATCATTGCTCTAAGTAAACTAGTGCTGCCAGCACGGACTGACAAGTATTACAGGCACTTGCATTTGGTTACTTCCTCATGGATTTAACTTTGTAATGTGTATTTAAACACCAGTTTTTGCAAAGTTACCAAAATCCGTGTTTGCCTGATTGTTAAATCAGACTTTAAGGAACCATTACTGACTTACCTGTGATAACCGAACTACTTTAGATTTTCTCTGTGGGTAGCAGTCTCTGTGCAAACTGCATTGCTTTACCCACAGTTTGTCTCACCAGAGTACCTGCCCTGTATTGCTCATTGTGCACTGAACAGGCTTTGTGTAATAACCATCCACTGCAGTCACACTTTGCACTGTGCTATCAATATCTCAAAAGGTATTTTAAAAGAGTAAAAAACAGCATCTTGGATTTCAAGGGCTGAAAGTGCACTGGCAGCAATTCCATTTTGCAAGATTCCTCAGCTCTGTAAAACATTGGTGTGGTGGATGAATGAAATTGCTTTATACAATCCCCGTCAGAGCCATGGGGTGTGAGTGTGTGTGCCTGTGCCTGGCCATGGGGGAGAACAGTCCTCAGGCACACAAACACAGCCACAATATTGCTGCTGTACTAGAGACCAAATGTAATTATTCCAGATTTGAATTATTCCAAGATTGGAATTTGAGGTTAACCCAAGGTTGTGATTTGAGGCACCCAGCGTCAGAATTCAAGAAGCAGCTTGATCAAGCACTAGAGAGGGAAGTTCCTGACACATGGAATTGCTCTTCTCTCTTTCCAACAAATCCAGCTCCCTGAGATCTCAGCATGGAGATGCTGGCTGTGAGAGGCATTGAATCAGTTATTCCTTCTTTTTCTCCTCCCTAACAGCTCTTCTTGCTGATACAGCAAACTTTGGAGCAAACTTTCTGAGCAACCTTGTTACTCAAATGGAAGTACTTTCCTACTGTGATTAGCATCTGTTTATGGGATGGGTTCTGTTTTTCATAATTAAATCCTGAGCAGAAATGCAAAGTCTGCTGTGTAAAAGGATAATGAATCTTTATTGCACCAGTGCAAATCAGATTTGTGCAAAAGGCCCTTTGAAAACAGTAATAAGCCAAGACATGTATTAAGTCCCCAAGATAAGGTTCTTGCTTTTATATTTCCCTTTTATAAATGGAAATTGTAACTACCCAGTGGATTTCACTTGACCTTTTCTGCCACTAAAAGAGATTTTAGCCTTGACCTTAGGCTTAGTACATGCCAACCCCACCTTCCTCGTGGCCAAGCCTCTAAAGAAATATGTATTTTTAGGAGCAGAAGTAGGGATGGGCTTTGTCTGTTTTCTTTGTGTGTCTTCAGTAGCAGTGAGAAGTGGGGAGGGAGGGAGGCACTTGAAAGGTCTGAGATACGATCTAATCAGCCATCCCAATGTCCATTTAGCACGAGCTGTAACATTTTAAGCATCTCCTGGCCACTCTCTCAGAAGGGAAGGCTCATGTCATCCCTTGTATTTTCCCATTGTACACATCATTTCCTGGCGAATGCAGGATTTATTCCCCAGCTAAACCCTTCTTGACAGGTTTGTTATCTGTTCACCCGGTCGGCGAGCCCCTGAGAGGCAGAGCAGGGCTGTTAGCGAGAGAGAGGAGAGGGAGAGGGGGAGGGAGGAGGGAGGAAGAAAGAGGACTGGGAAGCAGGGCAAGGAAATGTCAAGCGAGCTGCCAAGGATGGATATTATAGCTGCTGGGGACCTCAGAGAGTATCATGTGTCTTTTGTGTCTATTTTACAGTCAGTGCTTCATGTAAGATGGCAGTCTCGCCTGGACTGTGCTTAGTATTGATTTACTTCCAGGCAATGCACAGACCATTTTAGGAGTACGTGGGAGACTAGAAAAAAAACCCTCCCACCCCACCCTGTTCCAGCCTTCATTTTTATTTTTCTATAAACAAACACATCTGAAGTGGTTTCTATTAAGTTCCCTCTGCACCTTGTTTTTTTCTTTTTTTTTTTTTTTTTAATTAGCAACTTGCTCAGAGGCTTCTCAATGCCAATAGATGCCTAGAAAGCCATGTGTGTTATTGTCTTGTGCACAGCCTGCAAACTGTGGCCTTTCTGGCTTCTGGAGAAAGAACCCAAGCTCCTTCAACCCAGCCCCTGCTCCTGCATCACACCCACCCAGCAGTAGCTGCAAGGTGCAAGCACGCTCACTTGGAGAACCTGGTTTGTTGTTTTTTGTTTTTTTTT
>VXBX01007483.1:387751-392751 GCA_013400415.1 Scytalopus superciliaris
GGGGTTTGATAGTGTCTGGGTTGGCTTTCCTTGCTCCCTCTCCCTGTCTGTGTTCTGGCAGCGAATGTTTGCGGTCTCAGCTTTGCTGTCTGGAAGTTTGTCATCGTTGCTTTGTCATGAGCTGAATATGTCACCCAGCTCCGAGTGAGCCTCAATGCACCATCTGCAGAGGCAGCGAGGGCCTGTGGGGAGGGAACTGGGGGAGCTGCAGTTTGGATGGCTTGAGGGTAAACTCCATGTGCTCAGACCTTTGGCCCTCTGCTCATGCTGAGGTCCTGACTGTATTTTCAGTACTTTGTACAACCTGTTTTGAGGAGTTTACAAGTTGGCCATAAAAACCCTCGTGGCAATGAAAGTTGGCTGAGAATGTCTCTGTCTGGGTTATTTTGAATTTGGGTGGGTTTTTTTTCTTGAAATGTAGTCGAAAGGGACCGTTTTCCCTTCAGTGAAATAAAAGCCAGAGAGGTTCACAACTCCAGGAGTTTGGTTGCATACTTGCAGCTGTGTGTTTGTTTGGAAGAATTAAAGCTGGCTCCACTTCCCTCACTGAAGGCTTCATGTAGAGCTGTCCTGCCTTTTGGCATGTGTCACCACCAGGGTGGTGGGTTGCCCTTGCTGGGTGCCCGGTGCCCCCCAAAACCACTCTGTCACTGCCCCCCTCAGCTGCCAGGGGAGAGCAAGTGCTGTAAAAGTTGGATATTGGGAGATGAGGGCATGGAGAGAAAACTCACCAGTTCCCATCATAGGCATGTAGCCAAGACATTACAATAAAACTGGCATATTAAGAAATAAACCAAATGCAGGAATGGATCTTATATTCATTTTTCTGAAGTGGGAGCTTATGGAGATGAGTCTGCAAACAGGGCACATGTTCAGGAGTCACTACTAATTGCTCTTTTCAGCAGGCAAAGTAGTTGGGGAAAATGCAAAATAAAGACATAATTTTCTTTATTCTAACTCTCAAACAAATGGGATGCATAGATAGTTAGGAATGAAAAATACATATTACAGATAGCAGGTAAACAGCTTTACCAGCCTTTGGGTGGCAGCTGGCTGGAACTTCATTTTTCCTGGGAATCTGGTGTATTTTCCCATCTGAAGACCAGGCCCCAACTTCTATGATCATGCGTGTCAATGAAGATCACCTTTGCCAGCACTGGCCTAGCCTTAACATCACCTTTCTACCTCTGGGTGCCCTGAGCAGAACCCTACTCTCTGTTCAGGCATCCTTTGAAGCCCAGGTATTGTTTGTTTAGAACAAGCCATTCCTTGGAAAATAATCCCAAGGCCAGACTCCTGCCCTTTGTCTCCCTCATCTTTTACCCCAACATCCTCACATGCCTCAGCTTCCTACGGTGTTGCAAGACCACACAGGTCTACAGAGCACTTTTCCCCTCCAGCTGCAAGCTGCTTCTATTCCCCCAGAGAGTCTTTTACCTCTGTGGTTCACTGGCCCTGAGATATTTCAGTTCCTAAGAGGTCCCTCATCTTGGAAAACTGCTGGAGCAGGAGGTTGGCCATTGTCCTCTAATTGCCCCCAGGGGTCTGGTTGGAAGTTGTACGGTCACGATGGTGTTTCCCCGCTTGCTGTTCCCACTGAAGTCAGAGCAGTGTATTCCTGCAGGAAATCCTAACGAGCCAATATAATTATAGAGTGATTTTACCTTCCTGACGAGGTCACACAGAGTGCTAATGTGATTATCAAATATTGGTCCCCTGCATTCCAGGATGGTCCCACACCTCTCTGCAGCCTTGGGGCTCTTGTCTGGGGTTTGTCCCCCTTTGCTGGGCTGAGTCTGCTGTCACCACCCAGGAGCAGGTGATACACAGGAGCAGCTATCTTAACATCTGTCTGGTTCTTCTGGGTGGTGGTCTGTGAAGACAGAAACATTACGCATAGTTTTCAACCTTTTTAAAATGGAATCAGCTGTACTATATTAATTTTACTGTGTTAATGAGTGCCCAGCCATGACAGGACAGAGTATTTATGGCATATATTAAATATCTGACAATAGGAAATATGTTCAGGATTGTTTAGTGTCTGATTGGGACATGCAGGGGCTCGGGTTTCCCTTCCTGCTGCCTTTCTTGAGGCTCTTCAGTAAAATCAGGAGTGAGTGGGCTGTGCTGCTGCTTGGACAGCCCTCAAGAGCTGTGCCCTTTGGCTCAGAAGCACCTGGATGTGGTTCTTGGCTACAGTGCATCACAATTCCAGAGCAAGGAGAAGTTCCAAGAAGTGAGAAGTTGCAAAATTACGTGGCAAGCAAGTGATTTTTGCTGGTTTTCTCTTTTTTTAAACTCAGGGAAAAAATTATTCCTCAGGTCAGGCTTTGAGAAGGATTTGGTGTTGATTCATATCAACAAGAGTGTCTCCAGCTGTTACAGTAAATACTAGAAATAAGAAGAGTTTTAGGAGGGCACTGTCAAGCATCCAGCCTTAAGTGAAGCTATAAATCTTGTGTGACAGGAGGAAAGTTTATGGGTGGAGGTTTATCCTATGACTTTGAGATATTTCTGTCTCTTCCTTTGAAACAGATTGGAGACAGGGGGTTAGGCTGGCTGGACCATTATCTCAACCTGTTTAGGCTGTTCTTCTGACCCTGAAAGTCTTGAACACATAATTTCATCTGTCCAGGATGATATCAGTAAGGCACATGGAGTGTTAAATAGGAAAGTTGAAGCTTAAGTGTCATCACTGGTATTATACAGATAAGTGTTTCTGCAAAGAGGTTTTTTAATCTGCTGATAAGGATAATATGACATCTGAGCACGGGGGCAGCAGAAGGGCAGGCAGAGAACGAAATGTGTAAACAGGCCAGTGTAATTGAAGCCTGGCCTTCAAATCTCTGAGCTCTGCAGCAGCCAACTTGGGGGATGGAATTGCAGGCTGGTAAACCTACAGGTTCTGACCAAACCTTCAGCTTTTCATCAAATTATTCCATTTGCAGTGTAATTCCTTTCTTTTTTACCTGCAAAGACAGAGGTGAGTTATGTTTGTTTCTGCATTATTTTGGGTGGGTTTTTTGCTTTGATGGAATGAAAAGCAGAGTAAGAATTTTCTAGCCACTCTTTCTTTCCTTGTGAAGAGCCCCAGTTGTGAGGCTGAGGTTCAGCAGAGCCAGTGAAGGCACGTGGAGCTTTTGTTGACAAACCCCCATGTGAGGTGCAATGAGAGACCTGTTGTGACAGTCCTTCAACAAGTGTCCATTTGATAATTTTGAGGTAAATAATTCACACAAAAATCAAAGCTTTGTGGCTTTTCTCCCAAAATTCAGTGACTGTTGTATCATGAAAGTTAATCTACATGTCAAATTTCTATACTTTCAAGCATGAAAAAATCAAATTTTTGCTGTCACAGTAATAATTTACTTCATATTTCCACTGAAGTAAAAAGTTTTGATCAGAATGGACATCAGTGTTCTAGATGCTGCACAACTTGTTGAGTTATTTTTATTCACAATAAAAATATTTGTCATTTGGAGTTATAATGCTTCAGGAGTCTCAAAGATGTTTTCAGACATAAATTGATTCTGTCAGCATCTCAGAGAAATAACAAAGTAAGAATTCAATAAAACCCAGAGTTCAGAACTGGCCTAATGCTTCACCCACTGACAAGTAAAATTTTCATTAATTTTCAGAAGCAGAGGTGGCAGAATGATGAACTCTTTTAGAAATCTCCAAACCTGCGCAGGGAAACACACAGGAAATGTGTGAAAACATTTATTAACAGGAATTAAACCCTCATCCCTACAGTCAACATGGTACCTTAAAGGAAAGTTAGTCTTTTCCCTGTGAAATCAAAGAGATGAACATGTTGGAAAGGGGTGGGATTGGAGCTCAGAGCTGTACATCCCTCCAGCAGCTCAGTCCATTATGGATTCCTTTGGGGAAGTTTTGGGCACCCTTGGCCCCTCTCACATTGGGGGTTTGTGCTGCTTGGGAAGGTGCCCTTTTGTCCTCTCAGTGCCATGGAGGGCAGTGCCCACGTGCCTTGGCACTCCTGGCTTTTTCCCAACCCTTTGCTTGGTCTTTACTGTAGACAAAGATATCTGAAAGGAGGGTGGAGTCAGGTCAGTCTCTTCTCCCAGCTAAAATGTGATGGCATGAAACGGCCTCAGGTTGCACCAGAGGAGGTTGGATATTGGGGACAATTTCTTCACTGAAATGTTGTTCAGGTGTTGGCTCAGGCTGCCCAGGGCAGTGGGAGTCACCATCCCTGGAAGAGTTCAAAAACCATGTGGATGTGGCACTTAGGGACAGGGTTAAGTGTTGGACTCAACAGTCTTGGAGGTATTTTCCAAGCTTAGTGATTGTGAGATTCTGTGACATTAGAAAGTGCCTGTAATACAAGTGTTGTCTGAGGGAAGGAGCAGGGACAGGGTTTTTTATTGGTGTTCTAAAAGCCTGAAAAACTGGTGTGCCCCTTCCGCATGTTTTCCCCCAGCTGAGTTCTGGTTTGTGACACCTTGAATAATAAATAGGCTCTTTAAGTACAGCAGCACACTAAGGTTGACACCCAGGCTGGGAAACCCCCTGCAACAATTGGAGTCTGTAAGAAGGAGTGAGCTGTCCCTCTGCTCCAAGGCCAGGTGGGATGGGGCTTGGAGCAACCTGGGCTGGGGGAAGGTGTCCCTGCCCCTGGCAGGGGGTGGGACTGGATGGGCTTTAAGGTCCCTTCCAGTCCAAACCATTTTGTGATTCCAGAACAAGGTCAGGAAGGCTGGTCAGGAGCAAGATCAAGGATTGATGGACTGGGAAGTGATGCAGAAATTTGGATTGACAGCAGACAGCCTTGACATATGTGGTCATAGATGATGCAACTTCGGGGCACCAAGTCCAGAGAAGAATAGGGGTATATGGCCAGGATGGATGCCAGGAGGAGGAATTGGGAATGTCCAGTGTAAACTAGTTTTCCAGATGTCTCTGTATCCCATCCACAGACAGAATTCCCTCCAAAGAATTGCCCATCATGTCTTTTGCTCTGTGTGTCTGTGGAAGGT